>JBCNJP010000008.1:37369704-37535762 GCA_039602395.1 Deinandra increscens subsp. villosa | reverse complement strand
GTACGCTTAGGAAAACTTAAAACAAAAATCCAAATGTCCAAAAAGAGAGATTACGATCGATAACACCTGATTACGATCGAGAACACAGTGAGTCGTAAACACCTTCAGTCGTAAACACCTTCAATCGCAAACACCTTCAGTCATAAACACCTTCAATCGCAAACACCTTCAGTCGTAAACAATGATTCCGATTGAGTTGAGTCGTAAATGGCGAATCCGATCCAGCACAGTCGTAAACTCCGATTACGATAAGTGTTTCCGGTAAAGAAATGTCGTAAACACCTGATTCAGACAAAGTACAATCGTAAACACTTAAAAATCGTAGCTTGAACTCATAAACACGTTTCCGATGATGATCTTCAAGAACTTGCAGTCGTAAACACACAAACAAACCCAGAAATTGATCGTAGACCTTCAAACACAGCAGCAGCTTGATCGTAAACACGAAGAACACCTTCAAACCTTCAAAACTCGAACCTTTTTCCAGAAGACACTTGAATCCAATACCGTGAGAACCTCGAATCAGTGATTCTTGGTTCTGATACCAATTGTTGGTCCAGAAAATCTACCAAAACACGATATTGATATCACAAACGAGTGCGGAATCCTCGTAAGTGATTGATTCAAGAAGAAAGTAGAAGAAATAGATTTGATGAATTGATAAACAACAAAGATCAAATCTTGAATGATGAATAATACTTTCTTGAGCTTTGAAACCGATCGGAAATACAATAGAGATAGAGAAAATCGTAATCCAAAAAGCTTGTTCAATCATAAACTATGTGAGTTTATATACTACTCACTTACAAGAACCCTAATCCAATCATAAACCCAATAAGCTAACAAGCCCAATCATAAACCTATCTAAGAAGCCCCTACAAGCCCATAATGGTGAACTCCTTAAGCCCCATAATCGTAAATAAGCCCGATTACAAGTTAAGCCCATATCTAATGTTCATGCATCAAATATATAGCCCAACAGTATCCACCACAACTTTTATACAAACAGATATGATATAGAACCACCCCAATGTAGATTACATCTTACAATCATAACAAGGTCAATAAGATTATATTCATCTGATACTTATTCATACATGCAAGCTTAGACCAAACCTTTACAATTTCCATTTCTTAAAACTTTATTCAAAAGTTTCACCTTTTATATTACCCGTTCATTATAACCTTCCTGAAACAATTAATAGGTAATCACAATTTAAAACAGATATTGACATTGAAACATTTCACGTATGTGTATCAACACAACAGGAAAAAGGCAATTCAAATATTATTCATATAAACAAATGAATATATAACCGTGTATGTATATCAGCCCAAAACATCAAAACATTTAAAACATTTAAAAGTGGGCTCATAGAACTCACCTTAGCTTTGCGAAGTTACTATACTTGGTTTAAGTCCTTACAACTCAGTTATTTATCCGCTTTAAATCAGACATCCTAGAGGTTACAATAATGTTATAGGTTAACCCTAATCCCAATCTTAATGGACTTAACATTCATTTTGTCAAAATGACCATTTTACCCCTGATAGCTGAAAGCATATTTTTAATGATAATATGAAGACACGCATTCTTATAAGCAGACGTTGACTTCAGGGTTGTCCAGTGAGGTATGCCAAGTCCCAGTTGGGATTTATGAGACAACTTCGCTATGCTAGAAACCCCAGAGTACAGGCGCTTACTCTTCCGGTCCGCATGAACATCTAAGTATCCGATTAACTTGGTATTTTCAATAATTTATTGTTTATCTAAATTAACTTCATATATACATATCATATATATAAGCATGTTGCTATACCAATATTCAAGTTCCCATACCCTCCGAATTATTTTATATTATCTAACCTTATTTCAAAACCCTAATTTGACGTAATTCTCAAATTATTGTCAAAACTCTTTTTATTATCAAATAAACTTAGGGCTTTGATTCATAATATCATATTATGATATACTTCAAAAGATGGGACCTTAATTCAATCCCAATCATTCAATTTTATCAAAACAACGTCCAGGAACCCTAATTTTGACCCGTTTCTCAAAATCATACCAAACCTTTTCAAATCATGAAATAAACTTATGGATTTATTGAAAACATGTTATTTTAAGTTTACATACCAAATATCAGACCTTAATTCCAAACAGATTTCTCAATTTTGAAGGATAATGCTCAAGAACCCTAATTTCAGATCTTTTCCAAAAAGCATATCTAGGTGTTATGAATCACAAAATTGAAAGAGGGATTTTGTAATACATACCAAATAAAGCTTGACTGTAGAAAATTAGCTTCTAAGACTTCCTGGATCAACTGATTTCGAGCTATGAACGTTCTTGAGAGTTTTAGGGTTTTCTAAGCTTTGATTTTGTGAATTAGCAATGAAATATGATGAACTAAGGCCTCTATTTATAGTATAAGGTGTGAAATATGGTCTAGACACGTCTCATGGTGAATAAGGATTGAAAACAACACGTGTAGGGGTCCATAATGGCGGCTGAAACGGATAAAGTCGAACTTATCCGTTTTCTGCAGGTCTAGGCGGTACACGAAGGGTTCCTCAGCCACCCTTCGCGACACACAAGATCCCCAGCAGCCCCAAATTTTCGTTTTTAGCCCTTGTTCTTTGGTCTTATGCAATCCCACCCCTTATACTATTAATGTAGCACCATTTTAAGGCTTTAAACATATTAGGATATATTCCTAATTATTTCTAACTCTCGAGATACATAAAATAATGATTCTAATCACGTATATCATCACGTATTTATCCATTTTTTTTAACTTTGCAACTATGTATTCATGTATTTCATTATGCATAGTACATAAATATGTATTCCTTAGTGTTTTAACTCGTTAAAGACGTAAACTAAGCATAGTTTTTAATATTAACTATTGATTACGCATTAACCTGAATCTTGGGATATTACATATATATATATATATATATATATATATATATATATATATATATATATATTGCGTAAATTAATATAAACGTATAGTATAACGTCGGCTTATTGAAATGATTAGATATTTTATGAGAACTTTTAAATATGTATTTTGTTTTGTGAACTCGTTATTCACGTCATATGTATATATTTATTTTGAATCTTTGAACATAGAAAATGTATATTATTAATATATATTATATTTTTCGCGTTATTTTAATAATCGCTCGGATTTGGCAACGTGCCATTCCTCGACTTGTTTTGGGCTTCACGATAATTCGTTTTTGTCGTTTACGTTAGACTTAGTCGTTTTTTGAACACACACTTACGTATGTATGCTCGTTAGGTGCTTGGTAAATCACACATCACTTGTTGTAGTGCACCCAAAGGTGAGTTTCATGGCCCCTTTTAACTATTTTAATCCAGTTGAGGGAGAATAACATGCATGAACTTAAATTGTTTTGATAATCATGTCGCCTGAATGGTAGTGCATGGGGAATATGTCCTCACTTTTTGGTTATTGATTAAATACGGGGAGTAGCAGAGATTATTGAGTAGTACTACTGGGTCTGACAAGCCCCACCCAGGTCAATCGCGCTGATACAATTGGATATCGAATGGGCGTTATATACCTCTTAAAACGGGGCACAACTAGTCTTTCGAGATGCAACGTATCAGTCAAGCTTCAGTAACTACTTAACAATGACGTGCCTAGATTCTTGAAAATAGCCTAGCTAGCTATTGTATATGTTTTATCGTGATCTTAAACTAAACTGGAACTGTTTTTGAATAGTCGATTTACATTAAACTGGAAGTGTTTATGAACTGATAAACCTGTGAGGTCACCAACCTTTGTGTTGACACGTTTTAGCATGTTATTTCTCAGGTTGTAGATATCCGAGTATCACAAGTACCCATGCATGAGTCTTTGAAACATATTTGTTGTCTTTGGACAAGTCACGTCACCTTAGGTGACAATGCTTTTACGTAGATTTTTATTTGTATTCACGCTTCCGCATTTGTAAATCTCTGAATTTATATATTAATGAAATATGAAACGTTTTTATTAATTATTAGTCGTCTGGTGTAACTAATAGATGGCGATCCTGGTTTATCACGCTCCCTGCGGTGCGTTATCGCGCGTGGGAATTTAGGGGGTGTGACAGATTGGTATCAGAGCCATTGGTTACAGCGAACTAAGATTTGTCTTCGACTGTAACTGTTATGCATTAGTTTCACTTGAACATTTTTCTAATGCATCGTGATACTCACACCTACATGCACCTGGTTTACGATAAGTTGTTTACATAATCCAATCCCCTTATACTCACGGCTAGGATCCGGGTGTTCTTGAGTCATTTTCCTTAACCTCTCTGAGTCATGTACCTATTGGTTAACATCCATGGACGACGAGACGTCGAATCAGATCAGAGAATCACAACTTCACTCTTGATGAGTCGTTTGTTGCTCGGGGTTATTCTAGACTGGAGGACTGGGAGTAGTACCCAGACACTCGGTGAGTGCTTACGTAGGAAGGTGGTGTGATACCTCTTCCTGTTCGTAAACCTTTTTTTTCTCCTAGTGTGTGAGATTCTTGTTGAACCTGAGCTACCTGCATCGCTGAACTCTTATGTTCAATAGTGCGATCATTCAACTTAAGAAGTGGCAACATTATGGGAATTCAAGTGGTTGCCCATGGGGAACTTGTATCTGCCTCTGTTACACTAATCATTTTCACATTTTCCTTAAATCTTTAAAATCCCCCTCTTCTCGTTTCTATCGCGTTGTGCGTCAAGATGACACAACTTGGGAACCACCCTTATAACCTCTACGGTACCTGATGTGGGCCGACTAAAGTGTTCTCTTTATGTACCGGATTGTGATTAATTCGGTATGCGTGATAAACCCTATTCAGATCCTATTGAGCTAAATTTATGGTTGACTCGCTTCCGGTGGGTCATTCCAATTAAAGTGAACATTTTACTTCAAAACTTGTCTCTTTAACAAATTCAGGTCAAGATAACCATGGGTTAGTGACTGCACTATACCTGGTAGCTAAAGTATGAGAAACTAGGGTGATCATATAAAGTAAATCACAGTTACGGGTGCACAGTAAATGTAATTTTTAGTATATGGAAATCCTGAAGAATCCTAAGAGGTAAGCCAATGGTCGTATTGGGTCCAAACTCCTGTAATTTTTTTCTTCCTAATGACATTGACTGATGAACATGTTGAACTCAACCGGATGATCGAAGTCATCTACATTTGTAAACGTTATCGCTCATGATCTTATATCTCCTATATGTGGATTCTACTCCCTTCGAGAACTCTTTTGAAACATATTATGAATGCTAGACCTGAAGGGACATCGTTTCACTCGTGTACTTAAATGACAAGTTTTTTCTTGACTACGAAAACTCTTGACGAAATCTTATACTGGTTTGAATTCATAGTGAATAATAATTCTACCTTCACGAGTTTACTGACCATATCAATCCCTGGAACTTTATGATCGTGAGACAACTCGGATATACATTCACCAGACGAATACCTAGACAACATTGGATAAACGAATTATATGAATCATATATCGCGGGCACTGGAACATATTTCTTGGCTGAGAACACTTGTGAAGTTCTTCCCCTATAGATTCATAATGCTGATTTTATTGTGCGAACCAAAACTTGTTGCCAGCAACATGTCACGATTGTACAAACTGCCTATCTCACCGCAAGCATATTTCTCTTTAATAGAGGTAATGATAGCAAAGAGTCTTCCTAGTTTCTAACTGATGACTTCCAATTTTAACGTAATGACTATTCTGACTGACCTTTTGAACCTGTGCGATTAACTTATGTCTGCATGATTCGAACCTTTTACGATTTAAGAACCAATGATTTCCGATTCTCGCGCTTTTGTAATCCTTTATGTCATGGATTAGCTTTCAAGCTTTGAACTGGAAGGTGTTATACGCTTTCGGTTAACTTTTTCAACTAGATAAACACCATTGATGATGAGACTACCTTGTACCTCAATCGCAGTAACAATAAAAATATTTTTATGGAAACTCTATTTACACCCATCGAGCATAAACTTCTTGTTATTGATAGCTAATTGTACCATCAACCTGTATTATCCCTTCTTACCCATCGAGTACACCAAAATATCCATACATTTGTATATTTATTAATGCTCTTGTCATAGCGGCTATCGACAAATTCCTGATACACGAATCCTCATCGTCCTTTTCAGAAAACTTTCATTGATGAACCCCCAGCTTGAACTTAAACCTTGTGGCTTGTTTAAAATTTTTATCATCTTGAAATCGGAAGCTTTATGATATTTGCACTACGTGTGCCAAAATCTCGACGATCTTCACGAGAATAGCAAACCTTACGCATCCTACTGGTCTTGTGAATGGAAATACCTACACCTTCTGTTTGCACAACGTATTGAGGTTTAATCTCTCGCCCCCTTTACATTCAAGCGTATGGGAGAAACTTGACGTCCTCTATTTCCGATAAAATTATCCAATGTGGTTTGACTAATATCTAGTAATGGTGGGTAGCTGGTACGCCTTCAAGGTGCTGGTAGTGTGGTGGGTTAGCTGTGGTACACCCTATATATAGACATTGGTGGCATGTTGAATATGGGACCAGTACTGGACCAAGGATTGACTATAGAGTCATACAAGAGTCTCATCTTGGGAAACTCCACCTAACGGGACTAGGTCCTCAACAAACTGTTTGATGATACTTTCGATAAGATTACAGATACCTCTAAAGTATTTTACCAAGAGGCATACCCAAAGTAATCAAACTCCATGCTATCAATGGTCCGAGTCTAGAAAATAACCCTCCTAAAGCAAATTTCTTGCCACGAGACAAATGTGAGTACTGACTCTGAGGAACATCAATTGTGACGCCCACTCCTAGACTTGGCACTAGGAGGGGTCACGAATCGGATTTACTCATGAACACAAGGTATCAACAGAGATATTAAGCAGCGGAAATTTGAAACTTTTATATATATAAGCCAAGTATTACAGTAAGCGAGATATTAAACATAACTATAACTAACTATAAATAGGAAATCTATAACTAAGCCAGTTTGCCAGAACCTCTTCCTTGATAGCATTCCCGATTATCCCGTCCTCTAACGATCCGTGCCTTTACTTCTAAACGTCTCTGCAGAACTTAGCATACATACTTTTAAAAAGTCAGCTTACGCTGGTGATTTCTACCGTTTAGTTCAAAAACCGTTAAAGTGTTATCTGGTTTTCACAACATATTTATAAATCACATATATATCCTAACACGTATTCACTATGATAATATATCCTATTATCTTAACGATGACCCTAGGCTAAACTTCTAGGTCACTATATTTAACCATCTATTTTGGTTCTCCATGAAGAGTCCGCCCGCCACTACACACTCCGTCCCATCTCGAAGGATAGTTATTACAACGGCCCAATGCAGCTCCGTCCGTACACGGTTCCCTAAGCCACCACTATGGGGAAGCAGCGTCTCTTCATTCTTCATCTCCTTCGAAAGGTTCGCCCGCCACTGCAATCGTCATCCTACCTTGTCGTAAGATAGCTTTTGTGATGTCCGACTGCCGCTCCGTCCGTACACGGTTCCCTAAGCCACCATTATGGGGAAGCAGCGATCCTTCGTCTTCAGTAGCAACACATGCTCTAACTCTAATACGTCATATTAACAACTCATGCTTCAACTCTATTAGGTTCTAGTAGCAATTTATGCTTTAACTTTATTAGGTTATTTTCTCATCTTAATGACTTAATCTCTGATCATATATACTAACTACTCCTAGCTTTAGGTTTGTTATTAAACAGTGATAAGGCATTCATATACTGCAACAAATGGACATCCCCCAATTTACCGTTAGTGTATGTATACAGGATGTACCAGCGGCGTATCCTCCACACTTCCAATATACCGGGTAACTTATACTACTATGTATATATATAGGATGTACCAGCGGCGTATCCACAACATATTAATACAAGCAAATGCACCATCTGTTCTCATATAATCATACATATTCACTAAACGTTTACTAACAAGTCCCTAGTCACTTGGCTACTTAATTTTTAAAGCAAGTATATACATATCATATTATAATCAACATAATTGCATAACACGTATAAGCAATTCAACAACAATTTCAGCATATAACACGTATATATCAAGTCACAATTATCTTGGATATATCTTCACAAGTATTGTACGTATACTAGCCCGAAAACATTTAAAAACATTTAAACTTTTAAAAGTGGGCTTGTAGAAACTCAGCTGATATCTTTAATCAGTTATTCAGACAGAATCTCCGTTATGGTCCATATTTAACCTAATGGCGTATTGGATTGCATTAATGCAAAGTCATTATAAATAATACCTATGTTTATTAATATCTTATTATCTTAATAAGACTTTATTAGGGTTTATCACTTTTTAAGATCAAAATGACCAAAATGCCCTTATAGGCATAATAACCCTTTTTATTTATAATATGAAGACGCGCATTCCTATTAGTAAACGCTCACCCCGGGATCGCCCAGTGAGGTATGCCAGGTCCCAGTTGGAATTTATGCGACACCCTCGCTATGCCAGAAACCCCAGTGGTGCTTACCCTTCCGGTCCGCACGAACTTCTAAATATCCGATTAACTTGGTATCTTTAATACTTAACTATTTATCAAATTTAAACTCATATATACGTATTATATATATAAATATTTTATAAGACCAAAAATCAAGTACCCATACCCTCCGGATTATTTTATATTAATTATCTATATTTAGAAACCCTAATTTCATGAATTTCTTGTTTTATTATCGAAACTCATTTTTATTTTAAACCAACTTAGGGTGTTATCCATTATAACATTTTATAATATACTTTAAAATATCCAAGCTTAATTCAAAACCATTGGCTTAATTTGGGCACAACAACGTTACGAAAACCCTAATTTTGACCCGTTAACAAAACCATTACCAACCCTTTTCCACTTGTGAAATAAACTTAGGGCTTTCTTAAATTACATTATTTTATGATTACCTACAAAAATTCAGACCCTAATTCCCACCTGATCACCCGATTTAATCAAAACAAGCTTAAGAACCCTAATTTTAACACATTTCTAGAAACCATACTTAGAGATCGAATTAGCCAAAACTGAAAGATGTTTATTTTAGACCTTACCTAAAGATACTGGACTGCAGAAATTCAGATCCTAACTCCTCATGTGCAGCTCGAATTCGTCTGATGAACATTGCGGCCAGAATAGGGTTTTTAGGATGAAGAAATGGTGAATTGGTGAAGAAATCTGTTGAATTGGTGCCTCAATTTATATCCAAACGCAGCGCCTAAGACCCCTACACGTGCCTAGATGACTAATTCGGCCGAAATCGACACGAATTCGAAGTATCTTGAGCTGCAAGTTGAACCTCGTGGCCAAAACGTACCTAACAAGGTTTCTGCGAAAACAAGACCCTCGCGTATCGCGCAGGGCTTCTAGGAATGGCTCGCGATACGCGAGCTAGTGGTGTTCCGGCCAGATTTTTTCATTTTACATTTTTATCCTTTTAGTTAGGTTTTGTGCATAGTTAGCCCCTGAATTTTTACCCTATTATTATTTTATATACCAAAACATTATCGGACATATTTCTAACATTTTATAAGATTTCTAAGGCTCGGGATTCGTATGATAACATATATATATATATATATATATATATATATATATATATATATATATATATTTTCTTTATTATTTGCTAATTTACGTTCTAGCCCCTCAAACTTTACAATACTTATCATTTTATGTTTTGGATCATATTAGGATATATCTTTACTATATTCTAAGCCTCAAAATACTTACAATGAATTAAATACGTATAATACTTGTATATGTCTATATCTTTACAATAATTATGATTTTAGCCCTTTTACATTTTCGTTAGCTATTAACACACGTATTTACACACATATATCCATCAAATGATTCATGTGTCATCATGCTATTCATATAAACACATATTCATCTTATATTTTTCTTTCTCTCATGTTTAACACATCCGTTTATGCATAATTCATCACATTGGCTATCAAACGAATAATTCTAAAACATGCAACCTATCCAATGTATAGTCTTACCATGTTTATCGATCAAGCTCACGTATTTATAATATAAACACGTATATACTGTATATCTCATGTATCTATGAATTTTGGGATGTTACAACTCTACCCCCCTTAAATAGGTTTCATCCTTGAAACCTGTTTAACCCGCAATCAACTCAAGGTAGAAATCTCTCACCTCGCCTTTTTCCTTCCTAGGTAAATACGAAATGTTACATGCATATTTATCGAGTTCTAGACGTTCGAACTATCTCGTTTCGAGCTTCCTTCTTAATCTGACTTGTCTGTTCGTGGAACTTCTTCAAAACTGTAACGATTCTTCGGGAAGATATGTCTCCGTGAGACTTCTCATGCTCAGCTTCACATTTGCGTATGACAAACGTCTGCCTTCATACTACACGTCCTAATATCTATTACTTATCTAATAAAGAGTTAGACACCTATTGCATAATCTCGTATACATAATGCATCCGTCTTTTGAGTGTAACGCCATTGCTTTAAATTTCGAATCGTCGGTCTTATCCGCTTGTCATCGTTTGTCTTGGGATCATCTAGCTTGTTGATTTGCAATTATCCTAAGGAAGACGTAAGTCTAAGCTATCCAAGGTAGCTTGTTTACGGGATTCCTTGACAATGCTTCTCCTATTCTGTGCTCATGTAGCTCGTCTGGTCATCATATGGATTCTTCCCGTCACTTGTTGAAGTATAGCATCTCCTGGGTTGTAAGTTCTTCTTGGCCTATACCTAGAGTAGTCGGTCGTTCCCGTCCTTGTATTCTTGAATTGATTATCCTTGCACTCGTGCTTCCTAAGGTCGTCGCTGATTCTTGATCCATCTTATGGTGACCTCCGCCATTCTTCTTTGAACAACTGCTTCCGCTTCGAGTCTTCCGGCCTATTGCCTATAGTAATTTTCCTATGATCTACCGAAGATAGCAACGTAGCTTGGAACGTTGTTTCTACTACTCCTGCCAAAGCAATTCTCATAGCTTCTTCACCGTAACTGCGTCTATCTTTAATCGTGTCTTCAGGTGTCTTGCTCAAGGTGACATTTCAGGACTTATGTGATGTAGAGTCTCCAAATTTTGAATTCATAATAATTATACGTGCACTTATAATTATGATGCATTCAAAACCCAGTTACTTTTCACCGGACTTATCCTTAGTGTCAACACCTTACTCCTTCGTTTTCGCCGATATTTCTAAGTTAAAATCTTCTTCAGATCACGTATCTCGTTATTATTTAACCTAACCCGCACTTGGCCACATAAAAGTTAGCACTTAGGATTTGTTTATATGGCGAATACCAAATTGTAGTGGCCAACCGCAATCGTGTATTTTCCATATTGAAATACCACAAGTCCTACCTATTATGTTCCTTATGCGTTTTATCCTTACTGGCACAAATTATCCTGGCTGGTATCTATATTCCTATCTCAACTTACTTTATCCAGAGTCCTAGTTTAAGTCTAGGTACCGCGCTTGTACCTAAATCTCTTAAACCAAGGCTCTGATACCAACTTGTGACGCCCACTCCCAGACTTGGCACTAGGAGGGGTCACAAATTGGATTTACTCATGAACACAAGGTATGAACAGAGATATTAAGCAACGGAAATTTAAAACTTTTATTTATATAAGCCAAGTATTACAGTAAGCGAGATATTAAACATAACTATAACTAACAATAATAAGGAATTTTTAACTAAGCCAGTTTTCCAGAACCTCTTCCTTGATAGGTTTCCCGATTATCCCGTCCTCTAACGATCCGTGCCTTTACTTCTAAACGTCTCTGCAGAACCTAGCATACATACTTTTAAAAAGTCAGCTTACGCTGGTGAGTTCTACCGTTTAGTTCAAAAACCGTTAACGTGTTATCTGGTTTTCACAACATATTTATAAATCACATATATATCCTAACACGTATTCACTATAATAATATATCCTATTATCTTAACCATGACCCTAGGCTAAACTTCGAGGTCACTATATTTAACCAACTATTTTGGTTCTCCATGAAGAGTCCGCCCGCCACTACACACTCCGTCCCATCTCGAAGGATAGTTATTACAACGGCCCAATGCAGCTCCGTCCATACACGGTTCCCTAAGCCACCACTATGGGGAAGCAGCGTCTCTTCATTCTTAATCTCATTCGAAAGGTTCGCCCGCCACTGCAATCGTCATCCTACCTTGTCGTAAGATAGCTTTTGTGATGTTCGACTGCCGCTTCGTACGTACACGGTTCCCTAAGCCACCACTATGGGGAAGCAGCGACCCTTCGTCTTCAGTAGCAACACATGCACTAACTCTAATAAGTCATATTAGCAACTCAAGCTTCAACTCTATTAGGTTCTAGTAGCAATTCATGCTTTAACTTTATTAGGTCATTTTCTCATCTTATTGACTTAATCTCTGATCATATATACTAACTACTCCTAGTTAAATAACCAGATGCTTTAGGTTTGTTATTAAACAGTGATAAGGCATTCATATACTGCAAAAATGGACATCCCCTAATTTACCTTTAGTGTATGTATACAGGATGTACCAGCGGCGTATCCTCCACACTTCCAATATACCGGGTAACTTATACTACTATGTATATATATAGGATGTACCAGTGGCGTATCCACCACATATTAATACAAGCAAATGCACCATATGTTCTCATATAATCATACATATTCACTAAACGTTTACTAACAAGTCCCTAGTCACTTGGCTACTTCATTTTAAAGCAAGTATATACATATCACATTATAATCAACATAATTGCATAACATGTATAAGCAATTCAACAACAATTTCATCATATAACACGTATATATCAAGTCACAATTATCTTGAATATATGTTCATAAGTATTGTATGAAGTGTAATGTTTAGATGGTCAATAGAAGAAAGTTGATTTTATATGATTTCAAAACCGTCAAATGATTCACGTTTTCTTTTCTCCATCCATGTTCCTCACCGGTTGCGATGTGCGATCTCAAACGCTAGCCTTCATTATCCTTCATCACTGTCCTAATTCCATGGTCCTCGACACCTTTACAGACCCGCTATCGTTCGAAGAAAACAGACACAAACATCACATAAACACCCATCACCGATCTGCTGTTTGTTGTGCCACCAAGTCACCAACATTCGCTACTGTTACGCCACCATCGCCTATCACTTGATGTCCCTAGGTGATCACGAATGTAGTAGCAACCGACGGAGCATCACAGCTCGTCCTGATTTTGTGTTTGAGTTCGGGATCGTGTTCTTGTTTCGGCATCAAGACTCCTTAGTCTCTCATCTCCGGGTCAAGGTAATCATTTTTTCCATGATAGTCGCACATTTTCTGGCTTATTTGCATGTTTTTTTTTTCCAGTTTTCCGACGATCGGAGATAGCTCTGGCGAGTCTAGGGTTCGGGTGAAGAAGATGACACCCGAACCGTAACCTACATGAATTTCGTTTTCCATTTGTAACTTGCGGGCGCTCCAGGTTCAATGGTTTGTTTGATGGGCTTGTTTGCAGAAAGCCCGTGTTCGAGTACCGCACTTATCCTTTTAATCGCCTATTTTCTTTTTTCAAACCAGTTTGCTTGCTACTGCTTATAGTTATAAGCATTCCGTTTGGAATTCTGACAACAACAGGGCCGATGGCCGAGTGGTTAGGTCACTGTGGTGAGACATAGAGGTCAGGGGTTCGAAATCTGTCACCTCCATGAATTATGTTTTTTGTTTATTTTTGTGATTTAAGCATTTGACAACCTAGAACTCGTATCAAATTTGTCCCTTATCGTATTTTAAACCCGTAAAAATATATTTTGGGCTATTAAATTCTGTAAATCATATTTTCAAATTGTAAACATGTTTAACTTGTTGTTCGAATTAAAATAAATTTTTAATATATATATATATATATATACATATATATATATATATAGACCTAAAGATTATGGGTTTTACATAAAAGACAAATATATATATATATATTGCGTAAATTAATATAAACGTATAACGTCGGCTTATTGAAATGATTAGATATGTTATGAGAACTTTTAAATATGTATCTTGTTTTGTGAATTCGTTATTCATGTCATATGCGTGTTCGGTTAATATATATATATATATATATATATATATATATATATATATATATATATATATATATATATATAGGGTTAGGATCCTGCGAAAACACATCTTTTTGTGAAAACTGCGAAAACACATATTAAAACTCACGTAACTTTTTCATACGTTAACGATTTTTCATAAAATTTGCGCCAAAAGTCTTAGAATTACGTTATCTTTAAATCTGGAGCAAAATATTAAAAAAAAAAGTTGAACGTTTTTTTTCCCGTGTGATGTACATGTGCATCATATAATTAAAAAAAGTTATAAAATGCTATTTTTTTTCTTTAAATCTAAAGATAACACAACTATAAGATTTAGGGTGCAATTTCTTTTTAAACTATTAATGTATATCACATGTATGAGCGTTTTTTTGGTATGATGCACATGTGCATCATTAAATAAAAACGCAAAAAAAAATATGAAAACATATGACATATGGTGCGACTAAGAAAAAAATATATTAACTCATACTAAAAGTATGAGTTTTTTTTGTGATGCACATGTGCACCAAACAGAAAAACATTTAAAAAAATAAAAAAAACGTTAAGTTTTTTTAAACTTTTATAGGATTAAAGATAATATAATTTTAAGACTTTTGGTGCAAATATTAAAAAAAATATTAACGTATGAAAAAGTTATGTAGGTTTTAAGATTTGTTTACGCAGTTCTCACAAAAAAATGGTGTTTTCGCAGGATCCTTCCCCTATATATATATACTAGGTTAGTAACCCGTGTAATACACGGGCTGAATAGAGAGTAATAATATTTGATAAATACAAAAGAGAAAGATAATGATCAAGAAATTTGAAAATTATGATTGATATAAAATTTTTATAACATTTAAAATTTTATTATGTTTGACAAGTTATTGATTACTTTTCATAAAATACTTAAATTATTGAGTAAATTAATAAAATCTACATTAATTTTATCAAAATTTTAAAATAAAATTTTAGTTTTGATAAATTTGGTAATTAATCTTAATTGATGATTACTAAATTGGTAATTGATTGTGAGTTTGACATGTGGCGTTGGTGATGCGGACCATTTATAAAAAAGACATGTGGCAAATTTTTTATTGCTTTATTAGGATTAAGATATATATATATATATATATATATTATGTATATTTTTATTTTGAATCTTTGAACGTAGAAAATATATATAATTAATATATATATTATATTTTTTGCGTTATTTTGATAATCGCTCAGATTTGGCAACGTGCCATTCCTCGACTTGTTTTGGGCTTCACGATAATTCGTTTTCGTCGGGTACGTTAGACTTAGTCGTTTATTGAACACACACTTATGTATGTATGCTCGTTAGGTGCTTGGTAAATCACACAAGACCTGCTATTTGATTACTTCTTGCAATGCACCCAAAGGTGAGTTTACCGGCCCCTTTTAACAATTTTAATCCTGTTGGGGGAGAATACCATGCATGAACTTAAACTGTTTTGATAACCATATCGCCTGAATGGTAGTGCACGGGGAATAAGTCCTCACTTTTTGGTTACTGATTAATTACGGGGAGTAGCGAGAGATTATTGAGTAGTACTATTGGGTCTGACAAGCCCCACCCCGGTCAGTCACGCTGACACGATTGGATATCGAACGGGTGTTATATACTTCTTATAACGAGGCACAACTAGTCTTTCGAGATGCAGATGTCCGCACTGGCACGATTGGATATCGAACGGGTGTTTATGAACTGATAAACTTGTGAACTCACCAACCTTTGTGTTGACACTTTTTAGCATGTTATTTCTCAGGTTGCAGATGTCTGAGTATCACGAGTACACATGCATGAGTCTTTGAAACAATTTTATTGTCTTTGGACAAGTCATGTCACCTTGGGTGACGATGCTTTTACGTAGATTTTTATTTGTATTCACGCTTCCGCATTTGTAAAACTCTGACTTTATATTTTAATGAAGGGGTAATTTTGTAGAAACATAACCAACTTTTAATTTTGTTTCAATTAGGTCACTCAAACTTTTTTTTGTTTCAATCAGGTCACTCAACTTTAAATTATGTTTTAATCCTAGATAATTGACCTGCTAATCAGGTAACCTAATCAATTTTTTTTATAAAAACTAACTTTTTTTATAAAAAATAAATTTTTTTTAAAACGAAAATTTTGAAATCGAAATTTTAATAAAAACGAATTTTATTTATAAAAATTCGAAATTAAAAAAAAAGTTTAAAAATAAATTTAAAAATGGTAAAAAAAATTTGTAAAAATTTATAACAACCTGAAAATAAATTGTAAAAATTTATAACAAATTAAAAATATTTAGTTGATTGCAAACGGTTCAAAATTACAACAAAATACACCAAATATTTAGTCGAAGTCAAACGGTTCTCACTATAACGAGTCCAACATATACCAAAATACACCATAACGAGTCCAAAATACACCATAACGAGTCTAAAATACACCAAAATACTTGCAAACGGGTCAAAATAAAGTAAAATACACCCAAATGGTCAAAATATATCAAAATATACCAAACGTGTCAAAATCATCTAGTCCTCCTTCTCACGGGTCACGCTTTGTGTGTCAACCCTTTTTTTCCTACCTTTTTTTATTTGTCTTCTTTGGTTGTGGGTCTTTTTTCTCTTTAGTGCAAGACTTGATATTATGTCCCTTTTCTAAACAATTCTGACATGTCATTTTTCTTCCAATTCCAGTCTTCTTGTTCTTTTTCTCTTTCTCTGAAGGGTCTCTTTTCCTCTTTACTGTTGGTCTGCCGGGCATTCGCCTTGCTATTGGAGGGAGCGGTTTGATGTCATTTGTTTTAGGCCAATGTACACTTCCCTTCAACGGTGTGATACCCTGTTTATAGGCTTCTTTAAACATATCTTTTTTAAACCAGGTACTGACATAAGCTGATGGCTCTTTGTTGATGGACCCTAAAGCTGCAACAGTATGCCTGCAAGGTATTCCTGACAGCTGCCATGATCCACACGTGCAACTTTGTTCTTGAATCTTCACTCCATATGCATATTTTTCACTCCTTACTTCAAAGTTGTTATTAGCACTAGGTATAACAATATAATTCCTACACAATTAACAGAAAAGTTTATTAAAAATTCATAACAAAAAAAAAATTAAGATATAAACATTACCTTTGCATCTTCTTGATAGCTTCTAGTTTTTTTCTGATACTAGGACATACTTCATGTTGTAAGCTTTTTGATTTTTTCGCCATTAAGTGCATTCTACGCATCACAAATGTTCTAATTTCTTCAAACATACTGATAATAGGCTTCCTTCTTGCAAGTCGAATACGAGAATTAAAACTTTCACTCATTCCATTGGTTTACTGTCGTGGTTGTAAGATCCTACCATGAACCTCAAATTCGAATACTAACGGATTACCCACTCATAGCATTCTATCCCAAGAATACCGAACATGCAAGAATAACTGACATGTACCCCTTGACAGTATACGAAGTCAGGATTGGAGCTACCAATCTGGGCAGGGTTGTCAACCCAAATAGATCTATTCACTAGTTATCGTTTCGAGCAGAACTAATCGAATTCAATTAATAGTGGGATTCAGTTGTACTAACGTTGATAACGATAAAGTACCAGTTGTTTGGGATACAAAATGGAACATGTAGTCATACGGCTAACAGGTAAACCATAACATTAAGTAAAAAGCAGTTTATCAGTTCATGATTTCTCCCCCATAAGTGTAAAACAGTTGAAAAGAAAAGGGGCCGTGAAACTCACTTGATTCAGCGGTAATGATGAATTGCCGAGTGGCAACTAGCAAGTAAAGTCCTAATAAAACATAAGACAACATGCATAAGGGTCCACATAGTCATTTGAGTAACGAACGTTACCCAAATGATACCGGTCAAGTCTTGACGTATAATCCCGTTTGTAGCGTTTTGAAAACCCGTTAGTTAATCAGTTTACAAAATCAGCAAATACGAATGTTCACGTATTAAGGCATTTATGTAAATTAATACAAAGGATGAACATGCGATAACGTATCATGAAGATCAGTTCAATCAAGTATTAAACATCATTTTAAATAATAATATTTATTATTATTTTTATGTTCGCTCGATCGATTGGATAATTAATCGCGTTAAGTTATAATATATATAACTAGGGTTGATAATTATTATCGAAATAATTATTCTAACTTGTTGGAATAATTTATCAAATTATTACAAGTTAAAGATTTAATGATTAAACACAAGTAGGTAAATATTAAAAGTTATTTTAATATTAAACTCATGTTTTGAAAATTAGGGTTTTGAGTTAATGTAAATATAATTATTATTAAAAATAATTATATTAACAAACCAAAATGATTTTAACTCAAATTAGGGTTTCGAAAATTTAGAAGGATAATTATTTGCTGAAAATAATTATTTACGATTTATTACGTCGTAAAACATTTTTAAATCGTTTAAAAGATTTCGTTTCAATTCCAAATGTTTAAAAATAAACATTTGATCCAGTTAAAACGTTTTGATTATTTTGATTTATTTAAAATAATCAAAAATATATTTTTCATAGTTTCTATAAGTCTTTTGATTTTATTTTTATAAAATCATTTCTAAATAATTTTATTTATCAAATAAAGTTAGAGTTTTAAATTTAAAGAGTTTTTATAGAATATTCTCAACATAGAACATTTTCACTTATTGTATAAAATCCAAGATTTATACTTTTTATGTCAAGTGACATAAATATGTTCTTTTATCGTTTTTGATATAAAATATATTTATATATATTTTTATCCATTTCGTTTTTATAAAATCTAAACAAGTCTTTTAAATCTTGTCTTTTAGAAATTATATTTTTATAAAATGTGACCATTTTATATATTTGCTCCCATTGTCAACTTTTATGGTTTAATTTATCATAGTAATTTTTAAAAATTACTAACGTTGATATTTATCCATAAAATTCATTTTAGGGTTTTTAATGTTATCATTTTATGTCCAAAAGTTTATATGCGTTACTAACATCATAATAGTCCATGTTAATTGTCATTAGCAACATATTAGTCCAAAATCAAGATGATTATCAACATAAATCACAATTTGCAATTCACACATTTCATAACATACCCTAACATGATTATAACAATTCTTAACCATTTATAACATTTTTAGCATATGATACATCAACACTAAATCATGCTAACATAATGTAATCATCATAAACTCAAACCAAATCATAGGATTAGTAACATGAATCATAGGTTTGCCTTTAAACACATTTTCAAACCTTATAACCCTAAGGTTTTTAAGGAAAGTAAACAAAAGAGAGTGTAGTTTGGTTTTACGATTGTTATAAAGAAAACTTCACGAAAAAACGGTTCGATTGTCAAGACTCGGGGATCGTTTGGGAACGTCATTTACATATTAAAACACATACACGTTATCGGTTTAAAAGACTCACAACACGGGAGGAGTTAAAAACCGAGAGGAGACGAAGAAGGTGGTGGCTCGGGTTGGTGGTTCTTGGTGGCTAGACAGCAGCTCCCAGCGGCGCAGTAGCAGCAGCTAGCGGAGGCAGCAGGGCTGCACCACAGCAGGGTGGCGGCAGCAGGGTGGCAGCGATGGTCACAGTTGGCGGCGGTGGTTGTTTTGCTCGGCTGTACGGCAGCTGCAGACAGCAGCAACAGTCCACGGCGGCGGCGGTGGACTGGTTCAGTGGCGGCAGCAGCAAGACGCACAACGGCAGCAGCTCCGGTCGGCAGCAGTAGCTCCGATCAGCAGCAGCAGTGACGGTGGTTGTGGTGTTGTGCTATCGGAAAAAGGGAGGGGGGTGGCGGCCGTAGGTGGTGGTTTAGGGGGGGTTGCTCTAGCCGGACTTGCAAGGAGGAGAGGTGGCGGAGGCTGTGGTTTACGGTGGTGGTGTGGAAGCAGTTAACAGTCGTGATGGGTGGTGTTGTTTTGCCGGAAAACAGCAAGGGAATGGAGGAAGGATAAAGGTGGCGGTGTTGTTTGGTTGTTCACCGAAAGAAGAAGAAGAAGAGGTGCAGGGGCGGTGGTGTGGTGCCGTGAGGGAGGAGAAAGAACAAGGGGGGTGGCGGCTGTGGTGTTGGTTGTGGTTCACGGCAGGAAGAGGGGGTGGTGGTGGAGGATGACCCGGTGGCAGCAGCTGTAGCAAGATGGTGGTGATGGTGGATGTTTCACCGGAAAAAGAAAAAAGAGAGGAAAGGGTGGTGGTGGTGTGAATTCGTGAAAAGGAAAAAGAAGGAGGAAAGAGATGGTTGTGTTTTCTTTGGCAGAAAAGGAAAAGAAGAAGGGGATGGGGTTGGTAGATGGTGTGGTCTCCAACTTGGCCAAGTGTCCCCCTTTCTTACCATCATTATCACCTACCAAAACTTTTATAAAATTTAAATGTGTAGGTGACATCTTTATAAAACATTGTCATGTTTTTATAAAAAAATGTTTAAGTGTTGTGAAGATTTATAAAGCTTATAAATATTTGAAGTGAAATAATCCATAACTTTTCTAAATAAACAACGTATAAAAAATTATACAAGTTTCTAACAAATTTTTATAGAAATTAAAGGTGGTCTCAACTTTTATAAAAATGAATAGTTGATGGGCCAATATAATTTAAAATAATCCATTGGGTTCGGGGTTTATATTGGGCCTAAACATTTAAACGAAAAGTGGACCGGGCCGGTTTGTCGGGTATGGGTCGTACGGGTCCAAACGGGGCACCGGTTTGAGGCCCGGGCCCGTTGTGTATCGGTTGAGCTTACAGATCGCCATGATCAATTGGTTTATCAATATTATGAAATGGGTTAATGTTTCGGGCTCGGTTTCATTATTTTTGGATTATTGGGCCTACTTGGGCCCAACGAGGTTAACGGTTGAGGATATGGCTTAAGTCTTGACAACGATTTCAGTTTGAGATGTTATTATTTCGTAAAATAACTGTTTGAGTCAGTTACATGAGTTTTTCAGAAATCAGATATAGTTTTCAGTTTTTCACACGTGTTATGGTTTACGTTTTCAGTTTTGTCAGTTCTTTACAGTTTTAAGCTCGACCGTCCAGATTGTTTAAAACCAAATAGTTTTAAACATATGATCGCTTATCAGTTTGCCGTGTCGGTTATACAAGTGTACGACACCAGTTCCGGATAAAATATAAAAATACATTTTATATATATTTTCTTGTTATTGAAATTCCATGATTAATCCATGGAATCCCTATGAAATTTACGGGTATACTCTTCAAGTACAAACGCGGGATTAGGTTTACGTCATCAGTTAACAGTTAGGCACGGTAATTAACAGTTTAAACAGTAATCAGATCAGTTAATGCACATTAATACTTAATGAAGAAGTCAAAGTAAAGAGGTTTGACCTAGGTTTTCGGACGAGGTGTCACAGATATCTATGGCTTCAAATACGAGGGATATGGATAGCTTTGATATCTATGGCTTAAAATATGGGGTAAATAATACATCATGCTCTTTATAGATCTTTCTTTACCTCAAATATTTCCTGATTATTTATGTGCTACATATATATTGTGGCTTAATTTAAGGCATGTAAATCACATCCTGTTATGCTACTAAAAAAAGCTGCAGCCCATGGATATTTTATTTCTATTTTTTGATCTTGAACGGTGAGGACCTTTAATTTATATTGAATATACCAATGACCTTTAATCATTCTAACTTACGACTAATTTTGATAGGTGGAATGATCAGTTTGTCATCGCAACTTTTGATGGTGTTCCAACTACTGATCCTGAAAGCTATAATAAGATGGAAAAGTCTGTTTGCGATGCCCGTGAATCTCAAGTAAAATCCTATTACTTGTTAGAGTTTTAATTATTATAAATTTACAAACTACAATGAAAAGTTTTGTAGCTAGCAGTTCGGGTTCAGCTAAACTTGATAAATTTTTTGCTTATATGGTTCCAAGGGTGTAAGATGAAAACAAAGACTCTTACACATGGAAAGGTGAGGCTTCAGTCATATAATTTTATTTCTTTAGTCATTTGTAAAGGAGATTATCCTTTGATTTGAAGTACGTAAAATGTGCTATTCGTGGGACTTTACAGGGTTTAGTTGTTGTTGTTTGAAATACGTAAAATATTAGGTGTTAAATATGATGTGATACATAGACAAACAAACGTGTCATAAGGTAAATATAAACAGACTGTTCTTTTTGAATTCTTTGTACCCAATGGATTTTTTTTATTTGTTAGTCATATGGACCTATATTTGATTGACATTTATGTTTATATTAATGACAGCAAATGCTGGAAACTATGTAAATTTTGGCGTATTTGAACTGTATGAAGATAGAGCTCTTGCTGATGCACTTGACATTGCTCTAAAGATGACACTTTTGGTTCCATTGGGAGATATTTTGGCTTACGAGAAGGTATGATGGTGCAGCTGAATTAATTGCATTTTTAATAAAGCTTTATACATATTTGCATATCTTCTCTCCCCTAATCCCTTGGTTTCTCCCTCATCTTCTCTTTCATTTCAGTTGACCTCACCTAATCAATAAAAAAGAAAACAAGGCTCTTCATTAACTAGCGAACATAAAAAGTTTGAAATTCAAATCTGTGCATATTGATCGGGTATGATTTCTTGAAATTGTTGTACCCAAGATCAAAAGCTATGCATTCTTGAAATTGTTTCTTCAGTTTCGAGTATAATTCTTAAAATTCTTGCTTATGTTTGATGTAGTCCTCGATTAATTTGTAGTAATTTAGTAGTTGATTTAAGCTTCTAGATGATTCATTCTCTTCTTTATAGACGATTTGAGCTTCTAAAGGGAGTCACTAGCGCAACGAGAGCCTTGGCCCTTCCTTTGCTTTTGATTTCTACTCAACCGTCTTCCTTATTACCAATACTATATACATTACTTTTTTTGTGATTATATAATGTAAAGTCAGCAGATTAAGTCATTTTTGTTGATACATGGTCCTTGATCGTCATGTGAAGTATCGAATACAAGACGGATTCACACAAGGATGCTGAGGTTCGAACTCAGGCCGAACCTGGAGTTCGGACATGGCCGAACGTGTGGCCGAACCTGAGGTTCGGCTGGTCGTATTTCAGCTCTATAAATATGAGTTTCATGTGTTGTATTCAGAGTGATTACAGTCTAAGCTTCAGTGTCATTCTATCTGATTGTACTCTGTGGTTATCTCTGTGGTTAATACAAGTTAATTGTATTTACTCTTTGTGTTTCATCGTATATTACATTGATTTCATTACGACTAAGTAGAAGATCCATATGTTCACGCACTTACAAGTGGTATCAGAGCATTTGGTTTAATCTACTAGTCGGAGATCAGTGTTTCTCGGAGTTTTGAGTTCAAATTCACTTTTTTACAAAAATGTCAATCATTTTTGAGTTCGTTTGATCATCTCGAGTATGTTTTTCATAAAAAATCTGTTTCTAGATTGTTTCTATCAAGTTTGTTTGAATTCCTATCGAAATTTTCAGTCAAAAACATTGAAAATCGAGAAAATGAGGCCGAGTGAAATCTGTTTTGTTTGAGGTTCGGACAAGCTCGGAGTAACCGCTCCGAACTCAAGGTTCGGACGGAGTTCGGTCATTATAGTGAGGTTCGGTGATTGTTCGGTCAACGTTCGGACAGTGTTCGGTGATCTCAAAGCAAGTTCGGTCCTTGTTTCTCCGAAGGTTCGGTTCGGTGATAGTTCGGCGAGTTTGTGTTTCGAACTAGGTTCGGACTAGGATCGGTGATAACTCGGAGAAGGTTCGGACGAGGTTCGGAGTGAACAGTAACTAATTTTTCGAAAATGTCTGATTTTCAAGCGTTCGCGGCTATTTAAAATTCGGTTCAAGCTACGATGCAAACAATGATGAATTATGATAATGAAATTGGAACAAGTCAGAAAGTTCCCAAATTGCTAAATTAGAAGATTATCATAGTTGGGTTAAACGGTTTGAAGCATTTATCGATACAAATGACATTGATATGTGGTTAGCATTCACTGAGCAATATGTTTACCCTAAAGATGAAACTGGTGAACCTATTCTTCAAAGAAAAATGTCTTCTGAACAAAAGGCGTATGGTACGTTAACGATGGCATTGCCTAAAGAGTTACTACATCAATTTGCTGATAACTACACATCAAAAAGTCTATGGGATGCGTTGGAAAAATGATGTGAAGGCAATGACCAATACAAGAAAAGTCGACAAAAGGTTTTGAAGAAAGAGTTTGATAGTTTTAAACATTATCAGAATGAAACGATTCCCAATCTGATTGCAAGATTCGCTCATCTGTTGAGTGAAATGCGTTTGGTGAATCTTACTAAAGAAGAGGTTGATATGAAAGAAAAGATCTTGGAAGCTTTGCCTGAAAAATGGGAGAATTATGTGATGATGATTATGATAAGGATTTTTCAGGATTGTCTTTCAATGATTTGGTTCAAAGAATTCAGGCTCGGGATATGGAATTAATGGTGAATAAATCACTTCCTACACAAATTCAGAATCCTGCAGTGTATCATGGTGAAAATGACTCTACAATGAATGCTGGGAAGTCTAATATTCTTAGGTCTGCTCCTCCTACAGCATTTCTGGCAGGTAAATCTGAAATTCCAAGTTATTCCTCTGTTGGTTATACTGTGTCAATTCCTAGTTCTTCGACTCAAAGTGCATTGTTGTAGAAACGAGAAACGATCTTACTACTGCATGCTTTGATCAAAGTAACGAACACGAGATGTAAATAAGAGAATTCGTATTGAATCACTTGAGATTACAATGAAGACTCTCTGGTATCTCTCTCTAGAACACACACACAGAAAGTGTAGAATGACAGAAGTGTTCAACTCGTTACTTGCACATTCTAACACACAGGCTATTTATAGTAAGTGACATAGCACCCAGCGTACCAAACTGGTACGCCGGACCATATGGTCCGCCGGACCATATAGTACGCCACCAACCAAATAGACACTACAACTCACTCTAAGATATGCTCACATAGATACAATACACGAGACACTCATAGCATAGGAATATGCTCTAACAAACTCCCCCTTAACGTGTAGTGTATCTATTTTCTAACTAAGCTTTAGTCTTCAATCTTCAACATGACTGCATCCGATCTTTGACTTGAAATCTTGTCAGAAATAGAGCTCGCATGGCTGGATCACTTTGTAATTATCTTTGCACTTCAAGATCCACTTGTGAAAGATACTTCATACTTCCCCTCTCACCATGCTTGAGTCTTGACACACAAACCTGCAATTTTAGAAGACAGAAACGCGGTTTCCTTTTCTTTTGAAAATTAATTTAATCTTGGCGCAAAACTTCTCTTCGAGAATCCAAGATATAGTTTTGAAATTTTGATTTCGTATCACATATCGATTGGGCGAAAACAAATAAGAAACAAAATCGTTTTGGCTTTTTGAAACTTTACATCAAAACACACAGAATTTTTTTTTGAACTTTTCAGATATGAAACATAAATGCAATACTGAATCAGACACTATTTTTTTCTTTTGCAAGAAAGATCACAACTTGGGATCATATTGGTCATATCATGCTGAACTACACTTCAATTTCAATTACTTCAGCACACAAGTCATGTCGATTACTGGTATAATTTGTCCATCTTAAACTCAGGCAAAATCATACTCATAACATCTGGACATGTTATTGATTGATTTAGTTTGCGTTGACCAGTGTACCCCACGCTATCAGACATACTCAGATATGTTTTTGCTTTTATATCACACTTTGTGATTTCATTTGCGATTTAATCACATAATGATTGTATTCATGATTTAGTCAACTGTGTTCCATGCAAAAAGAAATAAGAACGTTAAATCGTCTACCTTAAGGTCGATCTTTCGATACGCAGATAAGGCCTCGGATTTAACAAAATAAGAAAATAAAACAAGTTGAAATTGTACAACCCAACAACAATCAGGTCGGTACTCCCATACACGCAGAGAAAGTCCGATGAGTTATACGAATCACCAAAGAAAATAAAGCAGAACGTCAAACAAACAACAATCAGGTCGATCTATCGATACGCAAAGAAAGTCCGATCGTTTGACAAAATAAAGAAAATCAAACAAGTTTAAATCTTTGCAAAATGAACACATGTATACACAGTGACTTCTCATTTTCTTTTTCACATTTTTTTTTTTTGATATCATGAGACATGCATCAAGATGTTGTCCACTTGGTCAAGCATTAGTATTTAATGTGTTTATCACATCTGAATACTTTCTGATTTAATGCCGAGCCTACCAAGCACATCGAGCAATGATCTTATTGCTTTTTCATCTAGTTTATCCATGAGTCAGACACGTAAGCCAATGTACCATCATTTCCCAATCATGTTGGATACAATTTCTCATTTTTCAATGTTTTTGTATTTTTCTGTTTTTCTCCCCCTTAAAATGAAAACTCTATTTTTGGATTTTCATTTTAACACAAACAAAAACATAAAGACGCTATTTTTGGTTTTCAATTTTCTCCCCCTAAACTACATACGAAATGTAAAAGAAAGAAAATTGACCTTTCGACATGGATACCTTTCAAGTTTAGCTTTCAGAAAAATTTCAGTTTTGAAATTTGATATCACATGTAATTTAAGTTAAATCAGCAGAATACTCCTCCATCAGCAACTTTTCAATCACCGATAGGTCTTCTAGAAGTACCTGCACACTGGTCAAACACATCAGTTTATAAATGACCCGAAGCGAATTGCCTCTGGTCGACCAGTATCTTGATCTCCTTTTGAAACCACTTTAGGTTTCCAGTGTTGTTGTTTTGGTAAATAAGTATCTGATGAACCGGTCACAGTCGATTGTGATGAACAACCTACATATGGAACATTTTGAAAACGAGGAATAAATCTTTCTTTAGTTTTGAAAAATGTAGGTTGTGGAAATTCATCAAACACTCTGCCATATTCATCAATGAATCGCGGTTTGGCAGTTTTACCAACATATGGAACCTTTTCTCTTCTTAAACTAGAAGCAGTAGTGACATGACAATCTTGTGCCATATGCCCTTTTTGTCGGCAATTGTAACACAAACGATTGTTTATGTTTCTTTTCTTTGGATCCTGCATAGCTTCACAAACATATTCATCTCCAAAATGATCATAAAAATTATCAAATACCTGAAATCGATGATCATGAACCCATTTAGAAGTCGGGCTCTTTGGAGTAGAATTTGATCCTCCAGAAGAATATTTAGCACCTTGTTGCTTCTTGGTCTTTGAATCAACATTCTTCACAAAAACTTCAGCAACTTTCCGAGCATCTACGCAATATAGCGGGAATTCTTTATCAGAAAATATTTGTTCCGAACCTTTGAGTTTGTAGAACCTCTCGGGTTGAACTTTGTCAGCTTTAGAAACTTCTTTCTTTACTTGCTTCAGATTAACTTTCTTCAAATTCTGTTGCTGTTGAACCTTTGAAACATTCACATTAACCTGTTTCTTTTGAAATCCCAAACCTGTATATTTTCCAGAAACCTTCTCTTCTGAATCAGATGATTTATGCCCGTTCTTTGCAAGACGAGAAAATTCAGCTTTAACTTTCTTGAGATCTTTTAGAGCATTGATAATCGTTTCATCAATGTCATCTTTTGAAGACGAAGACCCAGACACAACCTTTTGAGCTTCAGAAGCTTCAGTACTTTTGCCTTTTTCCTTTTGCTTTTCTTCAACAGATTTGGAACCAACAAACTTAGAATAATCACCAATCTCAGCCTTGTCTTTCAAATCATGAACGCCTTCTTTGAGACTTCCTGGTGGCGAGACTGTCTTGTTAAACATCTTCTCAAAATTTTCATCTTTGGCTAGAAAACTTGTAAAAGATTGTGAGTTAGTAACATTGTTCAAAAGACGTTCTGAATCAATGACTTCAATCTTTAATTCAGAAATTCTTTGATGAGCTTCAGCCAACTCTTTTTCTGTTGCAATGAGCTTCTTTGCCGCTTTGTTAGTTTCATACTTTTGCAATCTTAACTCATCTAATCCGGCCACCAATTCCTTCTCGAGTTTATCTTCATTTCTTTTCTGAATATCCAAATTTGCATTTTGCAACTTGTTCACTCTAACCAACTCCCTCTTCTCATCAAGTAACTTTTCCATATCAGTCTGATAAGATTGAATCCTAGTAGCTTGATCACCAGAAAGTTGAGTAAGAGTATCAAGTCTGGACTTTGATTTATCAAAAAGATTTTGAAAATCTTTTGCTGCATCCTCAGCTTCATCTTTCCATTTCTTCACTTCTTGAACTAATTCATCCTTTTCTGCAGATAATTTTGTAAACTTCTTTTCAAATTCCTGCTCAACACCTTGAAACTGCAACTCTTTTTCAATTAACTCTGTCTGAAAAACTGAAAACTTTTCTTTTTGAAATTCTAACTCTTGAATCGTACCTTCCAACTTTTCTCTATCAGCAACCCAATCTTCTTTTTCCTTAACTAAACCTTGAATCTTTTTATCTTTTTGAGAACAAAACTCACAGACAGATTCATAACCACTATTTCCATAACTACTAACATCTGAATCAGAATCTGTTATCTCTTCTTCGTCATCACTGTGAACAATCTGAGCAACAAAACAAGACTCATCAGGAAAATCAGCATCCCAATCATAACCTTCATTCGATGTTTGTTCTTTTGACGCAGAAGAAATAGCAGTCAAAGCAATTTGAGGTGAAGCAGTTATATCAGCTGTCTGAACCACCTTTTCTTTTGCGGGACACTCACGAGCAAAATGACCATATTTGGAACATTTGAAACATTTGATCTGTGACTTATTCAAACCAAGTTTGTCTCCTTGAAAAATAGATGTCGTTCCATGTTTCTTAATAAACCTTCTACCTCTTTCAGTTAGCATAGCAAACTGCCACTCCAAAACTAATTTGTTCAACTGATCTTCATCCATATGATCTAAATCCTCTCTATATAGACAAGAGTTACCAATTTGACTAAATATATCGCCAGAAGAAGATGATATGAATCCAGATAACAACGCAACTAAATCTTCAGCTGACTTCCCATTAATCGAACTAGCAGATGATCTATCAGGAGTAGTGAAACTGCACCTCCTTGATGAACTTTCATACTTTCCTGATCCATGATCAGCAACAAATGCTGTTTGAGGTGGATTTGATGTATCATAACCAGATGATTTAGATTTTGCATTGATACTTGCAGAATTTTGTCCATGATATAACTCAGGATTTTGTAATTGAGCAGTGGACTTGTTTGAATTCATCATTTCCATTTCTCGAGCATGAAGCTTTCCAGTCAAATCATGAAATGATAATGTGGAATAGTCTTTGTCATGAGTAAGCAACAACACATAATTTTCCCATTTCTCTGGTAATGCTTCCATCAATTTCTCTTTCAATTCTTCCTCGGTCTTTTCAATCTTGACTACTTTCATCTCACTAATTAGATGTGAAAATCTGGAAACAAGAGCAGAAATATTTTCTTTGTCGTATTGTTGGAAATTTTCAAATTCTTTGTTCAACACTTTCCTTCGACTCTTCTTATACTGATCATTGCCTTCACATCGAGCAGATAAAGCATCCCATAATTGTTTAGCCTTCTTGCAAGTACTGAATTGATGTAACAACTCAGTAGGTAAAGCCGTGGTAAGATAACCATAAACTTTTTGTTCAAGTTCATAACTTCTTCGTTCATCCTTATCAAAATCTTGAACCTCTTTATATTCTCCATTGTCAGTTGGACGCACATACAGCGTTCGAATCGGAATCCACAAATCAATATCATTTGTGCTGATGTATGCAGAAAAACGTTGCTTCCAATTTTGATAATCTTCCAACTTTAGCAGTTTAGGAACTTTCTGGCTTGTTCCTATTTTATTATCAAAGTTAATCATAGCTTGCATCGTGGTTTGCATAGCCGCAAATGCATGAAAATCCGACATTTTTCACCTAAAATAATACTTCAAAAACTTTGAACTCAAAAACGGAGGTCTTCCAAGCGGATTTTGGGGTTCAAAACTGAACGGTACTAGCCTTTGGCTGGTACAAGTCCTAGATCTCGGAAAGACGAACGTTTTGACTGGTATTAGCTCCCGTAACTCTTTACGGTTCTCAAGTTACGTCAGTTTTAGTGAAAGTCACTATTCTGCCAGCGTACCAAACAAATCGACGGACCAGTTCCGGACCAAAAACAATCAGGCGGATCAAATTTGTACTAGCGGACCAGATTCCGGATCAGATGAACTAGCGGACCAGAATTATACTAGCGGATCAGATGCGGACCAGATATCTTCAGCGGATCAGATTTTGATACGGCGGATCAAAACTGGTACGGCGGACCAGAATTTTCAGCGGATCACACTGATACGCTGTAACTGCTGCGGATCAGACTGATGAAGATTGCCTAGCGGATCAAACGGCGGACCAGACTGCTCGTTGGGCGGACCAGTCACAGAAAACTCAAAAATCGACTGATTTTCACAAATTTTGACAATTGAAGCTGAAAACTAGATCAATATGATGCGAAAACACTCCAGAAGCATACAGAAATCATTTTTATCCTTGGAATCACTCAGAATTGGAAGAAATTGAAGAAAAACTTACCAAACCCAAGCTTTCTCTCTCTAAAACTCCGAAAATTGATCAAAAACACAGCAGTAGAGCAACCAAATGCTCTGATACCACTTGTAGAAACGAGAAACGATCTTACTACTGCATGCTTTGATCAAAGTAACGAACACGAGATGTAAATAAGAGAATTCGTATTGAATCACTTGATATTACAATGAAGACTCTCTGGTATCTCTGTCTAGAACACACACACAGAAAGTGTAGAATGACAGAAGTGTTCAACTCGTTACTTGCACATTCTAACACACAGGCTATTTATAGTAAGTGACATAGCACCCAGCGTACCAAACTGGTACGCCGGACCATATGGTCCGCCGGACCATATGGTCCGCCGGACCATATGGTACGCCACCAACCAAATAGACACTACAACTCACTCTAAGATATGCTCACATAGATACAATACACGAGACACTCATAGCATAGGAATATGCTCTAACAATTGTCTGTTTAAACTGTCGATGATTATAATGCGTTCATGTCTGCGTTGGTATCTTCATACTTTGGTGTTATCACTGGTTCTGTGAGTAATGCTGAGTTAGCAAATGAAGATTACGATCAGATTGATTATGATCATTTGGAGGAAATTGATCTAAATTGGCAATATGCTATGTTGGTTCGTAGAACAAAGAAATTTTTCAATAGAACTGGTAAGAAGAGACTGAATCAGGAAGGAAAAATTGGATTGGACAAATCTAAGGTAAAATGTTATAAGTGTTTAGTTTATGGTCACTTTGCTCGAGAATGTCCAAGTTCTACAGAAAGTAAATTAAAGACTGGTCAGCATGCACATTTAGTTTTTCATCCGTCAGATAAAGCTACAATGGTTGATCAGAAATCTGGTACTCTTGCACATGATTGGACTGATACAATTATGCATCCAGATGGATTTGCCTGGAATGCAGATTCAGAAGTTAAAAAAAATCATACTCCAATCTCAATTGCTTTAACTGTTCAACATGCTGATGATGATAGCTTTTTAACTGATTTTGATACTTCTTCAAGTGTATCTTTGATACAAGAATAATTACCTCAAGTTTCTACAAGCTCAAAGGTAGAAGAGCTTGAATGTCTTAAGTGTAAAAGATTGCTTCAGCAGGTTGAAGGTTTTAAACAAAGTTGTCAATTATCAACTGAAGAAATTGTGGTTCTTAAGAAAGAGGTGGAAGATTTTCAAAAGATGTATTATGAGTTGGTTCATATTCATGAAGATGTTTTGAAGGAAAAGGCTCAATTGGCTGAAGCGTGTGAGAAAGCCAAAGCTGAAGCGTTAGACGCAGCTCAAGATTTTGAGAATCTGTTTGAGAAGAGTTATCCGGTTCAGCAAAAATATGAAGCTAGAAGCTACTGCTCTTATTGCTACAACTGCTGTTACTGTTGAAAAATTGCAATATAAGATTTCTATGCTTCAAGATGAGAATGTTTTGTACCGGGACAAGAATGAAGTCTTAACTAAAGATGTTGAGATCTATAAACAAAAGAGAGAAAGTGTTCTTCAAGAACTGTTTGCAGAATGTGAGATCAGGAAGTTACAGACGTATGAATATGATGATCTCAATGCAAAGTTCATCAAGTCACAACAAAAGGTGTTTGAAGGTCAACAGAAAATTAATGACTTGAAATTGGAGATTTTGGAGTTGAAAAGACAAGTTAAGAATTGCAATTTGTCACCGACATTGCTAAATTTCTTATACAAGATGGATCAGAGTCCAGAGAAGTCTAAGGAAGAAAATATTCACTTGGTACCTCAACCAGTGGATTTAATTTAGGTTACTTCTGCTCCGCTTGATTCTAAGGCTGAAGGATATGATTATTCCAAGTTTATTACTCCACCCAAGAAGAACAAGTCCAAGTCCAAAAAGAAGGAAAAGTCTTTGGGAGAAGCTCCAAAATTTGTTTCAACGTCTGTATTACTGGAAAATGAGAAAGTGTTTGATAAGGTTGCTTCGAGTTCTTCATCTGCAACCGAAGAAGAAAATTTTTTGATTGAAAAGAACAAGCTGAAGGATATCAAAGCCAAATTTACTAGTGAAGCTAAGTCAAGAATTGCTTCAAGTTCTTCGTCCAATTCTTCAAAGACTCCAGGATTTAAACACAGAGGTTTAGGTTACAATGTGTTCGAAGAATCAGTTCAAACAAAGATATCAGTGAAGGCTGAGAAGGTTCCTAAAGCAAAAGTTACAAAGAACTCACCATCTCAGAAGAATTTTCTTATTATTCTGGAAGATCTTCATCTTCAAGGAGTCCATCTCCTAGGTATGATTCTTCTGATAATGTTAATTTATAATGTTAATTTCAGAGGTTAATCGATGTGTTGGGTTTTGAGATATCAATTAATAACCTTAGTTTTTAGTTATTATTACTCTTTGGAGGGGCGTGGCTTGCATAGTTTTAGAAAATAAGTAAATAGAAAACACGTATTGCGTTATTAAACCAACACATCAACCGGTCTATAGAAATATATTGAAATAGGTAGATGAATGTTTAATGTGAGCAACATACTATATTACTAGCATAAACTAGGTTTCAAAACTATATTTTGTATTTAGACATTTTTAAAATTGTTCTTGACGAAAAGACGAAACTTATTCCATTTATAAGTGTCATTCCAAACGCTTTCGTTTGTTTCCATTAGTTTCACCGATCAAAACTCTTACGAATGATAAGTATTACATTGGTTGATTGTCGTTGCCGCATTACGATATCATCACACACGATTGTAGTTCGTCACCATCGCATCACGCGCGTTGCACCCTATCCAATGAGTCTTGTAAATTGTCTTCGTCGCCGAACGTGCATGTTCCGCAATATAAATTGTTATAGTGCTAACAAAAACAAATACCGTGACGTAAATTCTTGTGTCACCGTAATGCGTGAACAAATGACGAATAACACGCTATATATATACCAAAAAGATCTTGCATGTTGGATGATCTTGATGGAGGTCCCAGATCGATCCGCATTGGATGTAGTGTTTTTTGAAGATTTATAGAAAACAGAAGTTGTAAATTTTCTTTTTCCAATCATAACTTTAATCTTGGAAACCTTCTCCTTTGGAGAACCAAGATGATTTGAAATCAATTTTGAAAATTTGATAGATCGAAAACAAATAAAAGAAAATCTTTTTGGATTTTACAAAGTTTATATCAAAACACACATAAAATCTTTTTGGATTTTCTGAAACTAAAACATAAATGCAATACAGAACTAAACTCTATTTTTTGTTTTGTGAGAAAGATCACGACGTGAGATCATATCAGTCATAACACATCTAGCACACTTCAATTTCAATTTAGTCAGCATGCAGGCAAAGATGATAGTAGATACAATAATTTCTTATTTATTTCAGCATGCACAAATCAATTTTTATAGCTTTCTGATATATTTAAGGTATAGTTTTCAAGCACTGATAACATGGTCCTCACACTTTTCAAAGATATTGGCAACTCATCATTTTTCAAGCTAAGCCATATCATGCAGATATTTTCAATCATACACATCTTTGTGCTTGCTTTTATAGAATTTATTTTCCAGAGATGTAAACATCCAATGTGTGTCATGCAAAAAGAAAGCAGAATGTTAAATCGTCTACCTTAAGGTCGATGTTTCGATACGCAGATAAGGCCTCAGATTTAACAAAATAAGAAAATAAAAACAAGTTGAAGTTGTATAATTCAACAGCAATCAGGTCGATACTCTCGTATACGCAGAGAAAGCCCAATGAATTATACGAAACACCAAAGAAAATAACGCAGAACCTCAAACGAACAACAATCAGGTCGGTCTTGTGGACACGCAGAGAAAGTCCGATCATTTGAGAAAATAAAGAAAATCAAACAAGTTTAAATCTTTCAAAAGAAAACGCATGCATACAAATTTATCACACAATACTCATCAAGATGATAAACCACAGTTATCAGGCATGCATTATATTGATATCATACTTGCATATATCAGATTTGTCATGCACATCACACATATCAAGCAATAACCTACAGTCTTTACATCTAGTTTATCCATGGCAGATAACGTACATGCTGATGTACTATCATTTCTCACATAGTCGAATCAATTTCTCATTTTTGATTTTTCCATTTTTTTAATTTTCATTTTCTCCCCCTTACATGAAAAACACACTATTTTTTTTTTGGCTTTTTTTTTCGGCTTTTTCAAATATTCTCCCCCTAAAATTCAACAAACTCTATTTTTTGAATTTTCTAAATCCCCCCCCCCCCCCCTAAAAATATACGAAAGAAAGTAAAAGAAACGAAAATAAAATTGATCGACCAACACGGATACCTTGAATTTTTAGATTTTGAAAAATCATTTTTCTCAAAATATTTGTGAAATATCAACTCGGTGAAGCGCTAACTTAGGCAAAATACTCGACTAGCAGCAACTTTGCACACTAATAGGTCTTCTTGAAGCATCTTGCACACAACCTCAAACAATTTTTAGTTAAATACGGGAACCCAAACCGGCTTGGGTCGTCCAGTATGCTCAACAAAATCGTTTCCCGCAGAGGTTGCATCTTTCGGTTTCCAAGAACGGAATGGTTTTGATGATTTCGCCCGATGCGAATCAGAACCATTAAAAAACTTTGACATGTTGGAACAATATTCAACAACTCACCTACCAACATGGTCTCAGATTTTGTGTGACGTTGTCGATGCCCATAATATGAAAACTTATTTGAGTAAGGCATTTCAAAATCATTATTGAAAAAATGTTATCTTTTTAAAAATTGTTTTGGTTTTGAAAACTGTGGGAAGTCATCATCAAAATGTAAAGTTTTACCAACAAACGGCTTCTTGGTAGTTGACTTCCGTTAATGATTCTGATGTCGCTTGACCGGGACCTCATTGAAAATCAGCGAATCAGATGATGATGATTGATTTGAACCACGTGAAAATGTTCGTCGAATAGCACAATCACGAATAACATGTCTCGTCTTGTTGCAGTAAAAGCAAGCTCTTTCATCGACCTTCTTAGGTGACATGGATTCGGACGACATTGTGGACTTGTAAGAAAAATCACTCTCTTGAAGCTCTAACTTAGAACTCTTCTTTGGCATAAACTCAGCATTTTTAGCACTAACTTTCTCATCTTGAACATCATTTAAAATTTCATCCATTTTGTTAACAAACTCCTTTTGCTTCAATGTAATTCTCTCAGAAAGTTTAAGCGATGTATCAGAAGATGAATTTTTAGTCTGATCCACCATTGATTCTTCATGAATTGTGTCATTTTTGTTCTCAAAACCCAAACTTTTCTGTTTATAACCAGGCAGCTTTGAAAGTTCGGCTTGAGAATTAGATTCACCTTTTTCCATCTTAGCAACTCTGGTAATTGAAGCCTTAATGTCCTTTAGATTGTTTGTTTTGAGCAAAGTTTCATCAATTTTCTCTTCAAACAAAATTTTATCAACCTTCTCACCAACTTCTTCATCATACACCTTTTCTTTTTCAAAAGAAGTTGAAACTGAACAAAATGTTAATGTTGTTTCTCCTTCAAGCTTCTTCTTCTCAAACTTTGACTTCTTCTTCTTTTCTGAAACAGGATTTGCAAACTTTGAATAATCATGCAATTCATCAAGTTTTCTTTTAAGGTTTGAAATCTCTATTTGTGCCTTAGCAAATGTTTTGTTAACCATGTCTAACTCAACTCTAAGCTTCTTTACTTCTTCTTCTTTATGCATGAAATTGATATTCAATACAGACATATCATCTTCATATGATCTGATTGATGGAGTAGAAGTAAAATTTTGTGGGGAAGGAACGTCAGAATAATCAACTTCTTTCTGAGCATTGAACATAAAACTAATTATGGAAGGCGAATTCCGATAACCATCTAACTTCCGTTGAAGTTCCAAAATCTGAATTTGAGCCTCATCAAACTGCTTTTGACACATAGCTTGTGAATCTGCCAATTGTTTTTTACATTCAATAAGTTCCTCGTACTTACAATCAAGCTCAATCTTTTGATTCTCATGAATGCATGTTCCTTAGTTAGCTCCAATTTTGTATATGTCCATCGCTTTTTATAAATTTTAACATTTTCCTTCAACAACGTATTATCATCTATCAACCGCGTCTTTGCATCAAGCAATTCTGTGTTGTCTTCTTCATGACGAAGTTCTTTATCAGCAAGTTCAACACAAGTCTTTTGTAGTGCATCATATTTTTCTTTTAAAATTACACTTTTAGAATAAAGTGCATCGAAGTCTTCAATAACTTCTTTCACCGCATGTTTACAATTCTTCAAATTCTCTTTTGTAATTTTGCACTCTTCAATTAACAAACTCTTTTCCTTAAATTTTCAATTTGTTTCTGACAGATTTGCTCATTGTCAATCTCTTTTCCAGATTCAGTTGTTTCTACAGCACTCACATTTTCTTTTGTTATATTCTCAACATCGGCACATTCCTGAGCAAGAGCACCCCATACCTCTTTTGAAGTTTTATACCTTTTGAATTGCCAAAAGATCTCTTTAGGTAATGCTCTCATCAAAGCATAATAAGCTATCTTCTCTCTATCATGATGTATAACTTCACGGTCGGTCAGCTTTGATAATATCTTTGGTGGTGATATTCTTAGATCCTCATCTGTTATATATATTATAACTGGGAACTCATATCCATCTTGAATTGGATTCCAGAGATTTTCGCTTAAACCAACCAGAAACTCTACAAATTGATCTTTCCAATTGCAATAATAATCAAAACGAAGAAGCATTGGAACTTCACTGTCAATCTTTTGAAAGAATATCAAAGTATCATAATACGGATAATGATAATAACCTGCCATCTTCTCGTGACCACACCAATGAAACAATTTGAATTTTGAACCAGATTCTTTTAAAACACCAAAAATTCTGAACCTCGTTTAAATGTGAACCATTTCTCTTTGATTGAACACCTTTTAATAACCTCAATTTGAATCAAGAACCGAACTTTGACAACTGTTTGAATAACTGACTTCAAATCCAATCAAATTTAGATTCCAAAGTTTCACTTCAACCACAAAATTTGTTCCAACTTCTTGTAGGATTTGAAATAAAAGTATTCAATTATGTAAGATTTAAAATAAAATTTTCAATTAGCTGAGGGTTTAATATGAATAATTCCAACACCAGAAGGTTCAAATTGAAACTTCAAAATTCATACGTACAAATAAAAGTGAACCACAAACTTCAATGGATTGTCACTCCTTCAAAACTAACCGAAACACCAAATCGAAAGCACCGTTGTGATCGAAACTAGAAAACGATTCAAATTAGATGCATTGTTGATATGTTTCGGTGAAAATTTGGAAAACTGATATCGAACCCGAAATGAACATGAAGAACACGTAAGTTACAATGATCGTGATGAACCAGACAATCAAGTGCATATCAAACTTAAAGCAACCATGAATTAAATCTCATCAGCAAATTTGCAACACAAATTCGAATTAGAGGAAACCGGATTTGATGCTAATTGTTCAGCTTTGAGAAATCCAAATGATGAACACGTTGATGTGAAGAAGATGATGTTCTTTAAATCGATTTAAACTCAATACTGAATGAAATTTAAAACTGATTGAACCAATCGTTTCGTAATATGGAACCGAACTGACTGATATTTTTTATTTTATTTATTTAAAAAACTGCTTCCACTAACGGCAAAACAATCGTTATTCACCGGAGAACAGAAAAAAACCGGTTAAGTTTCCGGTGAAAGTCCGGCAAACAAACTCCAATCTTCAAGCTATGATATCTCACTCGTTTTTGAACCAAAATCGAACCCGAAAGTTGCTGTGAACTCGTGAGATCGAGAAGAATCAATAGAGTACCATTGTTGATAGGTTTCAATATGATTTGCTGGTCTGAAAAACGTAAATCCGGCGATGAACGAGATCGGAAAAATGAAAAACACCTCAAAAGTTAACGAAATTCGAATCTGATCGTATCAGTAGCTTCGTACGATCAATTACAATGTATAGCAACAAATCTCAATCATAAACATTGATAAAACAGAATTCTGCCACGATCAACCTCCTGAAGAACAAAGAAGATGAACACCAATTTTGTGATTTTTTCAAATCTTCACCGATTTCGAATCCGTAACTTGAATTAGATTCTTATGATCATAGACCTGATGAAATCAAGCAAAACTGTAAACACAATCGAATTCACGTCTAATATTTTAATCAAAGTTCACAGTTTGACTTTCAAAAAGTCAAACTTGAAGGATTTTTCCAGATTTGAGCTTGAATTCAATCAGAAACGATGTAGAATCACAGTCTGGATTGCTCTGATACCAATTGTAAAATCGATTTGTCCCGATCTAGTGATTTGTACACCGAATTTGGATCGAAAGTTCACTGAAAATAACCGACACGAAGAACACAGAATCAACTAAATAAAACTCGTTGTATAGCTCTGATTGATCAAGATTACAATGATATGAACTCAAGAATGTGTAGGTAATCAAGAAACATGATCAAAAACTCCTCCTATAAAGATTGAATCTCAGAGAATAGAAATGGGGGTTTTGTTAGTACGTTCGTGGTTCTTCTCGGCTGCTAACCAACCACGTATATATAGTAGCTTTTGGTCCGATGGTCCTTCACCATCATACGCTGGATCTTCAATTAATGGTACGCAGGTAGAATGAAATATGAATCTCATAATTATGAGATATCATATTTCATATTAAATCACTCAACTATAATGGAATAACACTTCCTACCCTTAGACATTTAGACTAACTAAACTAATTAACATCACTAACAATTCTAACTGGATACATCACACGACACACTGAAAATGGTCTAACATGTATTTTACCCTTATAAATATATATATATATATATATATATATATATATAGGAGAATGATAAAATGAAAACCTCTCCGAGTTTAGAAAACCGTGAAAACTAAGCTACATAATTCATTTTTTATTCTGATTTTTTTATGGTTACTCTCTAAGATAAAGAAACCCCTTTATACAAAAATTTAAAAAAAAACGCCTAGTAATTTTTTTAAAAATATTTTAGAAATCGATTTTTTTTTCAAAAAAATGTTAATTGGCCAAAAAAGAGGTTCAAAATTTTTTCTTATTTTAGATTTTTTCTGTATGTATATTCATTTCTATTGGTTTTGGTGGAAAAAAAATAAAAAAACGCCAACATAATTTTTTTTTTAAAATTAATTACATTTTTTGTTACATATGTAACAAGGCATGTTACATATGTAACAAGGAATGTTACATGTGTAACAGTGTAATGTTACATATGTAACATGACGTATTAAAGATTGAGTTTTTAGGAGTTTACGATCGTGTTTACGACCCGGAGGTGTTTACGACTAAGACTACGATCGGAACTGAGTTCACGACCGTGTTACGACCCGGAGTAGTTCACGATTGGAGATTACGATCATAAACGTGTTCTTGATCAGCCAGGCTGTCAAAATCGTAAACTATTGTTTACGATTGGAAACTAGTTTGCGGCAAAAAGTCACTATTTCACACTTTCACGGAAATGGACATAACTTTTGACTTGTTTGGAGTTGGAAGCTCAAATTTTAACACGACGTTTGTGACAACGAGCCCCAGAATTACCTCCGACTAACGTCTAGGGGAGCTCGTTTGGACCCCAAATTCCACTCCGAAAGCCTCCATTTTCGCGTTTTAAGTTTTTTACACTATTCCTTGAATAGTACTTTTGCCGATTTTGCCGATTTCACCAGATTTTCAGAAGCTGCATATCTAAAGAAAGAAAATAAGTTCAGTGGTTGAAGAAAATAGTATGGTTGAGAACAAGGATGCTTTCGCAGCTGAAGTTGACAAAACTAAGATATGCTTCAATCCGACTTGTGCTCGATTAATTCCTGGCTTAAGACAACTCTGGAAAAATGCTGAAATCGAACTTTTTGATATGCAATTCTAGGAGTTCATTTAAAGGTAGGTGGGAAAAGAGTGAAGAGAAGGTAAAAGCCCAAAAACTAGACATTGAGAAATATCAAAAGCTAGCAACGGAGAAGACTATTTTATATGATCAGGCTAGGATTTAGATATCTGAACTGACACAGAAATTAACTGAACTGCAGCAAAAGTGTGATGAGCTGCAGATCAAGTATGATTGCAATCAGGAAAGAAATTAGTGAATGCTCGATGCAGGAAAGGTTTTGTCACATGCTGTTATGACCGGTCAAGTTGGGAAAGACACATCTGGATTTGGGTCAGAGAAAACTGATAGGTCCTTGGCTGCAAACAACATTATTCCTCCACCAGTTCCCAGAGACATTATAGGAACACTTCTTAGTGAGGATCAAGTTGAACGAACCAAGTCTGATTATAAAGAAGCCGCTTCTCCTATCGATAGTGTCTTGGTTGGAACTACACCATTGACTCAAGAAGAAATTGATAATGAGGCAAACATGCCTTATGGTGAAGGGAGAGTAGAGGATATATCAGACAATGATGCTGAGTGCCAGAAATTCAACAGGTGTCATAACTCTAAGTCTGATGATGATGGGATAGAGTTGAAACCATACCCTAAAATTGAAACCCCATACTTCAAAGTAATTGACAAAGTCAAAAGGGAAAAGGTGATGTTGACGACACGGCCTGAGGGGAAGATCTTTATGACATCTGGATCAATGTTTGACCAAGAACCAGATGTTGGATATGACTTACCATCCTTCTCCTCCAAGTTCAAGAGAATAACTGATGGAGTAATAAGTGAAGATGAAGTTGAGAGGCCAAAGATCACCATCAAGCATCCGAGTATGAAACCAACAGCTGGAGTGAAGAATAAAAAACTTAAGGGAGTAGCTGTGTCTCCCATTTCTTCAGTTGGATAATGCAGTTGCCGCTGTAATTGCAAGAATGGTTCTTCAACGTCAAAGAATCAAGGAAGCACAAAGACAGTAAAGACATTTTAAACACAGGCTTCGAGGAGCCAGCAGAAAGTCAAATATGAAGCTGCAGACAAAGCAAAGAAGCAGACACAAGGCAAACCTGCTCCATATCAGCCATCAAAGACAAATGGGTACACGTCTGACTTCTATCTATAGAAGCAGACTTGTTTTCATTGTGGCAATGTTGGTCATATTGCTAGAAACTGTCTTTATCGCCCCTATGAACCCTATTATCCAAAAAGTCAAAGGGTTTCATCTCAAGAGTCTGTAAAGTCTAAGCCGATGATAGTGCAAACACCTAAGGCAAGGAAGATTGTTACCCCTAAGGTTAAACCCTCTGATCAACATTGGGGCGCTGCCAAAGCTGAAAGAAAATTTATAAATCAAAACAACAGCTTTCCAAGTTACAAAAATTTCCAAAAACAGGTGAAGAAACCGTTTTCAAAACAACCAAAGTTTGAAAAACCCAAAGTTACCCCTCCCAAGGTAACTAAAACTATTTTAAAAAATGATTCTAAAATGAAGAAGGTTGAAATACCTAAAGTCACAACTCCAAAGGTGACTAAAACAAAAACTGTTTTGAAAAATGAATCTAAAACGAAGAAGGTTGAAATACCTAAAGTCGAAACTCCAAAAGTGACTAAAACAAATGTTAAATCACCTGGAACTTGGAAACCAAAAATCAAGGCAGCTCCATCCCAACTTCCTGATTTCTCAAAGGGGATGTGTACCAAGAAAAACAATGGCCTGGGTACCATTGGCTACTAATCTCTCACTATGTGCAAGAACAGTCAAGGAGGATAATCACTAATATTTTTATTATTAAATTGTTTGTTGATAAGTGATTGTTCCAGGCACAGTTTAGGAGACGTACCTTCATGTCATGACAATCAATTTTTTTATGAAGGATATGTTTCCTTGAGATGTAAAAGGTCAAATTCAGCATGAAAGGTACTGTTCTTAACTTGGTTGTTTGTTTGATGAAGCGGTAAAGGGTGTTTGTGTCAAACCAAATTCCTTAAAATTTTTAGTTGGTGCGTTGTTGTTCAATTTTTAAAAAAAAAAAACAATGAGGTATGCATGCTATAAAACCCAATTTTCTAAAAATTTTCAAATCCATACTTTGAAGGTTAGCTTGGCCAAATGTGTGTGAAGTTATTTGCTCTGCTTATGTGTTCGTGTTTTATATAAAAAAAATAAAAATATAAAAAATAAAAATAAAAAAATAATAAAAAAAATGATGATGTTCAAAAAAGTTGTGACTTAAAAAATCAAAAAGCAAAGGGAAGAAATGTAAAGATGAAGAAAAAGTTGACCCTTCAAAAATAGTGTGCTTTTCAATTTTTAATAGTTTCTTTGTGTCTGTTTCTAAGAAAGCTAAGGGAAGTAAAATATGTCCGGATTGGAGATGACTGACACGTGTAAATCGGAAGTGAAAGGCAAGCTCCACGGTGATATGCTTGGTAGGCTCGACCTAATCTTATGACCACCAATGTAAGTGCAATGAACTTAAATATATATATATGTTTAGTTTCCCATCTCAGTTTGCATTGTTTAAAAAACTGAGTCTCAGAAAAAACGGGTTGTGAGTGGTAATTATACCTAGTATTCACTCTCTCACACGCCATGTTTATGCTGTTATGACTACACCACATAATGAAAAGAAAAGAAAAAGAAAAGAAAAGGAAATGAAAAAGAAATGAAAAATAAAAGAAAAAGAAAATAAAATAAAATAATCATTCAAGTTTGGTCTTCTTTACGTGCTTATGCGGCCGACCTGATCACCGACTGATGATTAATGAAATAAGTGGTAGTCATAACGGTGTTGCATGGTTCCTCAAGTTAGGGGTTTGTGAATCCTTAATAAACTTTGAGGTTGGGTAGGTTTTGCTATGTACAATTGGGTGTGGGGACGATTAAACATGCTGGTAATTAGTAATCTATTTAGCATGATGCATTTGGTTGGGTTCAAACGGGTTTTAAGTTTAAAGCGGACAAACATACCGGCAATCACATGGACTGGTCGAGTAACTAAAGCTGAAAAGGGTTTCTCAGTCAGATTCATACGGTATGATCCCTTGTAAACTTTCTCATGTTTGATATTGGTAAGTATTTGTTTATTTTTATCTTTCGTGTGTGAGTCTTAAAGTTCTTTTTGGTTGTGTTTACGTCTTGGCCAGGTTAATTTGAGAAGTCAAAATGTGTTTTCATGAGTTTTGATGCATGACAGTATGCCCCCTGCAGATCTTGCCATATTTTTGGGGAAGGAGAGGGGATAATAAGTAATATCTGAAGGGAACTCGAGGATGATACTTATTATCTAATGAAAAGACTTCCTTAATACATAGTATCTGAAGGGAACTCGAAGATAATATGTATTATCTCAGGGGAAGTCCTTAGCTGAGGGGAAGTAATTAGCTAAGGGGAAGTCTTTGAGAAAGGATAATAAGTATTATCCGAAGGGAACTCGAGGATGATACTTATTATCTAATGAAAAGACTTCCATAATACATAGTATCTGAAGGGAACTCGAAGATAATATGTATTATCTCAGGGGAAGTCCTTAGCTGAGGGGAAGTTATCAGCTAAGGGGAAGTCTTTAGAGGTCTTGGGTTCAGGGGAAGTTTTATAGAAAACCCGTAATCTATATTAGGGTTTTTGGTTAAAATTATGTTAATTTGAATCAACTGAACAGATGATAATTACCTTCTAACCCAAAGACCGGTCATCAATTGTCTTGTGGAGTATATTTTTTTAAATGTGTGTCAGACAGGTTGATGATAGAAAGATGCTGCTGATGCTGCTGCTGCTCAAAGTTAAAGAACCAACCAGACAAGACTTCCATCTGAAAAGCAACTGTTCAGGGGAAGTTGTTGGTGTCTTTACAAGTTTTCAAAAGCTTCAAGAGTCTCTCAAAGAAAATGCTCACAAGTTTAGGGGAAGCTGAAGATTTCAAGTCAATCTTTGATAAAGAAAATGATACGGAGAGCAGTCAGAGATCATGAAGTTTGAAGATCAACAATCAAGTTCTCCAAAGTTAGGGGTTTTCAAAATTTTTATCCTCTAATTTTTGGAGATTCAAGACAGTTACCTAGGATTCAGCAAGAACCAGTTCTTTCAAGAAAAGCAAGTCAATGAGAGTCCTCCATTTCATTGCTTGTTCATTTCAAGAAGTTCAAGCTGATGCTGATTAAGAGGAAGTCCCAAGTGCCAGTCTTGAAACCCATTGAAGATGTCTGCGGATAGAATCTTCATCAACATCTTTGCCAGCCAGTCAAGAAGAAGATTTTCAAGATCGAATACATTTAATATCACAAGCCTAGGGGAAGATTGTAGAACCTAGATTATGAGGCTTGTAATATTAAATAAGTTGGGCTGGGCTTAGAAGGTTTCATTAGAATCGTAGGCTAGTTAGTCTTAAATGTTTGGACTAGTTTACTATTAGATATGGGCTTAGGCTTGGGTTTAAGATCCACAAGGGGCACTATAGTAAACCCAATGGGGGACTATATATACCCCACTAGACCTCCTCATTTAGTAACCCTTGAGATTACGATTTTAGAGAGAAAGAGCAAGGGAGTTTAAGATCGCAATATTAAACTAGAGAGAGAGATCAGTTTACGATTTCAAGATTTGTACCCGACAAGTTCATCTTGTGTGCAAGATCAGGTTTTTATCGTTTATTACTCGTTTTCTTGGTATTCTTCTCATCTCTTATCTTGAATCAATCAATCACTTGGATTCCGCACTCGTGATTGATAGAATATCATGAACGGTTGTTGATATCGAACCAACATTTCTTTCAAACTATACGGATATAAATTTGCTGAAGAAACCAATTAGCAAATATAAATTTCGTTTCCAAAACAAGATTATTTAGTTTCATAAACTTAGTATGAATCTAACTTGATCAGTATCCAAATGTCATGTTTTGTCCATGAGATAGTAAGATGAAATCAAAGTACTTAAGTTTGATGGTATTCTTGATATGATCATCTTTATGTTTGAAAGAGATTGGGTATTTGACCCAATGGTGATTATTATATCAGAATGTAAAGTCTGATTTGTGATTGATAATATAATCAAATGACTAATTAATGATAGAGGATTTCAAACAAGTGAAATCAACATTAAATTTCAATGGGAGTTGATAGTCACTTGGAATGCCAGCATGTTTTCATTATAGCAACAACATTTTGTTGATGAAAAGATGTTCGTCTAATAAGTCTTGAATGTTTTCAAGAGTTAACTTGTGTTATCCATCAATTTCTTATGAAAGACGAGTTTCATAAAGGTAATTCAGATGTCTATTGATCTGATGATGGATATTCATTTCTCAAGTCAGTCTGCCGTAAGATTTCATCTTGGAACTGGCTTTGAGTATGCAAGTGATTAGAAGAGAACGGATTATGGGTATGATGTGTGAGCGTTGATCGTTGGCCTGTCATAAGCCTTGTGTGTTATTGGCTTCTAACTTGAAACCTAACCCTTGATTTATAAGCAACAGGTGCTTGGAAGGATTTCTACACATATGAGTACAGTTTTATTGTAGTCAAAGACTTTCAAGGTGTTATTTGCGTATATATATGTATATTAGTGACCATCACGCTCATGTACGCAAGTCTAAGTGCGCTTATATCATGATCATGTAGGTGATCATTATAGTAGGTAATATGAACCTTCATAAATAAGCATTCGATCTCAGCAAAAGTGTAATGTTTAAAATGAAGAAATCAAAAGGTGCGATTACATGAAAACTTCAATTTGATTTGATGAACTATTGAGCTAAGTGATTCTAAACCATAAGGTTTTTATGAATTATAATAGGTCATTATTCTCGTTGTAGCAAGTACTATAAGAATTAGGGATATAACAACCTTAATGGGATTTGCGAAAATAAGTGTCCTTGCATTCGCATTGGGCTAATCTTGTGTTCATCAACTCAAGTCATGTTATTCATGTTTGAATCTAATTCTAACAAACAAGTGAAACCATTTTCAAACGTAAAAAAAATCCATGCATACTAAACAAGTTTAAAACGTATACCACGTGCATGTCAAGATTCAAACCAAAGAAAAATGTATCCATCTTGGACCCCGCCAGGGAAAATCCAAACAAACAAGTTTTTTAAAGATACCACCAAGATTGTTTAAAGTTTGACATGAAATTTATTCATAGTTTGCAATCATGCAAAGGGGTTCATGTCATCTTGGATCTTTGCTTACTTCGACTTCATGTTCCTACAAAATGTAGAGTATGTCAGGCATATATTTTAAAGATCGAATGAAGTAGTTAATAACATGAGGTTATAGATATTTATATATACCTCTAGAAGTGCCTACATCGGCCTTCTTTCCCTTCACATTGGAAAGATACTCTAGGCAGTTTCGCCTCCATTGCCCCATCTTGTTGCGTTCGTAGCATTGGCGCTGGTCTGGCGGTGGTGCTTTCAATGCTTTAGACTTGCGCTTACCGGTACCACTAGAGTTGCTAGCAGCAGCATTCTTGCCCGTTCTCTTCTTTCTAACCTCAGGTTTCTTGACACCAGTTGATCGGATTGTGAGCACATCGTTCGCTTTGGCCTTGTTGTTGTTGTTGGCGTTGTTAAGAAAGTTAACTTCAGCAGTTTTCAACATGCCGTGAAGCTCGGTCACTGTCTTAACCAGATTTTTCATATTGAAATTAATCCTGAAAGGAGTAAATGCACTGGATAGTGAGTGAAGGATCAAGTTAGTCGCCATTTCCCGAGGAATGATGTAATCGAGCTTCGTAAGGTGATCGATGAACCCTTTCATCTTAAGGACATGAGTACTAACAGGAGTGCCTTCAGGCATGCGACAGATGATCAATCTGACAACCGTTTCATAATGTTCTTGTCAGGCCTGGGTTTCGAATATGCCCCTAAGTTCCCCGATCATCTGAAAATCCGTCCTTTAACCATGCTCTTCTGAATTTCAGTATACATGGTGGCCAAAATGAGACACGTCCGTGAATTTGCATCTTTCTTCAGTGTCTCATGTGCAGCGCGAGCAGTTGCGGAGGTACTTGCAGGTGTTGCAGGCACTTCCGCTTCCAACACATGTTGTTTGTTGGCCATTTGCAGGACTATTTTCAGATTTGGATGCCAGTCGAGAAAGTTGGTGTCATCAAGTTTTTCTTTCTCAAGGAGAGACTTGAGCTGGAAAACCTCGTTAGTTGCAGTAGGATTAGCCATCTGAAACAACATGCAATTGGTTTTAGTGTTTCAATGTTTACATTCGTACTCAAAGATGGCAAGCAAATCTTAAATAGGAAAGTGGGAACCCAATTAATAGTTGACCAACAAACACCAGTCAATTAAGTAATTGGATGGACAACGATTGTCTGTCTCTTGTGAATACATGTCACAACTCCCGTTTATGAGGCTTTCGCCTAGTGATTTGCGAAATACGTTTAGCCTCATCTATGCCATTTTGTCCACGAGTAACTAGATGTACGGTGTTGAACTTTACTCCAATACATCAAGTACTCGCGAAGAAAATGATTGATTTCCTCAATGGTTAGTGTGTGCGCACGGTGTTGAACTTTACTCCAATGCACACACCTTGGAAGATACCATGAACATCAAGTGCGGTGTTGAACTTTACTCCAACACTGATGCATCGGTAAATATGTTCCAAGTTAGATTTGACTAGGATGGAAAAATCTACCGGTTTTAAGGCTTACTAGATAGGATTATTAGGTCAAATTTTAAGTAGTTAAATGATATGACGATTAATATACAAACCCTATCTCACTCGGGACAGTCAATGAAATAACCTCATTATTAATGACTAGGCGTCGTGAAGTGATAACCATTTAATTTTATTATTTAATTTTATGGATCAAAAAATTCAAGATTTTAGTCGAATGAAATTGGTTATTATTTTATGTCGTGAATAAATTAGGACTTATTTTCAATTGATTGAAAAGGGTTTTAACCGTTTAAAACTTGGTATGGAGTTTTAGTTGACGCGTTAAACGAGTTAATACATGCAACCAAAACAAAAGGCAAACATAACACATATTCGACTTTAAAGAGGTCTCGACATTGTCAGAGCCTTATTGACAATGTCGAAGAAGGTCTGGGACGTAAAAGTTAAAATCAACCACAAGGATGAAAAATGCATCCGGCTGACTCTAATGCTCCCACTGGCTTCAATAGATCCTTTGCGTCGATTGATATTCGTCGGTTCATCGGGCTTGGTTACTTGCCATGCTAGGAAGTATTCTTGGACAAGAACACTTACCACGATAGGGTAGTCGTATCAAAGCTTGTCGCGTTAGTCTAGAGCGAAGGTCCGCAATTACAGAAAAATAGGAAAACATATCTATATTTTTTTTAATACAACTTTGAACCCAAAACGTGGGCCAATCCAAAACCATAAAACTAATGGGCCAAAATGGGCCAATACACGGCACGATAATCAATCATAACCAAAATATGGGTCGAGCCGAATATGCGTATTTATTCAATCAACTCATCGAATCGAATAATATTTAATGGAATTAAATTGACCAAATGTATGATTAAAGCGATTCATATAACTTTCGCGACTTTCGGGTTTAACCCCAGTTCGCGAAATCCACCGGCTTAAAATCGACCGGTCAGGGTTTGCGTGTGGCGTTCAAGGCTCTGATATCATTGTTGGGTAACGACAGTGGTATAGAGGTGCCCGGTGACGAAAAAAAAACTTATCCTATTACACTTTAATTAATTATTACCGACCGAGCGTAATTAAATCAAAGTTTATCGAATAAATGAGTAATTCGATTAAGCAACGGAATTAAAATGATTAGATTACTAAAATGCGTAACCCTAAAGTGTCGTTATCGTTTAAAGAAGATCACGATGACCAAATCACACAAACACCTAGATCGCGTTGAAACGGAACACGATCGGAATTAATGATAACATGATCTAAATAAATAAATAAATAAACAAACAAATCTAAAGCGAGTTTAGATATACCTGAGCGGTGTTCTAACACATGTTTAAGACACCGAGGAACAACAAGCAACTCACTAGGGTTTCACAGAAAAACCGATCCGACCGTTTAGATCCAATCGTTTAATGGAACGTGAAAGTTCTCCGATCGATTTGTCGCGGTAAGCGATGACTCGAGTGATGGCGGTTACGACTAGCTGATATGCGCTAAGTTATACATACTTTTATATCAAATGTTCCCCGCATTTCGGGTTATATCTGACTAACTATTATCAAAACAATATGATAATGTTTCCTTTTTGTAGATACAATATCTGTGCGTCGTGTGAAGTATCAAGTCAAGACAAAGACCAAGATCAATACAAGGTTGGCTACTAGCCGAACCTGGTCCGAACCCGAGGTTCGGATCAGACGAACTTCAAGTTCGCCTGGAGTTCGGCCAGTCACATATATATAGAAGTTTGTCTTTGTAATCAGTGACTGAGCAAGTGAGATCAAGTGTTAATTGTGTGTTTTCTATGGTGTATTCTCTGAGGCATTTCTGAGTGTCTACTGATTGTAATTGATCACTTTGATTAATAAAACAATTGGTTAATTACGTGTTTCGTATCCGAATTAGCAAGATCGAGTAGACGATCCGATGCTCACGCATTTTCAAGTGGTATCAGAGCCATCTGGTTCATTCTACTAATCCGTGGTTGCTATTTTTGGAATTTTGGAATAAAATGTGTTGTTTTTGGTAATTTTTGAGTGTTTTTTATGAGTTCTTGATCATTTCGGTCGTGTTTTTCATGAAACTTTTATTCCTAAATCATTCCTTATCACGTTTTCTGATCCACTGCTGCAAATCTCGTCAAAATCTGTCCAAATTCAAAAATTTTGAGCGAAAAATGGTGAGGTTCGGCTGAAGTGTCTCTATTCGGCATAACTACTCGGAACTCCACGTTCGGCTAGGGTTCGTTTGTCCGAAGTTCGAGTTCGTCCAAGGTTCGGTTAGAGTTCGGATAATTTTCTAGTTCGGTTGAAGTTCGTTCAATGTTCGGATAGCTTTGAGTTCGGAAGAGGTTCGGAAAGGGTTCAGATAGTATTTTTCAGTTCGGATTGGTTGGTGTTTGGCTAACGTTCGGCTAAGCTAGGTTCGTTAGAGGTTCGGATCCGATGAACTTCAGGTTCTCCTGGAGTTTGGCCAGTCGCTATCTGCCCATTGGACCCCGCCAGGGGCTGCCGCCCCTTGGCCCCGCTTCTCGGGGGCGCTGCCCTTGAAACCCCGTTGATCAGTAATAAACATTTGGGGGATATTTTCAAGAATGGGGAGAGGTTGTGGGAATTTCAAAGAACAAATCAGTTATCGGGTTTACCCTTGATTCTGTAGCTGTGAATTTAAAAAGAAGAATTACCAGATTCCAGTGCTTATCAAGAGTTAGTCGTCGAATTTCTGAGATATGTTTGTGGGTAGTCACGGTTTTTGATGATGGGCATATATTCAAAAACATGTTTTTGATGATGGAAAGAGATTCAGAAACAGGGGTGTGATTACTTTGGAACATTTGTCAGAGATTATTTTCTACACAAACTGAAGATATAATGTGATTCCATTACGAGCTACCTAAAGAACATATTGCTTGCTAGGTTGGAATCGAGAATTAAATATGTCACATGTTTAAGGGGGGAATTGAGGCCCTTAAAAATTTCAAAGTTTTATCTGATGAAAATGGAAAATGTGAATATTCAAAGCAATCAGCTCAGGGATGACGGTGATTTGTGATCTTCGTGAATTGGTAGTGTTTTTTGATGTTCGTGCGAACCGATATGGTTTGGAACTCTCTGTCATATGCCCGATACTTTCTTGAGTTGTGAAAACTTGACGAGTTTCCAGTCTACAACGAGATATATGTTTCGTTCGTGTTTTTTGAAAAGGAAATTGTAAAAGCCAAAAAAGAGTCTAGTTTTGGTAAAATGAAAAATCCAAAAATAGAGTTATTCATTTTAAGGGGAAGAATTGCATGTAAGGGGGAGAAATTGAGAAAATGCATGTTATGGGAAGAAGATGAATACATGCAAAATAAATAAATAAGGTGATTACATGCAAAATATATAAATTTTTTGAGAAATTGATCATTGGGAAATGATGGTACACTGGCTTACGTATCTGTCTCATGGATAGAGTAGATGAAAAATCCATAACATCATTGTTTGATATGTTTGGTAGACTCGGCAAATCTGTCACACCCCGGTCAACGGGTTTGGGTGTGAGCCAGTGGAATCATAGTCGCAGATACATAGAACGACTTCTAATAATTTCAAACGTTATAAAAACATTACATCATTTCATTGCAACGAAAAGAGTAGTGAAAATGACAATGTCTTACATTTGAAAAGCATAAAGTCTTAATTTAATATTAAAGACATAATACGGTTTATTTAGGATAGTTCAGGACTACGACTCCAGAAGCAGGTCCGATAGCACTGTGAAGCCCCATTTGCTTGTCCTCCATACTTTGCTTAATTACCTAAGAAATCATGAGTTTTAAAAGGTCAACATAAAGTTGGTGAGGTTCACAGGTTTATGACTCTACGTTTAAAGTTTGTAAAACATTTTTCAGTATACTTAAATATTACATTGGTTTACCGTTGTGGTTGTATGAGCTCACCTGAACCTTGATTTCAAATACTAACGGTTTACCCACCCATAGTATCTCACCCGAGAGACACTGAACAGAGAAGAATAACTGACGTGTACCCCAAGACAATCCGGAGTCATAATTGGAGCTACCAATTAGGGTAGGGATACAGTTGTACAAACGTTTATAACGATAGTGTACCATAGTTGGGCATCAGTAAGAGAACAAGTAGTCATACGATTAACAGATAAACCATAATATTAAGTAAAAAACATTTATCAGTTCATGATTTCTCCCCCATAGTAATAAAACAGTTAAAAGGAAAGCGGTCGTGAAACTCACTAAATCAGCAGGTGAAGTGAATGAACGGTGAAGTAGTGGTAGCAAGTATTGTCCTAATTTAAATAAATAAGACAGTTGTATAAGGTCTATAATCAATTGAGCAACATAAGTCACTCAAGTGATACCGGTCAAGTCTTGACGTATATCCCCGTTTGTATTATGATTGGAAAGCCCGTTGTTAGTATTTATTGTACAAATAAATACGCATTTTCAAGTTTACATTTATGTTAAATAAATATAAAGGAAAGGCAAAATCGATGGGATCAAATAATTAAATCATGTATTGAACGTTTTGTTAAATAATAAGATACATTATTAGTTCAATAGATTTGAAAGAAATTGATATGGATTTTCCAACACGTTAAGTTATATTAAAACTTAATGGAAAAAAATGGGTTTATAATTATTGTCAAAATAATTATATCACTTGTCGAAATAATTTAATCCAATTATTTGCGAGTTATGAAAATGCCACACAAGTTTTAGAACTTCTCAAATAATTATTTGTTAAAAATAATTATTTTAATTGTCATAAAAATAGGTAATGTCTTTAAATATTTATCACAAATATTTATTCTATTTTGTAAAATGTAATGAGAATTATGATTTTGAAATATCACTTGGACTTATAGATTTTGTGTTTAACGTTTTACAAAAAATGAGTCATGTTTTCCCATGAATTTTTGTATCCCAACGTTATCGCGTATATCGCCGTATTGGTCCCGGTTTTATTACTACGCAACGTCACTATGTCTAGGTCGTTTTGAATCATCAAAGTGATCATAAAATATTTAATTAAAGTCTTCCAACATGTAAGACTTGTCTTTATTTTTATAAAACCATTTGTTTTTATAAAAATATATACTTATACCTAAAAGACAAAACTTAAGATCTCTTGCCTTTTATGGAACCCTTAAGATGTCTAGGTCATTTTGAATCATCGAAGTGATCATAAAAGATTTAATTAAAGTCTTCCAACATGTAAGACTTTTCTTTATTTTTATAAAACCATTTGTTTTTATAAAAATATATACTTATACCTAAAATATATACTTACTGATACCACTTGAAAATGTGTGAGCATCGGATCGTCTACTCGATCTTGCTAATTCGGATACGAAACACGTAATTAATCAATTGTTTTATTAATCAAAGTGAATAATTACAATCAGTAGACACTCAGAAATGACTCAGAGAATACACCATAGAAAACACACCCTTAAACACAAAAAGTACTCATTATAACCCTTGATTTTGAACCCAAATTGCTACACTATTTTGACCAGAAAGTTTGGGACTAAAACCAGTTAATTTAGGTAAGAAAAATAATGCCTATGTCCTACCAAAAGATTCCTTGTTGAAATACTTGAATTTGGAAAAAAAACGGGATAAAAACCGACACCCGACGGGCCCGAAAACTTGATTTTGTGTAGATATGCAAATATGGTCAAAATTGGTTAATCAAAGTGTTTTAGGACTTCAATTATATTTACAAATGTTTATGGTGAATTTTAGAACCTAACTGTGTCATAACGTGAGCCATCGGGACCAAATCGGTAAAACCGACACATTACCGATAAAACCGACAAAACCGACAAAACTGTGATAATCGTCATATAAAAACATTATTTCTGGAATTTTTGCTAGATATGAACTTATTTTTACATTCCTAAGTGATTCCTGACAAAAACTGATAAATATCGCGTATTTGGTAAATATCGCGAAAACGCCCGGTTTTTACGCTTGAACCAAAAGAAATTGATTTTTTTTTTCTAAGAAACATTACCATTTCAAAAAAATATTTATTTACATAAATATTTATCAATTTTAGATAATTTTTGGGATATTTATATATTTTTCTTGAATTAAAAATATATATATATATATATCACTATTTCCAAACGTACACAAAGGCAGATATTTATACAAGTGTAAATAACTTTTGCATTCGTTAAATCCTAAGGTTATCATGACGTTAAGACTTGACCAACCAAATTGGAGTGACTTAGATGTCAACCCAGTTTCTTGAAACTAAATGTCTTATAATTATTTAGAACATCATTTATGTGTGACTGTACCATCTGGAACCTTTCACTAATCAGGCGAGTCTTCACAACCTCTTTCTTTTAAACAGTTTTTAAATACATGGGGGGGGGGGGGGGATTCATATTACTATCGTTATGCTAGACAATCAGACATATTGTTAACATATTTGCTACATGGGGTTTTCATGTCCACACCTGTTATATCATGTTTATTCATGTTCTGATTAAACCCCACTATTAATTGAATCCGATTAATTATCACGAGAAACAGTAACTCTTGAATAGATCTATTGGGTTAACGCCCCTGCTCTGATTGGTCGCTCCAATCGTGACTCCATTTTAATAGTCAAAAGAGTACATACAGTTATATCAGGTCATGCGGTGTCTACTGGACAAAAGATACCATGATTGGGTAGAAAGTTAGTTTCGGTATTCAAGGTTCATAGTAACATTTAAACATGTCTAATTATTTGTCAACGAGTAGCATAAATCTGATTTCATACTTGTTTACTAAATATTTTACTGCATGCAAACTTTAAACCTGTGAACCTCACCAACTTTATGTTGATCCGTTTTCTTATATGAATTCTCAGGTGCTTAAACATTCACTACTACAAAAACTGGCATTCTTGACGTGCATTGCGCGTCAAGAAAGTGCCTTCTTGACACGCAAATGCGTGTCAAGGATGCGGGGGTCAAGAAGCTTCTTGACGCGCAACATGCGTGTCAAGAAGCTCTTGACGCGCGAACAATGACACGCTATCCTTGACACCCATTCTTGACACCCATTTTGCGCGTCAAGAAAGGGCGTCGTCTGTGATTAATATATTTTTTATTTATAATATTTTTTTGTGTCGTCTGTTTATGACACGCAGATTTGCGCGTCAAGAATGTAAAACTAAAAAATAAAAAAATATTTTTAATAGAATCACTAATTTCTACATTAAATAAAAATTAACCTGCTATTACAAAATAAAATACACTTATAGCAAAATAATGCATTTCATATATATAGCAAACCAATACATTTCATACATTGATATATATCGATCTACATTATTCACTTAAATGTCAATAAAACTCATATTTGTTTAAGTAGTACTTGCACATATCTTGACTTGATAACAAGATTCTGCCTTTCTAGCTCCTTCCTCGATGAAAACATGTTAGAACATTAACTTTGATTTCCTGTGATATATCAAACCAAACAGAATCATCCCACTGTGTTGTTCCAACCTTAAACATCATTAAAAGTAGAAAGGAACTAATATATTATATATGACATAAAGATGGACCGTATAACATATTATTTTTTACTTCAAGTTACCTTCTGTCTGGGGATCAGCAATGAATTTTTTCATGCAGTCAACAAAGTTGGTACCGTTGAAAGGATCCCCACCAATGCCTACACAAGTGGATTGACCTAGGCCGACGACAGTTGTTTGGTAAACCTGTAACAAAGCGAGACAAGCCATTGGATGTTTTTAAAATGATAAATAAGCAAAAGTTAGATAAACTAAGGTAACTTTTGTGAGCACAAGCTTCATTTCAACTCATGTGTAATGATCACCTCATCAAGTCCTCAACACATGTACCTACCTGGCACACAACCCGACCCGACCCACTGGAGGATTAGATATACTTGTCAAGTTATGTTATATTATATACAACTGAGTGGTTTATGTGATTGTGGAGGGAAATTGATTGATTTAGCTAAAAAAGTAACTACTCTTTATGAATAAATTAATGATTCTTGAATTAAATAACTTAAAATCAAGAATAGAAAACAAATCTTGGAAATGGGCTCCATGAGAGACATAATATATTCATGGGAACTGTACTAACAAATCTTGGAAATGGGCTCCTTGAGTAATCATACATAAGTAATGGAAATTCAACAAACGTGTACCTGGATATCAGCTAAACTTCATGACTGTGGCCGTTAGGAGGGAAAGTAAACCACCATTTGCCAATTGCAACTGTCATGATGATACATTGCTATGCTTATCACAGAATTAAGAAAGTCGACATCACTCTGACAAAATGTTTGATAATTAGTTTTTCTTGAAGTTATGCACGGATTTATAGTAAAACCACAAGAGAGGCCAAAGGGTAGAAAGAGATCATACTAATGAGATTGAATAACTCTTGAAGTCAACATAAATATTCTTGTGACAATAAGTAAAAAAAAGAAGATATGGAGAAGAACAATCGTACCTGAAAGTTGATGTGAAAGCTTGTTTTATAGGATATCAGCAGCCCACAAGGAGTAAGATGGAAGACATAGTGACAGCAGGAATGTTATGTGCCAATGGGTAGGATATAACTAAACAAAACGATCACAACTAAGTTAAAAGTTATTGATACCTTCACTAACTGAACTGCACCAAGCTTTGCACATTCCTCTTGAACATCTGCTGCTAATTCAACTTCAGATTTTCATCAGCCTGCCATAATTTATAAGTTCATGGTTATGTAAGAAAAAGTTTTAGATATTCGATAGTTGAACAAGCTTTTCTTAAACTACATGCAAGTTCTGGTAGATTTTTGCTAAATTAAGCAGGAAAGAACAAGATTCAGAGAATCGTGAAGAGACAAACACACTAATTTATGTACATGTGAAATACAACAATATGACTAATCCCAGTGTTATAATAGCAGAGACAAAGATAGATAATCCAATACATAGCAGATGCATATTGTGAAGCCTTGATGAACTGAAATATCATATTCTATTACCTAATGACCAAAACAAGTGAATGTATAGACAAGAAAATATATAGGGCACTATCATGATTCTGAGGTTGCAATAGTATAACCGTTATGAAAGAAATTCGATACCTTATTAGTACTTAAAACCCATCGACCGTTATGAAATAAGATATATAGATGACTTCTGCAAAATATTATGCAAGCAACAATCAAAGGTTCTGAGGTTGTAATAGTATAACGTACCGTTATGAAATAATGCCTTCGGTGGCTGTAATAAATTCGATACCTTATTAGTACTTGAAACTGTGGATATAACTGGAAAATGAAGGGAAGAGCCGAAGAGGTATATAAGGTTTACCTTCAGGAAGAAGGTCTATAGCTCTTTTAGCCAAAGATGATGAACCTGTTCTTGCAGCAGGGTTTTTTGCATTTTTTTTCTTTTTCATAGAAGCCATTAGGACAAATATCTGTGTTATGTGTATAGAAACGTTCGGCTCAATTTTGTGACTTGCCAAAACTAGAACAAAAGTAATATGATATAATGAGATTAGAAAAAAAAAATTTGACAACTAAGTAACAAATAAAGACATCTATAAAAACAACACAGGAGTATGCATACTTCTCCAGGTGGGCCACCAAGCTCTTTCTTGACAACCTGATACACTTGCTTGTAGGAAGACGTCGAACATGTATTCATCGTCCACGTCCTCAATTTGTTGATGTATTTTTAAGGTACCAAATGTTCCGAAATGAGAAAATATCATTTAGCTCAAACATGGGTATTACTCTATAATACTAATCAAATTATTTAATAAGAAAGTGATCTTCATATCCATCACAATTTACAGAAAACCATTGATTGCAGCCTCTCAATTCAAAATGGGTCAAAACTAAAGTGAAAGCATATGAACAAATCAGGAAGTTTATGATGAAAAATCATTAACATAACACCAATTTCCATTTTAGAAACATGTAATCAAGCATTGTTCGTGAATACATCAATTGCAAAGCCATAAGAAATAACACAAACCTGATGAACACCGTAACTAGGTCACAGAATCTTGCAAAATTAAAAAGGAAATCATACCTGATTTGTTGTTCAATGGATGTTACGAACTGAAACCAAGATAAATCTACACACACAAGCACACAAAAAAGATTAGTTAACCTAACTTTGATGCCAGAGTGTTTAGTTTCATCACAAATCGTGGTCAGCAACAACATCTTCACTGGCGCAGTTCTGGCTTCAATCGCCTCTGTTCATCGTGTTCGAGCAAAGAAAACCCTAGAAATGCCGTTGAGTGATGGAGCAAAGAAAACCAACCCTAGAAACGATGTTGAGTGTCAGGACGAGAATCGTAAGTGCAGAATCCAGTTAGATGTGTGCTCCATGAAGTGATATCCTTGACCTTCACTCGTCGATCTTTTAAATTGGGTGAAATTAGGGTTCAATCGAGTCAATTGACGGCTCTTTCAACACCGTAACACGATCAGGAAAGGATAGATCGAGGTCGAGGTATAGACTCACCGCCGGTGATCGTCTCACCACCAGTGTTGGTCGGCAAGTAAGAATTAGGGCAAGGGAGTGTCATGGAGAATCGATTAATCAGAAGAAGCAAAAATCGATTTTGTGTGTGAGCGGATGATGGAGCAGAGATGGAGAATCGTTTTTGTGTGTGAGCGGATGATCGATTTTGGGCGAATGAAAATTTAGGAGGAGCGGGAGATGATATAGGGATTTTGGCGCTCAATGAAAATAATGAAAATTTAGGGCAAATCAGAAGAGGGAAAATAAAATAAAAGACGACGGATTCCGTTCTTGACACTCATATTATAAGTTTCCTCCGTGTTTTTTTTAAATATGACAGAAATTCTTGACACTCAAAAATGCGCGTCCTGAATTCTTAGGAATTACCTATAATTGATATTTTATTTTGACACTTCAGTTTTTGCACGTCAAGAATTATCGAGTGTCATCGTTCACATGTCAAGGAAAGCAGTTTTTGTAGTAGTGATTCATACTAGCTTCTGCCTAAACCTGCATGTCTCTTAGGATCTTTTGCTAAAGTTTGGAGTATGGTTAACAACCGTTAAAGTTTTCCTATCAAAACACCTAACGGTGTCATGTTTTAAAATTTTTTAAACTGATATTTGTAAACATTTGACAAACTGTATTTCTCATTACTAAACTCCGCTGCATAATGATTAGAAAATTCCATTTTACTCCAATTAAACTATGACAATCTAAACAGCTCTAGTGGTTGAACCATCCAGACTGCGTTCCGTAACCTTGACTGTGATACATCCGTTTCAACCCCGATACACATTTACAGGGTGTGATAGAATGGTATGAGAACCAAGGTTATAGTGAACTAGGTTGCATACTTAGGACCTAGATTATAGCCTATGCTCTGCCAGACTCTTTTGTGTGCATTACTTTCTTGCATCTCTAAACCGTTACCATATTATCTAACGAATGTGATATATATATTATTATGACTTGCAAACTTTGTCGTATCCTGGCATCGACCGACCTTGTCGACCTATCATCGGACTTAGAGACTGATATGGAACTTGATCTGCCGTAGCCTGCTTCACCATCGCCTACTGATGTTGTTGATACATGGTTCTAGATCGTCATGTGAAGTATCGAATACAAGACGAAACATACAAGATTGTTGAGGTCCGAACTCAGGCCGAACTGGAGTTCGGACAGGGCCGAATAGGTCCGAAACATACGATTAAGTAGATGATCCACACGCTCAAGCAATTTCAAGTGGTATCAGAGCATTTGCTTTGTTCTACTGGTCGGAAATCTCTGTTTTTCGGATTTTTTAGTCAAAATTCACGATTTTGCGAAAATGTCATTCATTTTTGAGTTTGTTTGATCTTCTCGAGTGTGCTTCACGTCAAAAAACTATTCCTAATTCGGTTCTATCGAGTTTGCTTAAATTCCTGTCAAAAGTTCCTATCAAAAACACTGAAAATCGAGAAAATGGTGTCGGCTGAGCTTGGTCTCGTCTGAGGTTCGGACAACTTCGAAGTAACCGCTCCGAACTAGAGGTTCAGACGGAGTTCTGAGCTTTTCTTTGTTCGGTGATAGTTCGGGGCTTGTCCGGTAACAGTTCCGACAGAGTACGGCACTAGATTGGTCCAAGTTGGTTTGACTCTTCCGAAGGTGAGGTTCGGAGGGAGTTCGGTCAAGTCTAAGTTCGGGCAAAGTTTGGAGGTGGTTCGGACGAGGTTCGGATCACGTTCGGATAAACAGTATTCAAGATTTTGAGTGTTTCACGAAAACTGACGTAACTTGAAGACCGTAAAGATTTACGGGAGCTAATACTAGTCAAAACGTTCATCTCGAAGAGATCTCTACTTTTACTGGCCTAACAAATAGTACCCTCCGGTTTGACCCCCAAAATCTGCTTGGAAGACCTTCGTTTTTTAGTCTGAAGTTTTTGGAGTGTTAGTTTTCGGCTTTGGTAAAGAGTGGATTCAAGCATATTGAATTGATTTTTCATAAATTGTTTGAAAATGAGTATCGTAAATGGAAAGTTTATTTTGAAATTTACATCAACAAACATTTCAAAGAGTTTCGGGAGATAATTGATAAGCAATTCAAATGGCCTACTGATACAAGAGGATATGTAATACTTCCTCGACATCTATCTTTAGAACAAATGGATTATACAAATAATGAAAATAAAGCCAGAGACATTATTGAAAATGCTCTTTCAAAAGAGTTATTTCTTGAACTCATAGTGGGTTATACTGCTAAGGATAAATGGACTGATTTGCTAGATAAAGGTGAGATATATGCAAATATTAAGACTATGATGGATGTCTCAGATTCTTCTGACTCAAAATCATACGATTCAGCATCTAGTAGTTTAGGATCTGAAAGTAATGATTTTCCAGACAAAAAGGATTGTGATATAGTTTTCAAGACTAAACAAATTGAGGGTTGTGTCAATGATTCTGATTCTGATTCCAAAACAAGTTCTGGTGTTATATATGACAAAGGGGATGAAAGTGACATAGAAGAAATTCAAAATGGAAATTTGTTCGTATGTTCAAAGTGTGCAGAACTTGTTAAGATTAATAAGACTTTGATGAAAGAAAACAAAGTTTTGGCTAAAGAATGTGACAAAGCTAAAGCAGAAGCAAAAGATGTTGCTGCCGATTTTGAAGCATTATTCAAGAAGAGTTATCCGGTTCTTTAAAAGTATAAAAAGGCTAATGCTCTTATTGTTGAAACTGCTGCTACTGTTGAAAAGCTTCAAAACAAGATTTCTATGCTTCAAGATGAAAATGTTCTTTATCGTGATAAGAATGAAGTTTTGACTAAAGATGTTGAGATTTACAAGAAGAAAAGAGAAATGTTCTTGAAGAATTGTTTGCTGACTGTCACATTCGTAAAGTAAAAACATATGAATATGATGAGCTCAATGTCAAGTTTATCAAGTCACAAAAAAGGTGTTTGAAGCTCAACAAAAGATTAATGATTTGAAATTGGAAATTTTGGAGTTGAAAAGGCAAGTGAAGAACTGTAATTTGTCACCGACATTGCTAAACTTCTTATACAAGCAGGATCAAAGTACAGAGAGTTCTAAGAAGGAGGATGTTCACTTGGTTCCTCAACCAGTGGATTTAATTGACGTTACTTCTGCTCGGCTTGATCCTAAAGCTGAAGTGCATGATTATTCAAAATTTGCCACTCTACCCAAGAAGAACAAATCTAAGTCTAAGAAGAAAGAAAAGTCTTTGGGTGAAGCTCCAAACTTTGTGTCAAAGTCTGTTTTGTTGGAAAATGAAAATGTGTTTGATAAGGTTGCTTCGAGTTCTTCATCTGCAACCGAAGAAGACAAAGTTTTGATTGAGATGAACAATCTGAAGGATATTAAAGCCAAATTTACTAGCGAAGCTAAGGAAAGAGAAGTTTATGGTTCTTCTTAAAGTTCTTCAAAAAATCGGATTCAAACATAAAGGTTTGGGTTATGAAGTTAAGGATGTTTTAGTGCAACAGACAATAAAGAAACCGAAGAAAGTTGTTGTTCAGCGTGTTCCTCGACTTCATCAACAATCAAAGAAACAATCTATTCAAACCCAGCACAAGCAAGCTCATCAGAAGAAGCCAAATGTTTTTACATCAAGCAATGGTCATTATCATTCTGGAGGTTCTTCAAGTGGTTCTTACTATATACCCCCAAGAGCATCTCCCAGGTATGATTCTTCTGATAATTTCTTTGATTCGTTTACTTCTGATCATTTTTTTGGTTACTATGATTCTCCTGCCGTGAATCATAGTTGGAAACCAAAGAATTTTGTTAAATTTTCACCAAAGTTTCATGAAAGAATTTGCTATGCATGTCGTCGACCGCGATATATGGCTATAAATTGCCTGACGACTGCATATGTTCACCAAAATGCAAAATATGTGGATCAAAATAGTAAAATTTTTGATGAACCATGGTTACCGCATTCTAAAACAACTAGTAAGTCGTCTTCGTTAGAGACGCCGGTTTAAACATTTTTAGGTTCTGATCAAAAATTAAAATCTTCAATGCAATGGAAACCGAAAGTTGTTTCCAAGGCCAACAGCGACTATGTGGAAGACACCGGACGACCCGATGTTGTTAAATCGGGTCGATCCCAAAGCATCTAATGGTTTATTTGGTGTAAACAGGTATTTCAGGAAGACCTTTCGGTGATTGGGTAATTGCTGATTGTGAAATATCTGTGCTAACTTAAACTGAATTTCCAAATCAAATTTTGTTTTCAAAATGCTAAACTGAACGTATTCGTGTTGGTTGATCAATATTTCATTTGTTTTTCATTTCGTCTCATTCTGAGGGGGAGTTTGTTTTTGCAAAAATACAAAAATAGTGTGTTGTTTTTCAAATCGTAAAAATGAAAATCTATAAATAGAGTTATCATTTTTAGGGGGAGAAATTTGGAAAATACAAAAACATTGAAAAATGTAAAAAGCCAAAAACATTGAAAAATGATAAATTATATCCGACAAGATTGGAAAATGATGGTACGTTGGCTAATAGTGTTTGACTCATGGATAAAGTAGATGAAAAAGCCATAAGATCATTTGATCGATGTGTAAGATAGGCTCGGCAAATCAGAAAGTATACGAATGTGATATACACTAAATCTGATGCTTGATCTACTGGACAACATCTTGATGCGTATCTCATGATATATCAAGAAAAAGATAAAGATATGTGAAAAATGAAATGAGAAGTCACTGTGTATACATGTGTTCATTTTGCAAAGATTTAAACTTGTTTGATTTTCTTTATTTTGTCAAACGATCGGACTTTCTCTGCGTGTCCCTAAGACCGACCTGATCATTGTTCGTTTGACGTTCTGCTTTATTTTCTTTGGTGTTTCGTATAACTCATCGGACTTTCTCTGCGTGTACGGGAGTACCGACCTGATTATTGTTGAGTTATACAATTTTAACTTGTTTTATTTTGTTATTTTGTTAAATCCAAGGCCTTATTTGCGTATCGAAAGGTTGACCTTAAGGTAGACGATTTAATGTTCTTATTTTGCATGGAACACAGTTGACTATATCATGGTTACAATCATTTTGTGATTAAAATCACAAATTAAATCACAGAATGTGATAAGCAAAAGCATATCTGAGTATGTCTGATAGTGTGGGGGACACTGGTCAATGCAAAACTAATCAATACCTTAATATATCCAGATGTTATGAGTATGATTGTGCTAGAGTTTAAAGTTGGACAAGTTATATCTGCAATCGGCATGGCTTATGTGCTTCAATAATCGAAATTGAAGTGTAGTTCAGTATGTTATGACCAATATGATCCCAAGTCGTGATCTTTTTCGCAAAAGACAAAAATAGTGTATGATTCTATAATGCATTTACTTTTCTTATCAGAAAATACCCAAAAGATTTTAGGTGTGTTTTGATATAAAGTTTCTAAAAGCAAAAAAGATTTTGTTTCTGATTTGTTTTCGATTGATCAACACGGAATACGAATTCATTTTGAAAATCAAAATATCTTGGAGTCTCAAAGCGACGTTTTGCACCAAGATTATTTATGTTGGTAGGTTTCTATGTGGGAAGAGAACATCACAACTTCAAGTCTTCTGAAGTTTGTTGATAAAGAGAAATTACACGATGCAATATCAAGTATTCAAGATTGAACTCATTGTCAAGATTGAGGAAGAGTTTGATTGAAGATACAAGATACAAGTTTTAATAGAGGAGAGGATACTGCACATGCCGAGGGGGAGTTTGTTGATACATGGTTCTTGATCGTCATGTGAAGTATCGAATACAAGACAAAACATACAAGATTGCTGAGGTCCGAACTCAGGCTGAACCTGGAGTTCGGACAGGGCCGATCAGGTCCGAACCTGTGGTTCGGACCAGCGGGTTCTCACTAGTATATATAGTTGTCTTGTAATAGAATTCAAGAGCTTCTGAGTCATATCTTCTCTGTGTACTCTGTTGTTCTCTCAGTGGTTAATACAAGTTTTTTGTATTTACTCTTTGTGTTCTAGCTCGTATTACATTGATTTCATAACGATTAAGTAGATGATCCACACGCTCAAACAATTTCAGATGTGTCTACTCCACCCCGTTCACCCACAAGCATCTTGGATGTCCCAGGCAAGGATGATTCAGAGACAGACGAGGACTCCGAGGAGACTGCTCCATACACGGTGGAATAGCGAGTGTTGACCCTTCTGACGATGGTAACTCCCTAGTCGTCACTCTTTCGACTTCTAGACCCTCCTCTCTTGAGCGTATCCCTTTGTTTAGACCCTATAGGAGCACACCCAATGGACCCCTTTGCATGCTCACTCCCCTAGAGTCCGCTCTCCGTAGTCGTCAGCGTGTGTCTGGTCCAGTTTGCGAGGCGGAACCAACCTGCAAGAGGACTCATTCCCCCGAGCCCCGTGATCTCCCTATTGACCCAGACTCTATGCCACCCAAGAAACGGGTGAGGTTTTATGACAACACTTTTAAGATTGGTGAGACGTCTGCTGCTACTCCCGAGTCACCCTTTGTTCCTTTTATCCCTCCTGGTTTTATTGTTTCCCCGCCTATCCTATCTGGTATTCCTGTTGACACATTCGTGTCATCTCTGTTTTCTTGCATTGCATGTCGTGACGAGGATATCCGCCGTCTCCAGGATATCATCCGTGATCTCTCTCCATCTGTTTTGGTTACATCCTTGGAGTCTCGCTTATCTTCCCTCGAGAGTCGTGTCATTTCCTAGGATCATGAACTTGACACCCTTCATGTTCACTTGTCTGATGTTTCTGGTATTGCTGCCAGTGCTTGTGCGTCCATTGAGGTTTAGCCGTCAGTACCCCATCTGTCGAGGACTTCTCTCAGATCATCTAGTTGCTGCTCACTGTCGTTATCCAGATCAGAGACATCCTGACACTGATCGAGCAGGCGCCCTTTTAGATGTGATGTAGTAATCTGTTTACCCCATTTATGTATTTGTAATGTATCATGACTTATACTTATGTGGAGACATTTATTCCACACAGACAATGTTTGTATTGATTATGAACTATTGTAGGACAAGAGTATTATGTTATGGGTATGAATATTATCTTCTCTCTAATTTATATATATAACAATTTGGATTGAGTGTCCCTTCTCACATTTTACTGTGCTTCCTTCCCACCAATTACAATTTACCACGTTTACTTTTTCTCCTTTTATTATTCGCCATTTGTATTTCTATTTCCAATTGAGATACACATATTAACTTTATACAGCTGCTCATATCTCTTCTTTCTCTAACAATTACACTTCCTTTCTCTATCCATAACAATGTATCTTCTCTCCCTGGCTTCTTATCTTCTTGGGCCTCGAAGGTTGTCGGCGTTATGCCGGTAGCAGTGTCGTTTGGTACTCGCTTGCCTTCTTATCTTCATAGGCCTCGACGGCGTTGTATTGTTGTCGTGCGAAGGCGCGAGATTCTAGCGTTTAGAGTTGCCATGCGGCTGCTCAGATCTGTATGGCGAAACCTTCAAATCGTTTGGCGATGACGATGGCGGTGATGTCGTAGCGTTAATCGCAGCTAGGGCTGGCAAAACCAACCCGCAAAACAAATTATGAGTCATTTAATCACCTGATGGGTCATTCTGGGTATACATAAACATATCAGTGGGTCAGAATGGGTTGGATTAAACAAAAAAAATTGAAGTGAGGGTCAGGATGGGTTGTGTTTTAAAACTGAAAGGATTAGAGTGGGTTGCTTAATAATGTCGGCGACCACAACAAAATTCACCGCCACCGACGACCATCTCTGTATCCGGCCAAATCAATCACGTCGGCGATGTAAAATGGAGGGAAACGAACTAAAACCGCCATTGCACACAAATATCGAGCTTCTTCAAAGTAAAAAACGTTGTAATGTTTTCCATTGTTGACTCAAACGAGCTTTCTTCGTTTGAGAGGAAAGTGATTTCTTCCTTCTTTGTGTATGTGTGAAGGTTTTCTCTGTGTTCTTTTTTTTTTTTGAACGGTATATGTGAAGATTTTTAGAGAGAGAAAGTGAGAAAACTGAGAAAGAAAGCTTTAGTAGGTAGCCAGGTAGGGAAGGAAGCAACTTAGTTTCTATCTCATCAATTTTATTACATTTCACAATTCAACATTAACATTTTTAGTTGTTTTCTATAACTTGATTATTTATTTAATATGAAATTTAAACTAAATGTATATAAAGTATATAAAACGGAAAGATGAGCTTTTCAGTTTTTTTTAGAAATCAAGGTACCTAAAATATAGAATTTAGGAATTTTTAAAATTGATCCGTTCTGACACGTATCCGTTTTGACCCTCACCCATCTTGACCAGCTTCTAAATTGACCCGTTCTGACCCGTATTTGTTGTGACCCGTGACCCAACCTGACCCGACCCGCCCATTTTGCCAGGTCAAATCATAGCCGACACCTGCATCTGAGCCATTGGAGTAGTGATCAGCGGTTGCTAGGGTTCACCGGAGCTTCTTTACGGCGTGGCGGAGATCTTGATGTTCTTCGCGTTCGTGTGTTCCGATTTACACTCACAGTCGTCTGTTATTTCCGGTTTACATTGGTTATTTGTTGGTTTAGATCTGAGCAATTTCAACATCTGAGCCTTGATTGTGATGGCGGTCTAGGCCCTCTCACATACTTATTGTGCTTCACGTTTGCCATCTCAGCAATTTCATTACCAGAGCCGTGGAGGGGATGACGGTCTAGGCTTTAGCCGTTCTGAAATTTGTGTTATTTGTTGGTTCTTGATGTTGTAATCCTGTTTTGATTGGACTTTGTTGTGTGTTTTGGTTCTGGAAATCTGATTAATTATGCAGGTGGAATGGCTATGATGATTACACGTGAAATAGACAAGTGTAGAGATGCCGGATTGTCCCTTGACGAGGCAAAAAAACGTGATTGTTATTGCAGACATAGACTTTCATGGGAACTCTATACTCGATTGATTAATCTGAGCCTTAGAAATTCACTTCCCTCATAAAATTGTTCCTCTTGGTATAAACAGATCATAAAATGCATAATTCTTATGTTTGAGTGTTGTCAATATTGGTTTTTACATTTATGTCCGGCAATGTTAGTTATTTATATAAAATTTGTCCTCAAGAGACATCTTAAGTAATAATAGTTAAAGATTTATGCCTCACTCAAAATGTTAAAATTTTAATCTTAAAAAGTACAGATAGCCCAACAGCTCTGTAAACTTCCTAATATTTCAACTTCTTTAGTATTTTTTTTTTGTTATGAGTTCAAAGAAGGTTTTTGTAGTTAAAGATTTTTGTCTCACAATCAAAATGTTAAAGTTTGAATCTTGAAAGGTGTAGACAGCCCATCAGCGCTCTGTAAACTTCCTAATATTTCACCTTCTTTAATCTTTTTATTTATGTATGAGTTTAAAGAAGCTTTGTAGTTAAAGATTTATGCCTCACAATCAAAATGTTAAAATTTAAATCTTGAGAAGTGCAAATAGCCCAACTGCTTTGTAAACTTCCTAATATTTCACCTCCTTTAGTCTTTTTATTTGTGTATGAGTTCAAAGAAGTTTTTTTATATTGCAATCAGATTACTTTAAATACACCAACAACTTGAGTTAGGCAATTATTTGTTATGGGCATAACAAAAAGTATTTCGAAATATGTTTTCTTAATGATATTGATTACTGTTGACAAGTACACAACAAGTGCGATACATACTTACAAAGGTGCCCCGCCGCAACGCGCGGGCGGGTCACCGTCTTGTTGTTATTGTAATGTAATGTTATGATATGGTACATGTGATGGATATTATATGTCATGCTATGTTAACTTATATATGTGCTATGTGTTTTGTCTTACTCTTATTTTACTTTCTAAACTAAAGTAGTATGTCAAGACGCGAACCAAGAACAAGAAATTCCCAGAACTCTTTTCCAATCCCCCGATCATGGATGCCGCCGCTATCGAACCTCTTGTGAACCAAGCCGTTAACTTATATATGTGCTATGTGTTTTGTCTTACTCTTATTTTACTTTCTAAACTAAAGTAGTATGTGAAGACGCGAACCAAGAGCAAGAAATTCCCAGAACTCTTCCAATCCTTCGATCATGGATGTCGTCGCTATCGAAGCGCTTGTGAACCAACGCGTGGCTGATGCCCTTGCCGCAGCCAAAGGCGATCGTGCCTCTACCTCTAACGAAGGACGTGTTGGATCCCCTAATGGTAAGACTAAAGACTTTCTTCTACGACTAGAAGATCCTTGATTACGATTGTAAGGAATTGTTTCAAGATTTTTGGCCTGACTTTCAGGTGTTCGCCAGTGCACGTATAAAGACTTCATGAATTGCAAGCCCCTACATTTCAAAGGTACCGAAGGAGCTATTCGTCTGATTTGCTGTTTCGAGAAAACCGAGTCTTTTTCAGAATGTGCAATTGCCCCAAGGACTGCAAAGTCATGTATGCCACTTGTGTCTTTGGTGAAGGAGTTCTCACCTGGTGGAACTCCCATGCTGAATCCCTTGGTCAATACCTTGCCTATGCAATGATTTGGGACGAGCTGAAATTACTCATGAGAGATGAATACTGTCCCCGAGAAGAATTGTAATGACTAGAAGTCGAATTCTGGAATTTGTCAATGAATGAATCTGACATCGCCGCCTACACGCGGCGATTTCATGAGTTAGCCCACTTGTGCCCTACCATGGTGACCCATCTCTATAAGAAGATCAAGAGGTACATTTGGAGTCTCTCTCTCACCATTCAGGGATACGTTATGGCTTCTAACCCTGAGACACTTCAGAGTGCAGTCCGCCTGGCCCATAACTTGACCTACCAGGCCAACCATCAAGGAGCTTATTTTGCTCGAAAGACTGCTAATTCCAACGCCATTCCTGCTCCTCCTGCCTCCTTCAGTAATCCGAAACACGACCGCAAGCGCAAACGTTGACTGGAAGAATATGAGAAATGCCGATCACCCTGCTGAGAAATCCCCAGAAACTATCAAAGGTTATGTTGAGCCCCCCCCCCCCCCACCACCGGAAGCGAGGAAATCAGGTTATACAGGTCATCTGCCTCTCTGTGGTAAATGCAATTTGCACTACACCCTTGATTGTAGCAATGTCTATTGCAAGTACTACAAAGCTAAAGGGCACATTTATCGTGATTGCCCGGTCGATCAAACAAGGCTCAAGCTGCAGGATCGTGTTTTGAATGTGGCAATGCAGTGCATTTCAAAGGTAACTGCCCAAAAGCTCAAGAAGCTAGGAGTTGAACCTGCTAGAGGAAGAACTTGCGTGCTTAACGTTGTTGAAGCATGTCAGGACCCGCACACAGTAACATGTACGTTCCAAATCAACAACCAATATGCCTCTATTCTATTTGATACCAGTGCTGATAAAAGCTTCTTGTCTAGTGATTTTGGATCCCTTCTTAATGTCACACCTACTAGGTTAGACACAAAGTACATAGTTAAATTAGCTAATGGTAAACTAATCAGAACCGATGAGTCTTTTCAAGACTATTCATTAGAGCTTTCAGGTCACCAATTCTCTATAGATCTCTTACCGGTTCAACATGGAAGTTTTGATGTTGTTATCGGAATGGATTGGTTAACCAATAATCGTGCGGAAGCCCTCTTAAATTGTGAAGTTTTGACAATTCAAGGAGATTGCAGCAGAACCAAGTCAGATATCATCTCCTGCATGAAAGCCCAGAAGTTCATGCGAAAAGGATGTTCCGCCATCTTATCACAAATAACCGCTAATAATCCCAACGAGAATAAATTAGCCGACGTCCCTGTTGTTCGAGACTATTCTGAAGTCTTCCCAGAAGAAGACCTTCCAGGTCTGCCTCTGGCTAGATGGGTGGAATTCCATATCGACCTAGTACCTGGAGCCGCACCCGTTGCCAAAACCCCATATCGTTTAGCCCCATTTGAAATGAAGGAGTTGTCGAACGAGTTACAAGAACTGCTTGACAAAGGATTCATTAGGCCAAACTTCTCCCCATGGGGTGCCCCCGTCTTGTTTGTCAAAAAGAAAGATGAATCTTTCAGGATGTGTATTGACTATCGCGAGTTGAACAAACTTATGGTAAAGAACCGATATTTGCTCCTGAGGATTGACGATCTATTTGATCAACTGCATCGAAGATAAATCTTCATTCAGGGTATCATCAACTAAGAGGTCGTGAAGATGATGTAGCCAAAAATGCTTTCAGAACTCGTTATGGACATTACAAATTCCTCGTTATGCCTTTCGGTTTGATAAACGCCCCCGCCGTATTCATGGACTTAATGAATCGTGTTTGCAAACCTTACCTCGACAAGTTTGTAATCTTGTTTTTCGATGACATCCTGATCTACTCCCGTAGTAAGGAAGAACACGAGAAACACCTAAAGCTTATTCTGGAACTACTAAAGAACAAGAAACTGTATGCCAAATTCTCCAAGTGCGAATTCTGCTTACGAGAAGTACATTTTCTAGGTCATGTAATCAAAGCCGTCGGAATTCATGTGGATCCTAATGTGTTGCTAAACACATAAGTTTTGTGTGCAATTTCCTAATTGTTTCATTACTTTTTTGTATTGTTGTATTTAAGTTTATGTTAATTTTAGTTTATGTTTGAAGTTATATGCTTTTGAAGGTCTCATGGCACAAAAGGGAAGGAAAACGAGCCAAAACCGAAGATGGATTGCGATCGAAACAGGATTCGAGCAAAACTCAAAGTGTTCAGTTAAGAGAATTGGAATTTGACCCCTTATTTCCCAGCCTTATGAGTGTTTCAAGGCTAAGGAATGGAGAATTGAAAGCTTGGATTATCCGGTTGAAGCATTCGACACTCCGGTTTCATTGTTTTGCTACATTTTCGGTATTGTAATCAACTTAGCCATGAACTTCAGTTGCTATACATTTGATTTCAGTTTACATTTGAGTATGCTAGGCTAAACCTTTGAATCGTTTAGGCTAGATGAACCCATTCATGGTTTGATGTCGTGATGTACTCGGTTTTCGTTATGATTGTGCTATGAAGTAGACATTGTGATTGCTTTTGATTTGGTTAATGTTTCTGAATTCTATATTGGTGTTAGTCATTTTTATAACCTTGTGGAACATTGGCTTTGGTATGCATGTCAACTATAGTTAGGTGTCTATTGTATAACCGAATCACAGAGTCTGCAGTGTACGCGTGAACTAGAAATAGTCCCGATAGTTATAGAAGTCCTAGTGACCAATTAGGAGTTCATCCTTAGGGTTGGAATGAGATATCATCTTTCCCGTAGCTAGTAGTTGTCCTTTGCATTATCAAGTAGCCCCGTAGTCACCGATAGGGGTCTACCACTGCTTAGTCGTGTTTAGGAACCTGCTAGGTTAACCATTTCATTAGTAACACAATTGCTTATAAACTTTTGAACCGTTAGGATACCCACCCTAGCCTTTCTAAAAGTTGTTGGTTATGTCACCGATAGGTCGGGCCTTAGTCTTAAGCACTTTATAGTCAACCAACTTATCTAATCTTCACCAGGGAACATTAGTAACCATTTAGGGTGTGTCTATAAACCTAGATGTTAACCATTTCCATAGGAGATAGCTGGCCTTGTCTTAGGAACCCTAATTCACATTACGAGATAAGGCATAAACGTAACCGAGGCAATCATGGGTGGGGAAGTCAATGCCTGAGCGATCCTTTTATAATATCTTAATCTCTACTGCTTTCCAATTGCTTACTAGTTACTAGTTTACTATTTATTTTTACTAGTTTAATATAATTCCCATCATAAAAACAAAACCTGGCTTACTATTAATTGACTGTTTTAAACCAACGTATCCTTGAGTTCAACATCCGGTATCTAACGATTCTGTGCTACACACAATGGGTACACTTGCCCTAGTGTTTTGGTATAGTCCCTTGGTAAATTACTAGCTTATAAGTTTAAAATTTGATAGTGTAAGACCCTAGTTTTTTCTATATACTAAACAACACATCAAGTTTTTGGCGCCGCTACCTGGGATACGGTAACGTTTTAAATAGTCAAAATTTGTAGTTTAGCCAAAATTTCAAATCCTACGATGTGCTGGTGCATGCGAAGAAGTTCTCAGTCTGAGATACTCGTACCTTTCGACGAACCTGAGCGAGAGTTTCGACGCAGACGTTAGCAGCCAAGGCAAACGATAGGCGACCAGCCACGAAGAACTCTTTCATCTTACACGAAGCCGAGCCTTGCGGGAGCAAGCCCGAGCATCGCACAACCTGCCGGGACCGACACATACACAATCCCACCTCAGGTCATCACCATGATCAAGAACTCGGTCCAATTCGATGGACTGATCGACGAAGACCCCAACACGCATATCAAGGCCTTAATTGAGGTGTGCGACACATTCAAGCTTCCAAATCTGACGAACGACCAGGCCAAGCTATGCATGTTCCCATTCTCACTTAGATCAAAAGCCAAGGCGTGGCTAGACGGATAAACCACAAGATCAATAACCACTTGGAACGACCTTGCAGAGAAGTTCCTGTATCGATTCTTCTCTCCAGGTAAAATAGCCAAACTGCGCGGAAAGATCTATGCATATCAGTAGGAGCAAGGATATAAAATATTTGAAACATGGGAGCGTTTCAAAGAACTTTTGAGAAAATGTCTCAATCATGGGTTGAAGGCTATATCAACAAATCCAAACTTTCTACAACGGGCTAAGCCCACAGACCCGTCAGTTGGTACACATTACTGCTGGTGGAGCCCTCGACAACAAACTGATGAAGAAGCCGAACAATTACTAGAAGAAATGGCTCTAAGTGACTACCAATACCCCTCAATTCGAAGCAGTGTTCCACTCAAGGCAGGGGTGCATCATGTCAATCAAGATATGATGGTGGAAGCTCAACTTGAGGCGTTATTAAAAAATTCGACACTCTCTGCCAGGTGGTCCTACCACAGGAAGACAGAGCTCCATGAGTGTGAAATATGCGGAGAAATGCACAGCACAGCAAGCTGTCCACACAACGTGGAGACAGTTGATTTTCTAAAAGCTTAAGGACAGAGAGGTCCGGTTTACGGGGATCGCTACAACTCTTATTGGAGGAATCACATGAGGTTTAGCTATAAAAATCAGGCTGGAAGCTCAAACCCACCGGGGTTTGCAGCTAAGAATACACAACCTCAACAACCCCAAGGTCAAGACAAGAGCCAACTTGGATGGATGTTCTAGCTCAGCAGGCTCAGCAAACACAAATCCTGACTAACTTCCTTGCGGCCAGTGAACAAAAGGAGCTATTAATAAACAACACCCTCCAAAAGCACAAACAGGAGATGGTGACGATCAACCAACAGCTATAAAATCAACTGGCATCCCAAAAAGCACTCGAGCGTCAGATGGGCCAAATTGCACAATCGATTTTTGGAAGACCACAAGGAGGACTACCCACAAACACTAAAGCAAACCCTAAGGGGTTCACAAATGCAGTCACGACGCGAAGTGGGAAGTCGACTCAAGAGGTGCCAGTGAGTCAAGGAAAACCTACAGAGGACCCCAAAGAAGCCACTGAAGATACTCCCAAATCAGAAGAGCCACAAGCCACAACAATGAAGCCCAAGCTAAAGGAGTACAAGCCTAGGATACCGTATCCTGAGAGGCTTGAGAAAGAGAAGATGGAAGAGTAGTATGGCAGGTTCCTTGCATTACTCAAACAACTTCATATCAATCTGCCGTTCGTAGAAGCTTTGGCGTCGATGCCAAAGTACGCTAAATACCTAAAAGAACTTCTTAACAACAAGAATACACTCGAGGAGCTTTCCACGATCACTCTGAATAAAGAATGCTATGCGTTTCTTCAAAGAAAACTTCTTGCGAAATTGAGATATCCAAGGAGTTTTACAATTCCTTGCTTAATCGGTAACATGAAGGTCAACAATGCCCTCGCCGATCTGGGGGCCAGTATAAATCTAAAGCCGTACTCGGTATACAAGAAGCTGAACCTAGGAGAACCATAACTTATGCGCATGACTCAGCAACTCGCAGATAGATAAGTGAAGTACCCGCGTAGGATGGTTGAGAACATGCTAGTCAAAGTCGACAAAATTTGTATTTCATGTTGACTTTGTCATACTCGATATGGACAAGGATGAGCATATCCCTCTTATATTAGGAAGACCTTTCCTAGAAACATCTCGTGCCATAATTAGCGTTCACGATGGCAAGCTAACTTTGAGAGTAGATGACGATACAGTCACCTTTGACGTTCAGGAGTCTATGAAGCACCCCAAGTCAAGACGACACATGCTACTTCCTTGATTCAATAATGACCACGGTGGGGGGTATGTTAGATACTATTTTAGGAAAGGATCATGAGGACTCTCAGATTTTAAATTGGGTGTATCGAGACGTCGGATTAGCAACTGCCGTCAGCTTTGGTGATCCCATGCAGGAGGCCAAGGAGCCAAAAGCTGAAGAAGAATTCGTAGAGGAAGCGGTGGAGGAAGCACCACTAGAGCTAAAGCAACTCCCATCCCATCTGGAGTATGCTTACTTGGATGATCAAAATAAAAGGCCAATCATCATCACTTCCGACCTAAGTGATGAACAAAAGAAGAAGATGTTACAAGTGTTAAAGAAACATCTGTAGGCTATAGCCTGGAGAATTTCTAACATCAAGGGAATAAACCTTGCATTCTGCAATCATAAAATTCGGATGGAAGAGGGCCACAAACCGGTGGCTCAGCCCCAACGGAGACTGAATCCCCACATTCAAGACGCTGTGAAGAAAGAAGTTGTAAAGTTGCTAGATGCGGGATTGATATATCCAATCTCTGATTCAAAGTGGGTGAGCCCAGTGCATGTGGTACCAAAGAAGGGTGGCATGACCGTTGTCACCAACGAAAAGAATGAATTGGTCCTATCTCGCACACTGACTGGGTGGCAAGTATGCATCGACTATCGCAAATTAAATGATGCTACTCGAAAGGACCATTTTCCATTTCCTTTCGTCGATCAGATGCTGGAAAGGTTGTCAGGAAGACAATTCTACTATTTCCTAGATAGTTGCTCGGGGTACTTTCAGATCCCTATCATTCCAGAGGATCAAGAGAAGACTACATTCACATGCCCCGTAGGAACATTCGCATATAGGCGTATGCCCTTTGGGCTATGCAACGCACCTACCACCTTCCAGCGTTGCATGACAGCAATCTTTACTGACATGATAGAAGATTCCATGGAAGTCTTCATGGATGATTTTTCATTTTATGAAGACTCTTTCGACTCATGTCTTAAAAATCTGGACCGAATGATGGCAAGGTGTGAAGAAACAAACCGAGTTCTCAACTGGGAAAAATACCACTTCAGGGTCACAGAAGGAATTGTGCTCGGTCATAAGATCTCACGAGCAGGGATGGAGGTTGATAAAGCGAAAACAGAAACTATAAGCAAGCCACCTTATCCCAATTCCACAAAATCTGTTCGAGGTTTCTTGGGTTATGCTGGATTCTACCGAAGGTTTATAAAAGATTTCTCAAATATCACCAGACCCATGACTCAAATTCTAGAGAAGGATGTCATGTTCCACATCTCAACAGACTGCATAAAAGCGTTCGATCAGATCAAAGAGAAGCTATTAAACGCTCCTATTATGGTTGCACCCAACTGGTCACAACCCTTTGAACTGATGTGCGATGCAAGCGATTATGCTACTGGAGTCGTTCTAGGGCAGCGGAGGGACAAAAGATTTCATTCCATCTACTACGCTAACAAAACTCTTGTTGATACCTGATATGTGTGTCGTGTGAAGTATCGAATTGATTCAAAACAAGTTTAAGTTCAAGACAAGGTTGCAGCTGCCAAACCTAGTCCGAACTTCAGGTTCGGACAAGCCGAACTCCAGGTTCGCTAGGAGATCGGCCAGCAGTTATAAATAATGTACTTGTTCATTGTTTTAGGAGGTGTGTTACACGTGTGTTAGACGAGTGTGCAGCTGAGCGAATCTTAAGTGTGTGTTTCTCTGGTGTAATCTATGTGTCTCTGTTCTAAGTGTTCTGAGTTATAATTGTTCGTTAATCAATAAAAAAAAACTCTTAATTGCTCGTTTTTTATTCCAAAAAGCTAGATTGAGTAGACGATCCAACGCTCACGACTTTTCAAGTGGTATCAAAGCTTTTTGGTTCATTCTACTGATCCGTGGTTGCTATTTTCCGAGTTTTTGAAACAAAATGAGTAGTTTTTGGTTATTTTCGAGTGTTTTTACAAATTTTTGATCGAGTCGTTTGTGAAAATTTTGCTCCTAAATCATTTATCATCACTTTTCCTGATCTACTACTGCAAATCTCGTCAAAATCAGTTCAAAATCGAGCGTTTGAAAAAATGATGATGAAGTTCGGCTGTAACTGTTCAAGTTCGAACTAACTGCTCCAAAGTCCTAGTTCGGACTAGTTCGGAAGGATTTCGATCTCTGTTTTGGTCAAAGTTCGTACAAGGTTCGGACTATATTGAGTTCGGACAGAGTTCAGAGTAAGCTCGATATAGGTTCGGACAGAGTTCGGTGATAGTTCGGCATTTCTAGGTTCGTTTGAAGTTCGGAGTATTGTTTGAGGTTCGGAGAGAGTTCGGAACGGGTTCGGACAAGATGTTTAGGTTCGGATAGGGTTCGGACAATCAGTTTCAAACTTTTCAACGATGTCGGAATTTCAAGCTTTTTCCGCAATGCAGAATGCGATGCAGACAATGATGAACTTTGATAACGAAATTAGAACAAGTCACAAAGTTAAAAAAGAATTAAAGGTAGTTGAAATTGAGAAAACCGATGCTGATTTGAAGGAAAAGATTATGGAAGTGTTGCCTGAAAAGTGGGTGAACTATGTTTTGCTACTCACTCATGATAATGAATATTCTATATTGACATTTCATGAACTTACTGGAAAACTTCATGCTCAGGAAATGGAAATGTTAAATTCAAAGAAATCAACTGCTTTTTACAAAATCCTGAGTTGTATCATGGTGAGAATACTGCTAGCAGGAATGCTAAAGCAAAGCCAAATCTGAGTTCTGCACCAAGTGTTGCTTTTATGGCTGGAGCTTCTGGAAAGTCTGATTCTTCAAAAGGTTACACTTTTACAATTCCTGATTCATCACGTCAAAGTGCGTTTTTTGTTCAATCGGTGGATGAATGTGCCAAATTGATTGCTGCTCTCATTTCTTCGTCTTTTGGAATGATTATAAATGATGTTGGGAAGGCACAATTAATTAAAAAAGAATTGAATGAGCTTGATGATGATCAATTAAATGAGTTAGATATGGCATGCCAACTAGCTATGTTGACTAAAAGGTCACAACGATATTATAAGAAAACTGGAAAACAAGCTTTTAGTGGCAAATTGGGTTTTGATAAATCAAATATCAAGTGCTATAAGTGTTTAAAGCTTGGACATTTTGCTAGAGAATGTCAACAAGCTCATGGAAGCAAACCTGGTTTTACTTAACCATCGTCAAGCAAGGCAGATCAAACAGCTTTAACAAGTCAGAATGATGGTGTTTATGATTGGGTAAACATTTTGATTCATCTGCTTTGATTGTCACTCATGATCAACAAGAAGAATATTGTTCATACACAAGTTCGGATACAACTTCAACACCAAGTTCCTATGAATTTGCTGAAAATTTGGAGAGTTTGTTGAAAGAAAATGCTTCGTTATTGAATAAAATTCAAAAGCTTTCTGAGGAATTCAAGTTGGTTAATTCAGACTTAGAGATTTCTAGAGAACACGAAAAGGAATTAGTTTTGAAGAATGAATGCTTGATTACAGAGGTCAAGTTGCTGAATGAAGCTTTAGAGATAACAAAACAAGATAAAAGGAATGTTGAAGTTACAAATGTAAGGATTTGTGAAGAAAAAGATGAGTTAGTGAATGAAGTCAAGAGATGGAAGGATGAAGCGGAGGATGTTGCTAATGATTTTCAAAATTTGTTTGAAAATTCAAAAATCAAGCTTGATTTGCTTACCAAGAATGCTGAAAATCTGCTGCTAAAATTGCAAGTTATCAAGCTGTGATGGAGAAATATTTCGATGAGAAGCGTGAATTGGTTAGTTTTAACAAAGTTCAATCTGCAAATTTGGAGATTCAAAAGCGCAACGAATATAAATTGAAGAAGGAGTTATTTGAAGGACTAGAAAATCTTCGAATGCAAAAATTTGAGACGCATAAGGTTGCAAAGCTTTTGATAGCTATTGAGAAGGAGTTGGCTGAAGCTCAGAAGCAAATTTCAGATTTAAAGATTCAAGTAATTGATGCCAATCGCTTGCTGAACAATGTCTCTAATTCTCAATTGTTCACAAGTTATCTGGCTAAAGATGAAAATTTTGAAAAGATGTTTGATAAAACAGCTTCACCCCCTGCTCATATCAAAGAAGCTTTCAAAGAAGTGAAGGAAAAAGTTGAAGAGGTTGATTACTCAAAGTTTGTACCATCTAATTCTGAGGAAGAGACGATTATGAAGAAAAAGAAAAATAAGAAGAGTAAGAAGAAGAAGGGCAAGAAATCTGAAGTTTCTCCAGGTCCTAAGTTTGTTTCTGGTTCATCATCTGCTGACAATGAGAAGTCTCCTACTTCTAGTGAAAAGATTCGTTCTCAACCTGACTTTAATGAGACGATCTTCTTTGAACAGAAAAATCTTCAAGAAATCAAAGCTGAATTTTCAAAGTTAGCAAAGGATAGACACCAGAATGTACATTTTGAGGACAAAGTTTTTGGAAAGTATGTTGGTTTGGGTTTTAAAGCAAAGAATGTCATAGCTGAGGAGGTTCCAGCATCAACATCCCAAGATTTGAAGAAACTTAAGATAAAACAGGTGAAGAAGGAAGTTTTTAAAGCTGAGAAGGTTCAACCTAAACGTTTTTACAAACTCAAGGGTTCGGAACAGATATTATCCGACAAAGAGTTTCCTCTTCATTGTGTTGATGCTAGGAAAATTTCTGAAGTTTTGGAGAAGAAAGCTGATTCAAGAACCTTGAAGAATCAAACCGCCAAATGTTCTTCTGATGGTTCTCATTCCCGAAGCCCAACATCTAAATGGGTTCATGATCACCGCCGATAGGTATATAATTCTTTTTCTGATCATGTTCGATATATTCATATTTGTGAATCTGTGCCGGCACCTAAACGGTGGGACAAATCAGAACGTATATGTTATGTTTGCCGCCGAAAAGGGCATATGGCGAAAGATTGTCCACTTCCTGCTGAATCAAGCCAAAGGTTTCAAAAGAAACAATTTTTTGGTAAATCTGCCAAACCGAAGTTCTTTGATGAACAAGGCAGAGTTTTTGATGAATGTGAACCTACATTCTTTCTAAAACAAAAACATTTTGTTCATATGTGTCAGACGGTTCAAAATGTAGGTTCATCATCACAGTCACCTGTGATTACTTCGTCAAAAACTAAATTACCAAAATCACAACAATGGAAACCAAAAGTGGTTTCAAAGCAAAACCAGGACACTGGTCGACTAGAAGCAATTCGCTTCGGGTCATTTATGAACTAATCCGTTTGACCAGTGTGCAGGTACTTCTAAAAGACCTATCGACGATTGAAAAGTTATTGCTGGAGGAGTATTCTTCTTAACTTAAATTACTTGCAATATATTTTTCTAACCTGCAAATTTTCTGAAAGTCTTAAACTGCATGATATCTGTGTTGATTGATCGATTTTTCTTTCTTTATGCTTTTTTAAGTGATAAAATCCAAAAATAGTGTCATATTTTTATAAAATGAAAATCCAAAAATAGAGTTTTCATTTTACAGGGGAGAAATGCATGTAAGGGGGGAAATTGTGAAAATGCATGTTATGGGAAGAAGGTGAATACATGCCAAATATATAAAGAAGGTGAATACATGCACAATATATAAGGAAGGTGAATACATGTAAAATATATAAAATTGTGAGAAATTGATCATTGGGAAATGATGGTACATTGCCTTACGTATCTGACTCATGGATAGAGTAGATGAACGGGCCATAAGATCATTGTTTGATATGTTTGGTAGGCTCGGCAAATCAGAAAGTATTCAGATGTGATATTCACTAAATACTAATGCTTGACCTTGTGGATAACATCTTGATGCGTATTTCATGACAAAAAGAAAAATAAGTGTGAAAATCAAAATGAAGTCACTGTGTATATGTTTTTTCATTTTGCAAAGATTTAAACTTATTTGATTTTCTTTATTTTGTCAAACGATTAGACTTTCTCTGCGTGTCCACAAGACCGACCTGATTGTTGTTCGTTTGACGTTCTGCTTTATTTTCTTTGGTGTTTCGTATAACTCATCGGACTTTCTCTGCGTGTACGGGAGTACCGACCTGATTGTTGTTGGGTTATACAAATTTCAACTTCTTTTATTTTCTTTATTTTGTTAAATCTGATGCCTTATCTGCGTATCAAAAGATCGACCTTAATGTAGACGAGTGGAGAACTCTGAAGTGCAAAAAAGGGAACCATATATGAATGAGAAGTTCCCTTATGAATTCTTGTTTTCTATCTCCACAAATATGTATCCTGCTAAGGATGATGATTACCCCTGGTTTGCTGACATTGAAAACTATCTGGCTAGGGGAGTAGTGCTCAAAAGAATGACATATCAGTAGCGACGTAAATTTTTCGCCGACGTCAAATACTATATATGGGAGGACCCGTATCTCTATACGATAGGTTCCGATCAAATCATTCGACGTTGTGTGTTTGGTGAAGAAGCCAAGGTATTCTGCGACACTGTCACGAAGGCCCAACTGGAGGACACTATGCCGCCAACACAACAGCGAGGAAAGTCTTCGATGCCAGTTTTTTATTGGCCTACAATATTTAAGGATGCACAAGAGCATGTGAAAGGATGCGATGCGTGCCAGCGGGTAAGAAACATCTCAGCTCGGAATGAAATGTCGCAAAACCCCATCTAAGCATGCGAGATCTTCGATGTCTGGGGTATTGATTTCATGGGACCCTTCCCATTATCATACGGCATTAAGTATATACTCGTGGTGGAAGTTTACGTTTCAAAATGGGTAGAAGCTCAAGCCCTACCAACAAATGACGCACGAGTTGTTACTAAGCTCTTGAAGAAGTTGTTTGCACACTTCGGTACACCCAAGGCTCCTATAAGTGACCGAGGAACTCATTTATGCAACTCCCAAATGCAAAAGCTTTTAAAGAAATATAGAGTTAGTAAAAGAAATATGGAGTTAGTCATAGATTTGCACACCCTACCACCCACAAATAAGTGGGCAGGTAGAAGTGACCAACCGAGGAATTAAGTGCATTCTGGAGCGCACATGTAGTGTGCATGGGAATGATTGGTCTGAAAAGTTAGATGATGCACTTTGGGCCTTCCGTACATCCTATAAAACACCAATTGGCACTACACCTTTTAGGCTAGTGTATGGGAAGTCATGGCATCTACCTGTGGAACTGGAGCATAAGTCTTACTGGGCTATGCGAGCTGTGAACATGGATCTTACGAAGTCAGGAGAAGAAAGGTTCCTACAGTTGAACTAGTTGGAAGAATTAAGAGAAGAAGCGTACGAGACTATTCGGCGCTACAAGGAGAACACCGCCAAGGCACATGTTCACAAACTCAAAGAGAGGAAAAACTTCAAGTATGGGGATCGTGTGCTGCTATTCAACTCCCATCTGAAATTATTTCCAAGGAAACTGAGATCTAGATGGACTGGTCCTTATACAGTCACTCAAGTATTTTTGTATGGAACAGTGGAAATAATGGGAGAAGATGGACAGCCATTTAAGGTTAACGGGCATCGACTAAAGCACTACATCAAAGGGCCAATTAGCAGAGCGTATGTGGAAGATCTAAGCTTCCAGAAGCCCCTAGAATGACTAAAAGGGGCCGAGTCTGGCTGAAGACTGGTTATTAAAGTTAGCGCTTCCGAGAGGCAACCCGTGGTTTGATTTATTTTTATTTTTATTTTTGTGTGTTTTAAACTTTCAGGCTATTCAGCTTCGAAATACATGGAATGGCAAAAGATATGGATGAATTACTCACGCTGTTGCCATTCGGTTTGACATTATGAAGGAAAGAACAGTCAGCCGCGTAACGACCTGTTACACCGTCACGGCTCGTACTGACATCAGATTTCGCAAACACAGGGGAGTCACTTTCTTATTTCCTACATCTCTTTATTCTTATAGTTTTATTCTACATTGTGGACAATGTAAGTTTTAAGTATGGGGATGTAAGGGTTGGTTAACACTGTACTGAAATAAGTGACCCTCTATCACCATCAAAATCCCAAAAATTTTAAAATTTTCTATTTCAAATGTGCACGAAAGTACACCGTTTTAACGTAAACCATAGAGTTCATGCCTCATCGATGTCTGTAAGTTGCAAGAATGGTTTTTTGATGTGTCGTTTGTATACTATGAAAATATGGTCAAGTTTTAAATGGTAATCACCAAGTGACCAAACTACACACCAGGGCAGTGCACCCGTCGTGTGCAGTATAGTTTTGGTAAGAACCGGATATCAATCCGTGGACGCTCAACAGTCTCCCGATACCGAATCGTCGCTAATATTTAACCGATGAAAATGATTTTGAGAATTAATAATGAAAACTAAGGTAATAAACTAAGCAGACAGAAAACAAACAGATAACGAAAGCAAAATATAGAAAAAGCAATCGGGGAAAAGTACCACCTAGATAAGAATCCTCTAAACCCAATAAGACCTTTAGTTTGACTAATCAACATGATCACTACCACTAATGATGAAAACCAAAATAAAATAGGACTATAGACACATCCTAATCACTAAGGTAATCCTAATTTAAGCACGGGTAGAAAACTATGTAAAATTGCCCAATGGTTTAATCGCTTCGGTCAAAGCAAACTAAACACGCACGTAAAAGGAAACCACAAGAAAGGTCTCTCTAAATGGTACCTAACACATGCAATAATTCTGAAATGGATAGTGTAGGATCTAGAAAACTCTAAACACGAATAAGCGAGCTCGAATCTTATGGTCATAAGCACCCTAACTCACTAAACAATGCGTAGCTATTTCCTAGTACATGAAACGAATCGGTCAACTCTATCACATATAGATGCACACAAAATCAGCCCCAAATCCATATCATATTATCATGTAGGAGGTCTCCGGATCATGCATTAATCAATAAACTCTAAAAAGTCAACCGATTAATAATAAGCTAATCAATAAATGGTCGTAGTTCTACAATCCACATCAATTAACCCACATAACATGATATAAACAGAAGCTAAACATGCATACAAAGTCATCCAAGACATCCAATTCAGAATCAAAGAGCAATTTCACAAGATCATGTCAAAAAGTCAAAGTATAAAGTCAAACTAGGCCTAAATTCATCAAATCCAAGTGATACAATGCACAATCAACCAAGAAACATGTTTAGGAACAATAAAAATGCAATCTTGGGACTGACCATGATGAAGAACAAGATTAAAATACCAAAAACCAAAGCTTGTATGAAGACCCAACCCGTTAGAGCTTCAAATCTTCAAATTTCGGGTTAAAAAGCTTCAATCTTGGCTTCAAATCCTCCCTCGATCTTCAAAAATGTGTTTTAGGGTTTTTGGAAGTGATATGGGGGCTTTCTAGGGTTTTTCGGGGGTTTAATTTCAAGAAAACGGCGGCTGAAGATCGCTTTTATATGCGAAAAAATAAGGTCTGGTCGCGTAAAATGACCAGTCAGCTGGGTTCCTGGTGAAACTGGGCCTGGCGCAGAAGCAATATAAAAGATATGCAGGCCAGAACTAAAACAAAATCAACAGCTCTGGACTGGTGGCTAAGTATCTTCGTCTGCGAATCAGGAGGTCACAGGTTCGATACCTGTGTCCTCCATTTCTTTTTTATTAAGCGCAGGCACTGGGCCGGGGCTGCTGGTGCTGGGCTGGACCTGCTGGGCTTCGCTTGTTGGGCCGAGAATTAACAAGGACTAGACTGGGCTGCTGCTACACTTGTTATTATTATTATTATTATTTTCTTTTATTCTTTAATAACTTTCGCATATGAACTCCGATTCCACTTCCGTAAATTACGGTTTTCTTCTAAATTCATCATGGATCCACCAAACACCTAAAATTCATATACAAATACCATTAAGCACCAAATTCATATAAGCCATCATACAACAATATTAAAAACCAACTAAAATTGGGCATCTATATATTATCAATTTAAACCAAAACTTACCAAAGTGAACCTTAATATTTCTCAAATATTAAACAATAAACGCACCAAATCTTGAATAATTTAAATTATAAAACTCAATTAAGCACCAAATTTAATAATTTTTCAATTAAAAATCTATTTAAATGAGGGATTTTTATTTATTTATTTTATGTACAAGATGCTACGCATCAAATATCCCCACACTTAAATCTTTTTCGCCCCGAAAAAGTCCGCAATGAGATCATAACCGGAGAATTGACACTTTTTATTTTATTCTAAATTAATAGATACTCACGCGCTAAATGCGATTACCGGTATTTCGGTCCGACTAAACCCAACCGCCAATAACTGAAGCCCCTGAACATGCTTTATTCAATTTTATTACCAATTATGGGTCCCACACTATCAGTTTCGCAACTCGGCCTAATCCCATCTCAATGCATGAATCAGCACGGGTCAAACCAGTCTAGGGGTTTTCCCACCACAATTGAATAAAATATTTATGATTTGAGAGATTATGGAAAGTGGAATGGATGGAATGATGGGTTGAGCTTGAATTGAATTTATTTATTTATTCCTAAACTAGGGCGAGTCTCCACCCGACATTACATCTCCTGAGTCCCTATCCCGAGAGGTAGTAAGCAGGCTTTGACCCTCGCACACAAAACCACATCACCCCAATAGATCATCTCCGGAGTCACTATCCCTAGAGGTAGAACGTAGGATCAGCGAATTTTGTGCACTTTATTCGATTTTTTTTTTTTTTTTTTTTTTTGCATATATACATATATTCAAAACAAGCTCAAGATGGATGGATGAATGGGGCGCCACTATTTCTCGGATTTATTTTCATAAAAAGATCATAGTGTGCCGGGTAATCTCCAAATCATAAACATTTTATTCAATTGAGGTACCTATCAGCCTATTCAACAGTTTCGGCTTTGCTACTACACTAAAGGCGGGAACCCACAATATTTATTTATTAAGGTTTATTTAAGTAGCGAAATCAGGATTTTTAAGCTTTTAGAAATCAGCTGGGCCTACCAGCACATCACAAAATAGGCACGCTTTCAACTTTATTTAATATTTATTTACTAACTAAACAGTCAAATCTCCAGTTCTACCTATCATTTCCCATTTAATGCAGACAAAATCAGGGACTATCTCAACAAAACTAGGGGGAAATGATAAGAAGATTTCAAAAATGTTCAAAATTTTCACAATTTTAAGCTATTTCAGTTCAATTGACCCCCATCCCCACACTTGATTCGTACATTGTCCCTAATGTACGCTAAAACAGACAAAATAAAGGGGAAAGGGAACTGAAATACTCCCCTATCACTGTCATGTGCCAGTGCCTGGATGCTGAAAAATGAAATCGAACCAGCTCTTGACTGAACAGGTGCCAGAGCTGAATCCACAAATGCCAAAAATCCTCCACAATCAAAGTATGCATCATGAAACAGCTCTCGACGAACATGCCAGAACCGTCTCGCCAGAACAAACTATCATCCAAGCACAACCAAATCATATCAATCACAAATATAAATCAATAAAGCACAAATATCTCGAGTTGTGTGTCAACAAATGAATGCAAAATGAAAAATACAACTCGGATAATCACTAAACCGGTGAATCAAGGTAGTCTGGCGGTCCGACGGTGAATCTGGAAGAAAACAAAACCCAAAATGAAACAAAAGCGATCGGGTTGCAAAATTTGGCACTTTTTGAAAATATTTGAAAAAATTTGAGTTTTTGGACAATTGATCAAATGCGAGTCGTTTGTTGTGAATTATGAAGTGGACGACCGACATTTAACCAAAAGTCAACAGATTCTACAACACAAACATGCGAACCGCCTGGAATGGAGATTGAGTACCAAACGATTCGCAATGTGTGCATCGGAAGACCTGTTATGCCAATTTGCAACCAATTGCTCAGCAGCACCAACCAACATCAATTACCAACCCAGAAAGAAAAGTAACAATTGATCAAAATAGACCGTTTGTTTGTCATTTATGAAGTGAACGGTTTACTTTGACCAAAAGTCAACATGCCCAACAAAACCTGATACGGACCGTTGATTTGTCATTTATGAAGTGACGGTCCCGTATCATTCAAACCTGATCTAAATCATGAAAGCACATCTGCGGACCGTGGAAATGGAGATTGAGTATCCGACGGTCCACAAATTGCGCGTTACCTACAACCTCGCGAAGCATAGCCAAAATGATAATTCAATGCAATTTCTAATCGTGGCATGCTTCCAAAAGAACCTGCAAAACTTAAAACAAACGCATAAAGCGGAAAAAGAAAAATAAACATGCAACTAAAGTAAACAAACTACCTAACAGCTAAAGTAAGCTACTAAAAAGAAATATAACATGAAACAAGCAAAACAAAAGTAACCAAGTAATCGGGTTGCCTCCCGGAAGCGCTGAATTTATTAACGAGTCGTCAGCCGGACTCGAACCCGCGGTTAAGTCAACCGGGGTCATGGATGTGACCTCCTTCGCTACCGAATATGCTCGCATCCGACCCGTGCACGCACCACTCCTCAAATAAGGGTTGAAATCCCTTGTCTCTATCACGCAAATACATGGCGTACACGTCGACTAACCACGTCCTATCACTCTTTGAAGCCTTTTTCTTTAAATCAGGTGGCTTTTTCTTCTTTTTAGCACTCGCTTCATCCCCACACTTCTTCTTTTGCTGGCCCTGCAATGATTTAGTCGACTTGATAATAACTGAAGGTGGGTCGGGTGGGTGATCTTTAATTCCAATATAATGAACGACGGCCTGGTGATGTTTCTCCTGTTGCTCTTCCCTAAGCTGATCCCTAAGTCTCTCTGGATATGGAATATGAGGGATGTAGGGTCGGGGAACATATTTCTCCACTACTGGTTCCTCGGGTCGTGCTGTACTTGCTGGGCTTAGCCTCGGTTGCACCTGCCCAGGAACCTCTACCTCAATCTCCTCGTCTATCTCATCATCACTCTCCTCATCAACTGGCTCAGCACTGAACGTCGATTCTGGATCTGGAGTGGTGTTGTCATTCAGGTAAAAGATTGCATTCACGTATTGCTTAGGATATGACTGTGTGTGCCCTGGCAATCCTCCTGGTTTTCTCTCAGAAAACGATTTGGAAAGTTGACCCATGGTCCTCTCCATATTTTGCATATGAGCTGCTAAATTACTCAACTCTTTGGCCACCACAACTATGTCCTGCTCAGTCCGCAAAATCCTCTGATCATTCTGCTGTGAAGTTTTCTCATTCTGCTTGATAAACTGAGACATCATGTCAGTTAAATTCTTCAAACCTGAATCCTCTGTCGGTGTCTGTTTGCCAACCTCTGGGTCATAGAAACCCTGTTGCCTCGGTGGCGGTCTCGGCTGAAAGCAAGGCATGTTCGAGCTGAAATTTTGGTTGTTCTGCCACCCCTGATTGTAGTTATACGTGTTGGGTGGTGGATGGGCCTGGTCGGCCATGTAGTCGACCTGCTCGACAAAATCGGTGCTACCCCCGATAGGACAACGTGTAATGTCGTGGGGTCCTGAGCACAGCTCGCAGTACTTCACCTGCTGCTCCATCACCTGCATTTTGGCTATTTTCTTCGATAACGCCTCGACCTGCATGGATAGAGCTGTAATGGGGTCAACCTGGAGGACTCCTCTCTGTTGGTTCGGCTTACTCTGCGTGCTCGACCACTGATAATCGTTTAAAGCAAGCTCCTCAAGTAACTCTTGCGCCTCCTCGGGCGTTTTACTGCTTAATGTCCCACCAGCTGACGTGTCGACCGTATGTCGTGTGAGTGGATGTAAACCACTGTAGAAAATCTGTATCTGCTGGTGCAGCTCAATCCCATGAGATGGACATTTTCTCAACAACTCTTTGAATCTCTCCCACGCCTCGTATAAGCTCTCAGTATCCTCCTGAAAGAAAGAATAGTATTTTGTTTCGAAACATAGCAACTTTCGATGGAGGGAAATACTTTGAAATGAATTTTTGCGTCAAAACAACCCATGTCGTGATGGATCCGGGTGGGAGGGAGTGAAGCCACGCCTTCGCTGCGCCGCGAAGGGAAAATGGGAAAAGTCGCAATTTAATGGCATCAGGTGGGACCCCATTGAGTTTGAAAGTGTCACAAACTTCGAGGAAGTTCGCGATATGAGTCATCGGGTCGTCATTGGGGAACCCATCGAATTGAACATAGTTAAGAATCATGGTAATGGTTTGAGGCTGGATTTGGAAGCTTTGAGCTTCAACAGGTGGTCGGGTGACACTCGGTAACATCCTCATCAATGTTGGGACGCGCGTAATCGGCAAGTGTACGTCTCTCTGGTGGATTCGCCATCGGTAATGCTCGTTGCACGCGACGAAGGTGATGAAAAACTCTCTCGGGTTCAGAAACTGGTGAAAATCGGCTCTGGCGGCGACGTATGCGCATAAACAGACAAAAATGCGATAAAAACAACGAAACAGAAACAGAAAACGAAAAGAAACTAACCTAAAAGTCTAACTAACACGAAAAGGAAACACAGAAATAGATAAAAACTAACTAACAGCTAAAATACGCAAAGAAAACAGGTAAACAGATAAAGCAAACAAGTGGTTAAACTACTAGCTCGGATATTTCTCGGAATCTGACGCGTCCCCGGCAACGGCGCCAAAAACTTGATGTGTCAGATTTGGATACTATGAAAATATGGTCAAGTTTTAAATGGTAATCACCAAGTGACCAAACTACACACCAGGGCAGTGCACCCGTCGTGTGCAGTATAGTTTTGGTAAGAACCGGATATCAATCCGTGGACGCTCAACAGTCTCCCGATACCGAATCGTCGCTAATATTTAACCGATGAAAATGATTTTGAGAATTAATAATGAAAACTAAGGTAAATAAACTAAGCAGACTAGAAAACAAACAGATAACGAAAGCAAAATATAGAAAAAGCAATCGGGGAAATGTACCACCTAGATAAGAATCCTCTAAACCCAATAAGACCTTTAGTTTGACTAATCAACATGATCACTACCACTAATGATGAAAACCAAAATAAAATAGGACTATAGACACATCCTAATCACTAAGGTAATCCTAATTTAAGCACGGGTAGAAAACTATGTAAAATTGCCCAATGGTTTAATCGCTTCGGTCAAAGCAAACTAAACACGCACGTAAAAGGAAACCACAAGAAAGGTCTCTCTAAATGGTACCTAACACATGCAATAATTCTGAAATGGATAGTGTAGGATCTAGAAAACTCTAAACACGAATAAGCGAGCTCGAATCTTATGGTCATAAGCACCCTAACTCACTAAACAATGCGTAGCTATTTCCTAGTACATGAAACGAATCGGTCAACTCTATCACATATAGATGCACACAAAATCAGCCCCAAATCCATATCATATTATCATGTAGGAGGTCTCCGGATCATGCATTAATCAATAAACTCTAAAAAGTCAACCGATTAATAATAAGCTAATCAATAAATGGTCGTAGTTCTACAATCCACATCAATTAACCCACATAACATGATATAAACAGAAGCTAAACATGCATACAAAGTCATCCAAGACATCCAATTCAGAATCAAAGAGCAATTTCACAAGATCATGTCAAAAAGTCAAAGTATAAAGTCAAACTAGGCCTAAATTCATCAAATCCAAGTGATACAATGCACAATCAACCAAGAAACATGTTTAGGAACAATAAAAATGCAATCTTGGGACTGACCATGATGAAGAACAAGATTAAAATACCAAAAACCAAAGCTTGTATGAAGACCCAACCCGTTAGAGCTTTAAATCTTCAAATTTCGGGTTAAAAAGCTTCAATCTTGGCTTCAAATCCTCCCTCGATCTTCAAAAATGTGTTTTAGGGTTTTTGGAAGTGATATGGGGGCTTTATAGGGTTTTTCGGGGGTTTTTTTTCAAGAAAACGGCGGCTGAGATGCTTTTATAGCGAAAAAATAAGGTCTGGTCGCGTACAGTGAGCATCAGGTGGGTTTCTGGTTTAATTGGGCCTGTCGCAGAAGCGAATAAAAGATTTGCAGGCCAAAACTAAAACAAAATGACTCTCTGGACTGGTGGCTAGGATCCTCGCCTGTGAATCAGGAGGTCACAGTTTCGATACCTGTGTCCTCCATTTCTTTTTTATTAAGCGCAGGACTGGGCCGGGTCTGCTGGTGCTGGGCTGGACCTGCTGGGCTTCGCTTGTTGGGCCGAGAATTAACAAGGACTAGACTGGGCTGCTGCTACACTTGTTATTATTATTATTTTTTTCTTTTTTCTTTAATAACTTTCGCATATGAACTCCGATTCCATTTCCGTAAATTACGGTTTTCTTCTAAATTCATCATGGATCCACCAAACACCTAAAATTCATATACAAATACCATTAAGCATCAAATTCATATAAGCCACCATAAAACAATATTAAAAACCAACTAAAATTGGGAATTTATATATTTATCAATTTTAAGCCAAAAACCCACCAAATAACCTATAGTTCAAATGTTTAACAATTAAGCGCCAAATTTGAATATGTTTAAATTAAAAAACTCAAATAAACACCAAATTTAATATTTTTCAATTAAACATCTATTTAAATGAGGGATTTTTATTCATTTATTTATGTACAAGATGCAACACATCATTTTTCTCTAAAGTTAGTTTTGTAAAAAGAAAAACAAATACATGATCAAGGTTTTTCAATCGAGTTTTTCCAACCAATACCAATCCCGATTTCCCTTCTGAGCTAGCCTTAAAAAGAAAAAAAAAGAAAAGAAAAAATATATATGCATGAGGGATGTTGCATGACTAATATAAATTTCTAGGTTTATGTTGAGACCTGCCAAAGAAATAGCCTTGAGTTTGTTATGGATCTTCTCCGGGTTGTCAATTGTCCGAAGATGTTAGACTTTCTACATGACTTTCTGCATAACTCCAGCATGTTATAAAATAAAAAAAATTAGTCTTGTATCAAAAGTCGAGTGACTCTAGATCAAGCTAAAGAAAAAAATATATGAATAAATCACAATGAAATTGTGACATGGTTGTACGTATACACCAAGATATACGTTAGGGTGGTAGCTCATACACCCGTATATGTGAGCAAACGTTTGAGTACCCACCCTCCATTCTTTGGTCGGATCCTATAACAAACTCGGCGGCTTGATCGATATATAGACCCATGAAACTCTTAGCATGCTTGAATATTGGGTATTCACCACAAATATATACCCGAGAGTTAAGTGAAATTGGTGAGCGAGTGAGGAGACGAAGTGAAATAATGGTTGCAAAACTTGGTTTGGAAATTTTGTGAGTTTTCATGAAAAGATGTAAAACTTAAGAGATTGTAAATCCTAGTATTGATTGTAATTCTTGCAGACCGAGTATGCTTGGGTAGGATTCTATGCTGTTGAAATTGCATTTGTGTAGTGCTGAGATAATGGTTTGCTTGAGGACAAGCAAATGCTAAGTATGGGGATGTTTAATGTGTTGCTAAACACATAAGTTTTGTGTGCAATTTCCTGATTGTTTCATTACTTTTTACTTTGAAAAAACATGGGCGGTGCCTTTAAAAACACGAGTCGTGCCCCTTCCCGTTCAGCATTTAAATGTTGGATATTAGGTGTCCTGACCCGATGTTAACATACCCGACCCAATGTTGACCCGTAAGAGTTCACCTGAGTCAACGATCGAAAAGTCTAATTACCCGATAATTAGCAAACAAACGAGAAAATAATAAATAAATACTAATTATTTATTTTAATTAATTCTAATGTTTTATTAGAAACGTAACGAAACAAACGGTTTACGTAAAACGGTTTACATATAAAAGACGCATTGATTTAATTGTCACCGGATTGATGGGTTAAATCGATTGGATCAAGTGGTTGGATCAGATTGGACTTCCTGCGCATTTGGGAGCCCACCTGCTAAAATTAAAAGGGAAGATAGGCCACACTTGGAAAAAAAAGGTCACTTGGAGAAACCCTAACTCTCCTCTCTCTCCCTCTCCTAGCCGTCGGCCGAAACCCCCCCCCCCCCCTTGGTTTTTCGTTCGCCGTCGATCACCACCACCACACCATTCCCATCCGCCGTGCCGGATAATCAGATAGATCTCCGTCTCGTCGCCATTTCCGCTCGTCTCGAGCGTGAAGCCGCCGCCAACCGTGAAGCCGCAAAAGCCGAAGCCGCCGTCGCTCGTGCGTCCGTCGCTGCTCCTCCTCGCTTCGATCGTCGAACGGTGGTTCTCGCCTTACCTGCGCAACCGCAACCACCGCGTTCTGTCACGATCGCGTGCCACAACGAAACCTTGGATGCCGAAGCCGCATTGGGATTCGTCCGTTTTCGTAGATCTGAGTTACCGGCCATTGAACTCGGGTGTCTCGAACGATTGTTCGGATTCCGCCAAGGTATATCTAACTTGATTTAGATATTTAATTTATTTTATTTATTTTCTTCATTTCTTGCGAACAGTGATCTGATCCTGTTACAGTCATTAGGTATTCGCGTGGTTAAATTATTTTCCAATGCGTAATTAATTAATCGTAATTAATTTTCTTAACCCGTAAATTTAGTCGGTCAAAAATTTAAATGGGCTACCAGGATACCCACTGTAAAACCTAACAGTAATATCAGAGCCACGATCACCGCGCGCAATTCAGAACCGGTCTTTTCGTAAGCGGTGGTTCGCAATTTCGATTTAAATCCAAATTGCGAATTAGAATTACCTTTTAGTTCTATTTATTTAATTATGTGTTACGGCAGACCCTTTATTTTAAAATGCATGATTGTGTTATGGTGTGTTGTTTTTCTCTGATTGCCCCAAACTGTTGGCCCAAATGTACTTTAATTTTTCGGTTTTGGTGGACCCACTGTTTCCGGGTTTCAAAGTTGTAACTATATCTAGGGTTACTACTATTTTTAGTAAATGTCAATTTTGTAAAAACCAAGAATCGAAGATCAAACACTCGTCAAAAGGAGTCCTAAGGCCATTGGGAGCTGAACCAGATCTGAGAAGCGCACCGAGTTGCCTTCCATATGGTTTTTTGCTTTTACATTTTATGTCCCTAATTGTCTTGCTCAGATGGCTCTAGCAAGACCAAGACCAATGTCGTTAACACACAATTTCTCATTTGCGACACGTAGATATTTTAAATAGGTTATCTAAAATACAAGTGCCGAGTGATGATAGGGTTTATCGTTCGTGTCTAATGATTACCAATCTAGTAAGAATAAAATTGATAGTTCATGTCATCCAAAATAAAGTCAAAACTTGGAACGTATTTACCGATGCATCAGTGTTGGAGTATTTCAACACCGCACTTGGTGTTTAGGGTACCTTCCAAGGTTGAGACATTAGAGTATTTTTCAACATCGAGTCTACCACATTGACCATTTAGTATTACTATCGCTTTACTTGTGCATGTTTGTAGTGTTGGAGTACTCCAACACTGAACTATTAGTGTGTGAAATTAAGGAGGGCATGGATGAGGCTAAACGTATCACCAAAATACACTTGACTGTATTTAGTGACCTCATACCTAGAATTGCGACTTGATTATCGCAATTGACACTCGTTGTCAGTTCGTTTACACAGTTTGCTCCTGAGGCTCATCTGGCGGTCACAAGTAAAGTTGTCTAATCGAATTCTCAGTTTTCTTAGAACTAAACCTTACCAATTTGTTTTAAGAAAAATATTACATCAAAAATACTAACTAAAGTTACTTTTCTCATTTCAGAAGGCTAATGAAAACTCAGCTCCATTAAATTCAATGTTAACACTCGACCCCTTCACTAAGACCAACTTTCTATCATGGCAGACCCTCCTCAGAAACCTCTTGAGGCTTTTCAAGAAGATCTATGTCCTTGACCGGCCCATACCGAGCATACTGTCTTACTTCCTAAACGATCGGCACAAATGGAAATCCAAAAGCACACTGACGATTCTAAGGACGTCACTGAGCTCATGTTATCTAGTATGCCACAGGATTATCGGTACAACTATATCGACATGGGTACTTATGATATCATGAGAAAAATCAAAGATCTCTTTGAGTTGAGTTTGAGGAGTGAGCGATGCGGTTTACTTTAGCAATTTGTGAGCTGCATTATGTCACTCGTTTCCTCACCTTATGATCATGTTATGATGATGAAAGCGTATCGCGACAGACTGATTGACCTCGGCTACCCCATTCCAGATGGAATGGCCTTCGATGTAGTTCTTGGATCTCTGCCCGAGCATTATCGTATTCATGCGATTAATCGTTCGGTGTAGGCAATTGAGGAGGTCATGATATTGTTTTCCAATGTGAAGATCAGGACCACACTGGGTGTGCACAGAGTTGCTGATACAGGGATCACCAAGTCCAAGAACAAGGGTAAAGAGAACAAGGGTAAGAAACCATTGGCGCCACATCCACAGGAATGTCAATGCTTTGAATGTAACAAAATGGGCCACTGGAAATGCAATTTCCCCATTTATCTTACTAAGATAAGGATGACTAGAAACTCTAGCAAGGGTTCCCCATCATGAATTTCAATACACGTTATTGAACTTTTCACTGTTTCCTCCAATACATGGGTATTTGATAAAGGATGTGGTTATCACATTGTTAATGTTTTGCAGGAGCATGAGAAGTGGAAGAAGATAGAACAAGGTGGCATGGAGCTCATCGTTGGTGATGGGAAAAGAGTCACGGTCTTGGCTACCAGCACATATTCTCTTACATGTGTTTCTGGCTTTGTAGTTACTTTAGTTAACTATTTATATACGCCTGGCTTGTCCAGATACATCATTTCTGTCTCTTCCTTATTTGAAAAAGGTTTAAGTATAAGTTTGATGGTAATACCATTTTAACCTACTTTAACGATATCTTTTATTTCGAGGCTACACCTCGACATGGCATATATGAGATAAATGTTCAAATGAATGACCAACTCTATCACGTTTCTAAACAAAACACAATTAAAATGATTCATCTCTATGGCATCATCGGCTCTGTCACATAAGCAAGGCTCGCATCAAGAAGCTACAATCTGCTGGGATTCTTGAATCCACTAACACAGGTTCCTTTGACGAATGCGAATCTTGTTTATCTGGTAAACTTACCTAGTCAACCTTCACCCATGTTGGTGAACGGGCTGAAGGTTTGTTAGGATTGATACACACTGATGTGTGTGACCAATTCGAACCGAAACGATAAATCATGAACGCTACTTCGTGACTTTCACAGATGACTACTGCAGATATGCTTACAGTTATCTGATGAAACACAAACATGAAACTTTTGACAAGTTCAAAGAGTTTCAGAAAGAAGTAGAAAATCAACAAAGTCAAACTATTAAAATACTTCGATCGGACAGAGAAGGTGAATATCTTAGCACTGAATTCCTCAATCATCTTATAACATATGTGGCTAAAACACAAATATATGTGACCATATAATACCAAAGGCCACGCTATTTATATTTTAACATGGCCGTTGCCACCCTTTGGCCACGTGTATTGGGACAAAAATTATAATTTTAGCAACCCATTTGGCCACGTTTTTTTTATAACATAAGTGGTCTAAAGACAAATATACGTGACCATATAATACCAAAGTCCACGCTTTTGATATTTTTAACGTGGCCGTTGCCACCCTTTGGCCACGCGTATTGGGATAAAATGTATGATTTCAGCAACCCTTTGACCACGCATTTTTATAATGTAGTGGCTAAAACACAAATATATGTGACCATATAATACCAAAGGCCACGTTAAACAAACACATGTGATCATTGGGACCCTTTGGCCACACTTTCTGGAAGAATTGTTTGATTATAACAACAAATATTGGTACCCTTTAGCCACGCTTCTAGGTGGCTTCAGCCACTGATATTGTAATGTGGTCGTAGGATACATAAGGTGACGGGACCTTTGGTGTCGATTAAAATGAAAAAAAAAACGTGACCAAACACCTTTGGTGACGATTTTTTTCTATGACCAAAGGTGAATTTTGACATAATGATACCGACAATCAATTTACGTTATCTGATTTGTGAGGTGAATTGACATATATGTGTTATTGAAAATATAAATGATCAGTATGATTTAAAATATTAAGTATGGTTAAAAATTATATGTGTTTTGCAGTTACTTACCTGCTTTTTGAGTTTTATGTGCAAATAAAAGCCAAGTGCTTGAAAATTTTAAGTATGATGAAAAATTGATCAAATTTAAAATTTATGTGTTTCATTTAAATCAAATTATCTTCCTGGTAGGTATTGTGTAGATGACTTTGTTTTATTTGGTTAGTTAGACTTGTTTCAAAAATTTCAGACTTCAAAATTTTTTAGAGTTAAGTTGCTCTATACGGTCAACTTTGACCGTATAGACAAAAACTTGGCTGTTTGAGCCAAATTGCTCTATACAGTCATCTTTTGATACTTAGAAAATTTTTGAATTCGGAGGTTTTTTTCCTTTACAATCATCTCTTGCTCTATACGGTCAACTACTTGACCGTATGACACACTTGATCGTAAAGAACAAAAAGTTGACCGTTTGGAACTTTGTTCTATACAGTCATCTTCCTTTATTTAGGAAATTTTGGTGTTATTTAATTTTCATCTATACGGACAAATTTGTGTATCATACGGTCAATTTGGCTAGACGATCAACTACTTGACCGTATGACACACTTGATCATAAAGAACAAAAAGTTGACCGTTTGGAACTTTGTTCTATACAGTCATCTTCCTTTATTTAGGAAATTTTGGTGTTATTTAATTTTCATCTATACGGACAAATTTGTGTATCATACGGTCAATTTGGCTAGACGATCAACTACTTGACCGTATAGCTTTGAAATGATCGTATAGTTACAAAAGTTAACCGTTTAAACCACTTTTTAAGTTGATCATTTGAGGTTGTTCTATACGGTCAACACTTGATTGTTTGGTCTCTTCTATACGGTCAACAGTGAAACATACAGACATCTCCTTTTTAAACTTTAGAGATTTTTTTAAAATTTTTGTCAAAAAGATGATAAATAGGTCAAATACTTTGTTTGTTTTTTTCTTTTATCCTTTCACAAAAAAAAAACCCAAAGTCTCTCTCGCTCTCAAAAACCAGACAATCGAATGAACAATTATTCATCCTTCGTTTTCGCAAAACCAAACCTCAAATCGATTTCTCTATGTTAGTGGTTGGTTCGCAAACCACTCACACTCGTTTCGGTAAGATTCCACGGCTTAATTTTTGTTTTTAGGCTAGATTTTTGGTTTGATTCGTGAATTTTTATGTGTGCACTATTACTTTAAAACTTGTTGGATTCTTAGTATTTTTTGCTTAACTTGTACAGATTGAATACATATCTTGCTACTTTTAACACACTTTAGAACTTCGTTGAGGTATGTTTCTCTTATATCTAGCATTAAGTTTGGGAATCCATGATCAGCTTTAACAGGGTGTTCATACTTTACGAACTGAGATGTTCATAATCTCTACGTTTAACTGATACATTGAGTCTGATGTTATGGTTGATTTCAAATGTCTGGTTGATTGCTGATTTATATAGGAATTTAGGATTGATTTCTTGAAACCATGTTTAAATCTCATATGTTTATCTGCTATGAACTTATCTGTTGCATCAAATCAATGTAAGTTGTGAAAAATTAGATTTTGATTAATACGGATTAGTGATGTGTATATTTGAGTTCAGAGAGCCAATTAAACTGATGATTAATCAGATTTTTAGGACTTATGTTCAAAATATTGATGAATTTGGTATATTGTCTGTTTAAACATCTATTGCATCAAATCTGTGTCTCTTTGGTTAAATTGCTCATATTTGAGATTGAATGAAAGCTGTTTTTGATAATCTTTGATGATGTTAAGGTATAATTCTGCTAATTTTAGGACAATATGTGCTTAAAATGCCTACCTTTGCTCTTTGATGTTAGCAAAATTCATTTCAGTTATTAAAGACACAAACCTCTGAATTTGGCCTTTAAAGGTCTCACCCAAGACATAATTAAACATGAAAAACCGTAAAAGGGATCTTACTAGAGGTTTGCTTGATCGTAGAGTAAGAACGAGATGTAAATAAGAGTTTGTTTTATTGAAATCACAAAGACACAATTACAAACTCTCTCAAAAGCTCTCTAGAGAAACACTACAAAAAACACATACTTAAGCTCTGGTTCTCACTCAGCTTGTTTCTCACCGTTACCAAAAACAAAAACAAGCTTCCTATTTATACTAGACTGGCCGAACCTCAGACGAACTTCAAGTTCGCCTGATCCGAACCTCAGGTTCGGACCAGGTTATGCTGGCAGCATGAACTTGTCTTGATCTTCACATCGTATCATTCAGATACTTCACATGACACACAGATTATGTATCAACAAACTCCCCCTCGTCATGTGCAATATTTGTTTACCAATTAAAACATATTCTTCGAACAAACTCCCCCTCAACTTGATGGTAGCTTGATCCTGAATACTTGACGATGTATGGTTTCTTTCATCCTTATCAATAGCTTCAGAAAACTTGAAGTTGTGATTAACTATTTCCTTTGAGTACCTGGCCAACATAAATATTCTTGGCACAAAACTTCTCTTTGAGAATCCAAGATATATGAATTGAAAAAGTTTTTCGTATCTTGTGTCGATCGATTGAAAACAAAAAAGAAATAAATTATTTTTGGCTTTTATGAAATTTATACTAAAACACACCAAAAATCTTTTTGATTTTTCTAAAATGAAAAATAAAATGCAATACAAGAGTACACTCTATTTTTGGTATTTTGCGAAAAAATCATGACGCAAGATCATATCAGACATAACGCATCTAGCACATTTAAATTTCGGTCTTAATCAGCATGCAAGCCAAGATAATCGCAAATACAATATTTATGTTTATTTCAGCATGCACCAATCATTTTTTATCGTTTTCAGATATGCTTAAGGTAATATTATCACGCACTGATAACTCGGCCTCTACTCTATCAAGAATACCGGCAAATCATCATGTTTATCATACAGAAGCAAATTTCTTTGAGATCTAATCGTCCTTGATGAATCATGCAAAAATAAAGCAAAACCTCAAATACCTAGCAATCAGATCGGTCTTGTGGACACGCAGAGAAAGCCCAAGTATTTGAGAAAATAAGAAAGCAAAACAAGTTGAAGTTGTATAATTCAATAACGATCAGGTCGATACTTCCGTATACGCCGAAAAAGTCTGATGAATTATACGAAACACCAAAGAAAATAAAGCAGAATGTCAAACGAACAACAATCAAGTCGATCTTTCGATACGCAGAGAAAGTCCGATCGTTTGACAAAATAAAGAAAATCAAACAAGTTTAAATATTTCAAAATGAAAACATGCATTCATCAGGATATATCTTATTCTATTTTTGTCAAAATCGTCACACAGCATTCATCAAGAAGCAATTAACCAAAGATCATCAGGCAAGCTTTATATTTATATCTTACTTGCAGATATCAGATTGGCCATGCACATTAACAAATTATACAAGTACATGTAGCCTTTAGATTTAATCTATCCATGGCAGATAAACGTATATGCTGATGTACTATCACTTCTCGCTTTTTTCAGATCAAATTCGCAATTTTTCCATTTTTTTATATTTTCCATTTCTCCCCCTAAAATTCAAACAAACACTATGTTTTTGAATTTTCAAATTTTCTTCCCCTAAAAATATGATCGAAAGAAAATTAATACCAAAATTGAAAATTATCGATCAACACTTGACACATTTTTGAAGAAGGTATTTTTGAAAATCAGTATTTCAAAGATAAGAACGATGCATTTTAACTTAAACCAACCACAAGTATCTCACTGTTAGTAATCTCTTCGATTACTAACAGGTCTTCTTGAAATACCTGCAAACACTGGAAAATAAGTTCTTAAAACCCCGACCCTCGTCCCCAACTATGGTAGGTCGTCCAGTGTCTTCAACAAAATCATTGTTGGCCGTTGAGACAACTTTTGGTTTCCATTCCTGTTTTGGTTTTATGATTTCTAGTGAACCATTGTCAACTGAGGAATGACAATCAGAACTACTGCTCAACTTTTATGAATTGTGCTTTTTCTTCCATGAAAATTTAGTGTTGGGCATTGGTTCACTAAAAATAATCAAGATCAACATACTTTGTATGTTTGGCATTTGATAATGAATTGTTAGTTGTTGTAGGACAATTATTTGCATAATGACCCTTCTAACGACAAACATAACAACGTCGACTACCAGTTGGATTGATTGAAATTGGTTTTCCAAACTAATCATTCAAACATTCGTCATGAACTTTTGAAAACACAGGTTTGAATTTCTTTGGTTTCTGAAATTTTGGAAAACATTTTGGAGAATCATAAAAACTTGAATGATCTCCATAACCAAAGAATTTATCTCGATGATAAAACCTGTTTGATTTGGCATAATAAAATGAATCTGAATTGTTACCGCCTTGTGGTGTAGCATCAGATATACAAGAAGACTCTTTAGAAGAAACCTTTTCATTGGCAGATGGTGAAAATACTTTCTTCTTCCAACATTGAGTCGTCTTATTTGAAAACACCTTCTCTTTCTTTTTCTGCTTAGCTTTGAATTCTTTCTTGTTAATTAAAATCCTTAATTGGCATTTCTTTTTCTTCAAATTCTAAACCACCATTCTTTTGCTTAGGATGTTCTTTCACATAATGACCTTTTGATGCTAGACGAGAGAATTCATCTTTGATAGCTTTAACACCAACTTCCTTGTTCAACAAAGATTTGTCAATCACAATATCAGAAAAATCAGGAAGCTTCACATGACTTGGATTTCCTTCAAATATCTTTCCTTTATCAAGAAATATAGTCTTGGAATCAAACTTCGATCCTTTGCAATAATCAACATCCTTTTTATTCTTCTTAGATTTTGACTTTGTTTTCTTTCTTGAATTGGTATTAGCAAATTTTGAATAATCATGTTGTTCAAAACCAGATGGTATAGCTGGAACAGACATTTCAATATCCACGGGGAGTAGGAACTTGATGAAGATTCGCATATTAGCCATCCTCCTGACTCTTCTTCAACTTATACAAATAATTCAGGAAAGTCGGTGAATTGTTACAACTTTTCAATTTCCTTTGCAAATCAAAAAACACTATCTTTTGTTCAGCTATTTTTGTATTGGCTTCCATCAACTCATCTGCGAAGCAATGTACTTGTCCGACAATATGTTATATTCACTTTTATGACATTCTCTCAAGTGACACTCTTCAGAACTTCGGCGGTAACTTTCTCTACCTGTTTCTTATAATAGACAACATCTTGTGTCAAAATGTTATTTTGCATTTGAAACTCACCATTTTTATCACGCAACGTTGTGAGTTCCTCTTGAAGTTGAATCTCTATCAGCAGCTTCGACAATAATTTTATGAACATTTTCATATTTTTGTTGAAGAGGATAACATTTCGCAAATAAAGTATCAAAATCTTCAATAACTTCCTTTTCATTAGCTTGTCCTTTATTGCATTATTTAAGCAACATATTCTTCTCTTTCAACCATTCTTCCTTAATACTAGCAAATTTCAAACAATTTGCACATGATGCAGACACATCCCTTTGAAATTCTGCAGCTAAACCATCACAAACTTTATTTTTCCATTTCTCCACTTCTTTTGTCAGAAAAAATTTCTCTTCAGTCAACTTTCCCACCTTATTCTCTAACTCTTCAATTTTACCTTTAAACTTTAAGAAAAATGATGAGTTCGGAGTTGGGAATTTCTAAGGAAAATGAGAAGGAATTGGGTGTGAAGAATGAATGTCTACTTAAAGAGATCAAATTGTTGAATGAAGTTTTAGAAATTTCTAAACAAGATAAAAGGGATGTTGAAACTGCAAAAGCTAAGATCTGTAAAGAAAGAGATGAGTTGGTGTTTGAAGTCAAGAAATGGAAAGATGAAGCAGAAGATACGGCTAATGATTTTCAGAATTTGTTTGATAAATCCAAATTTAAGCTTCATCTGCTTACAAAGAATATTAAAGAATCAACTGCTAAGATTGAAGCATATCAAGTTGACATGGAAAAGTTGTTGGATGAGAAGCGGGAGTTGGTTCGGGTAAATAAAGTTCAAGCAGCAAATTTGGATATTCACAAGCGCAATGAAGATAAATTGAAGAATGAATTATTTGAAGGCCTTGATAATCTTCGATTGCAAAAATTTGAAACTCACAAAGTTGCGAAGCGATTAATTGCTAAAGAAAAGGAATTCGCTGAAGCTCAACAGCAAATTTCTGATCTAAAAGTTCAAGTTCTCGATGCTAACAGATTACTCAATAATGTTTCAAATTCTCATGTATTCACAAGCTTCTTAGCTAATGATGAAAATTTTGAGAAAATGTTTGATAAGACTGCATCACCCCCTGCTCATATCAAAGAAGCTTTCAAAGAAGTGAAGGAACAAGTTGACGAATTTGATTATTCAAAGGTTTCATCATCTACTGTTGAGGTTGAGAAGGTTGTGATGAAAAAAAGAATAGGAAGAATAAGAAAAAGAAGGAAAAGAAATCTGAAGTTTCTCCTGCTCCAAAATTTGTATCTAGTTCATCTTCTGCTGATAATGAGAAGTCAGCTACTTCAAGTGATAAGATTAAGTCACAATCTGCATTTGATGAAAAGATCTTTTATGATCAAAAGAATGTGACTGAAGTGAAAGCTGAATTTTCTCGGTTAGCAAAGCATGGACATTATACATCTGAGGAGAAAGTTGTTGGAAAGAGGGTTGGCTTGGGTTTTCATGAGAAGAAGGATAAAGATGAGGAGGTTCCAGCATCTGCATCACAAAACTTGAAGAGACTTAAGCTAAAGCAAGTGAAGAAGGATGTGTTTAAGGCTGAAAAAGTTCAACCTGAGAGATTCTATAAGCTCAAAGGTTCTACTCAGCTTTTCTCTGATAAAGAATTTCCTCTTCATTGTGTTGATGCTCGAAAGATTTCTGAAGTTTTTGTGAAAGCTCAAGTTTCTTCTGAAAGTTCTCAATCTCGAAGACCAACATCTAAATGGGTTCATGATGGGACAAAACAAAACGAATCTGTTATGTTTGCCATCGAATAGGGCATATGGCAAAGGATTGTCTACTACCTGCTGATTCACCACAACGGTTTCATAAGAAACCAGTTTTTGGTAAACCTGCCAAACAAATGTTCTTTGATGAACAAGGCAGAGTTTTTGATGACGTTGAACCTACATTCTTTTATAAACAAAAACGTTTTGTTCCAATGTTCTCAAAGGTTCAAACTGTAGGTTCATCATCACAGTCACCTGTGATACGTTCATCACAAACTGTCTTACCAAAACAACAACAATGGAAACTTAAGGTGGTTTCTAAGCAAAACCAGGACACTGGTCGACCAGAAGCAATCCGCTTCAGGTCATTTATGAACTAATCAGTTTGACCAGTGTGCAGGTACTTCTAGAAGACCTATCGACGATTGCACAGTTGTTGATGGAGGAGTATTCTGCATAATTTAAATTTTATGATCCAATTTTCTAAATCTGTGAATTTTTTGAATTCTAAAACTGAAAAATATCCGTGTTGATTAATCAATTTTATTTGTTTACAAGTTTTTCTCAAAATGCCAAAAATAGAGTCTTGTTTTTGTGTAAAATGAAAATCCAAAAATAGAGTTTTCATTTTAAGGGGGAAAATTGTGAATAAGGGGGATTAATTGAGAAAAAGTATGTTATGGGAAGAAGGTGAATACATGCCAAATATATAAAGAAGAAAGGTGAATACATGCACAATATAAAATTGTGAGAAATTGATCATTGGGAAATGATGGTACATTGGCTTACGTACCTAACTCATGGATAAAGTAGATGAAAGGGCCATAAGATCATTGTTTGATATGCTTGGTAGGCTCAGCAAATCAGAAAGTATTAAGATGTGATATACATTAAATACTAATGCTTGCCCATGCGGATAACATCTTCATGCATATTTCATGACACAAATAGAAAAATAAGTGTGAAATTCAAAATGAGAAGTCACTGTGTATACATGTGTTCATATTGCAAAGATTTAAACTTGTTTAATTTTCTTTATTTTGTCAAACGATCGGACTTTCTCTGCGTATCAAAAGATCAACCTGATCGTTGTTCGTTTGACGTTCTGCTTTATTTTCTTTGGTGTTTAGTATAACTCATCGGACTTTCTCTGCGTGTACGGGAGTACCGACCTGATTGTTGTTGAGTTATACAACTTCAACTTGTTTTATTATCTTATTTTGTTAAATCCGAAGCCTTATCTGCGTATCGAAAGATCGACCTTAAGGTAGACGATTTAACGTTCTTATTTCTTTTTACATGGAACACAGTTGGCTGTATCATGAAAAATACTATGCTATTGTGAAAAATCACAAGTGCTATCACACAAAAAGAAAAAAAAATCAAACAGAAAATGTCTGAGTATGTCTGATAATGTGGGATACACTGGTCAAAGCAAATCTAATCAATACTTTAACATATCTAGATGTTATGAGTACGATTCTGCCTGAGTTTAAGATGGACAAATTATACCGGCAATCAGCATGACTTATGTGTTTCAATTAATTGAAATTGAAGTGTAGTTCAGTGCGTTATGACCAATATGATCCCATATAGTGATCTTTCTCATACCAAAAATAGTGTTTAATTCTGTAATTGTGATTTTATTTCATTTCAGAAACGAACAAAAAGATGTTCGGTGTGTTTTAGCATAAACTTTGAAAAATCAAAAAGATTTTAAGTTTGTTTTGATATAAACTTCTAAAAGTAAAAAAGATTTTGTTTCTGCTTTATTTTCGATCTGATCAACACGTGATACAAAATCAAATTTTCAAAATCATATCTTGGAGTCTCGAAGAGAAGTTTTGCGCCAAGATTATTTAAATGTTGATGCATGATGCTAAAGTGCAAGAGATCACAACTTCAAGTCTTCTGAAGTTTGTTGATAAAGACCAGAGATACACCAGACATTGTCAAGTATTCAAGATCAAGCTACGATTAAGTTGAGGAGGAGTTTGTTCGAAGATTCATTGGACGAACAGATTCTACACTTGAGGGGGAGCTTGGTTGAAGATACATATTTGATGATGTAGAAGAGTAGAGATACTGCACACGATGAGGGGGAGTTTGTTGATACCTGTTATGAGCGTCGTGTGAAATATCAAACAATATTCAAGTTCAAGTCAAAGTCTAAATGGCCGAACCAGGTCCGAACCTGGAGTTCGGACTGGCCGAACCTGAGGCTCGGACGAAGCTCGGCCAACTGGGTATAAATAGATGTTTGGACGTTGTAATAGCAAGTTCTGAGCGTGTGAGATTTCTGCTAAGTGTGTGTTTCTAAGGGTGTTTTCTCTGTGTCATTTCTAAGTGTTTCACTGATTGTAATTGTTCGTCTTGATCAATAAAACAATCGGCTAATTACATTTCGATGTCCAATTAGCTAGATCGAGTAGACGATCCGATGCTCACGCATTTTCACTTAGATTGTCAAGCTCACCAAACAACTCTTTCTTCAACTTATCTTCATTCCTTTTCTAAATGTCAATGTTTGAATTTAACAACTTATTGACTCTTGTTAATTCCTTCTTCTCCTCCAACAATGCTTCATTCTCAATAGAATAACTTTTTGCTTTTGCAGCAAGTTCATCAGAAGTTTTGTTTAGCATATCGAGTTTAATCTTGGATTTCTCAAATAGATCATTAAAATCATTTTCAACATCTTTAGCTTCAAACTTCTATTTCTCAACTTCTTGAACTAAAGCAGCATTCTCTTCAGATAACTTTCCATTCTTCAAGTTAAAATCCTTTCCATTTTTCTTAGAAAATTCCAACTCTTCTTTTACTAACTTTAGTTCAGCAGTGAGAATTCTGACTTCTTTCAACAACGAATCATTTTCCTTCAACAGATTATCAATTTTAGCTTCATAATTTTCATTCTCAGCTGATTCATATGAACTTGAGTCTGAATAATAGTCATCTTGGACATCGGTGACAATCAATGCTGACTTATCAAAAACTTTTCCCCAATCATAAGTTCCATCACTCAGAACAGCCAACGCTTTTGTACTTGATAAAGCTTGAACACCATTGGTAGTTTTTGAATCAGATTTACTTGCTTGAGATTGTTGACACTTTCTGGAAAAATTTTCAAGATTAGAACATTTGTAACACTTTACCTTAGACTTATCTAATCCCAACTTTCCATTTGCATCAACAACATGTCTTTCAGTTTTCTTATAAAAGCTGTTTGCTCTCTAAGTCAACATAGCCAATTGCCAACCCATATCTACTTCATTCAAATGATCATCATCAAATTCATTAAGATCCTCTTTAGTCACTTGAGCATCACTAATATTTTTTATGATCATTCCAAAAGATGATGAAATTAAAGCAGAGATCAATGTAGCACAATCATCAATTATCTTGACCGAAAATGCACTCTGATTGTTCAAACCTATAATTGTAAAACTATAACCTCTTGTAGAATCAGAATTTTCAGTCATTCACGAAACATTTCCATTGAACGTTGTACTTGGTGCAGAACTAACACCGATTGGTTTAGCTTTAGCATTGATGCTTGCGGCATTCTGACCATGATACGAATCTGGGTTTTATAATTGAGCAATTGATTTGTGAGAATTCATCATTTCCATTTCCCTTGCATGAAGCTTCCCAGTTAATTCATGAAATGATAATGTAGAGAATCCTTTGTCATGTGTGATCAACAGAATATAATTTTCCCATTTCTCCGGTAATGCTTCCATTATTTTCTCTTTCAATTCTTCGTCTATTTTCTCATTCCAACAACTTTCAATTCACTTATCAGATGTGAATACCTTGATACAAGAGCTGTGATGTTTTCTTTATCATAATGTTGAAAGTTATCATATTCTTTGTTCAACACCTTTCTTCGACACTTTTTGTATTCACATCGTGCTGATAAAGCATCCCACAATTGTTTAGTCTTCTTGCAAGTGCTGAATTGATGTAGCAACTCGGTAGGTAAAGCCATGGTAAGATAACCAAAAGCTTTTTGTTCAAGTTCATAGCTTTTTCTTTCTTCGGACGTAAAATCTTTTATTTCCTTGTATTCACCACCATCGGTTGGACGCATGTATAGTTTCTAAATTCGAACCCATATATCGATATCATTCGTGCTGACATAAGCTAAAAACCGTTGCTTCCAATTATGATAATCCTCCAACTTTAATAACTTGGGAACTTTCTGACTTGTTCCGATTTCGTTATCAAAATTGATCAGGGTTTGCATTGCGTTTTGCATAACAGCAAATGCTTGAAAATCCGACATCACGAAAAATTTCAAAAACTGGTTATCCGAACTGAATCGAAATGAACACACTTGAACTGGATATAAACACACCCGAACTGATCCGAATAGAAGTAAAGCGAACTGAAGCAAACTAAAATGACCCGAACTGGAAAAAATCCGAACTCGTCCGAACTGGGACTTTGATTATCCGAACTGAACCAAATTCACACGAACTGAAGCGAAATGTCACTTCGAGTGACAGTTATTTTTCGAACTAGAGTTCTTCATCTGAATTGAAACGAACCAGACATGTTTTGGTCAAGAATTCGCGATTTTGGACAGATTTAGATGAAATTCACAGCAGTAGATCAGAAAGAGTGATAAGGAACGATTTTGGAGTGAAAATTTCACAAGAAACACGACTGTAATGGCCAAAAACTCATAAAAACACCCTAAATTTTTAAAAAACGAAACTTGTTTTTCAAAAAGTCTGAAAAGAGCAACCACAGATCAGTAGAGTGAACCAGAAAGCTCTAATACCACTTGAAAAGCCGTAAGCGTCAGATCGTCTACTCGATCTAGCTATTTTGGATGAGATACGTAATTAAAAGATTGTTTTATTTATCAACAAATGTTTAATTACAATCTGGAACTCACAGAGAGAATACACCGCGGAAACACACACTTAACACTTAGCTCACACTTGACTCGTTACTGAGTTACAAAGCAAAACGACTATTTATACTACTGCCACCCGAAGTCACCCGAATCGTGAGTTCGTGTCTATCCGAACTCATCCGAAGTGTGAGTTCGGATGACACTTCGTATCACTTTGGACCCACTTCGTGTAATAGCCAATTTGCACCATCGCCTCGTTCAGATACTTCACACGACAAACTAATTATGCTCTAACAGAAACGTTGGTGATTAATCAAAAAGTGATACGTACATTATTTTGCCTGAAAACATGTTACGTGAATTTAGTTGTTTGATCATAATTCAGTATATAACATTTTTATATTCAATTTTGTTGGCTTGAATGTCTTTGATATGATGGAGGATGAAAAATGGTGTAAAACGTAGAAATTGGTGGTCGAAAATGACGAATAATAAAGAAACTGGAGCGAAAACGGTAAAACCGACGAAAGGGGTATTGTCCAGAGAAACTTGCGGACCGTGAACTTTCTTTGGTGCACTTTGACGGTCCGCGAACCATGTCTGATGAGGAAAAACCCTATTTTTCACCTATTTAAGCATCCTTAACCCCTCTAATCCCCATTTTTCCAAACTTTTCAATGCCTAGCCGTTTTTCTTGTTGTCCCATCATTATCACCATCATTCCTCGAAGATTTGTGGTTGTTTTGTGAGAATCCAAGCGTAGATCATCATCCATTGAAATTGCTTGAGCGTGTGGATCTTCTACTTAGTCGTAATGAAAACAATGTAAACGAGTAAAACACAAAGAGTAAATACAAATATGCTTTGTATTAACCACAGAGATGACCACAGAGTACACAGAGAAGATATGACTATCTTCAATCAAACTCTTCCTTGATCTTGACAATGAGTTCAATCTTGAATACTTGATATTGCATCGTGTATACTTTCTTTATCAATAATCTTCAGAAGACTTGAAGTTGTGATGTTCTCTTCCCACTTAGAAACATGCCAACATAAATAATCTTGGTGCAAAACGTCTCTTCGAGACTCCAAGATATTTTGATTTTGGAAATTGATTTTGTATTTCGTGTTGATCAATCAAAAACAAACAAGAAACAAAATCTTTTTGGCTTTTAGAAATTTTATATCAAAACACACTTAAAATATTTTTGGTATTTCTGATAAGAAAGGTAAATGCACTACAGAAACAGACACTATTTTTGTCTTTTGTGAGAAAGATCAGAACTTGGGATCATATTGGTCATAACATGCTGAACTACATTTCAATTTCAATTATTGAAACACATAAGCCATGCCGATTGAAGATATAATTTGTCCAAATTAAAACTCTGGCACAATCATACTCATAATATCTGGATATGTTAAGATATTGATTAGATTTGCATTGACCAGTGTACCCCACACTATCAGACATACTTAGATATGCTTTTGCTTATCACATTTTGTGATTTCATTTGTGATTTTAATCACATAATGATTGTAACCATGATATAGTCAACTGTGTTCCATGCAAAAAGAAATAAGAACGTTAAATCGTCTACCTTAAGGTCGATCTTTCGATACGCAGATAAGGCCTCGGATTTAACAAAATAAGAAAATAAAACAAGTTGAAATTGTATAACTCAACAACAATCAGGTCGGTACTCCCATACACGCAGAGAAAGTCCGATGAGTTATACGAAACACCAAAGAAAATAAAGCAGAACGTCAAATGAACAACAATCAGGTCGATCTTTCGATACGTAGAAAAAGTCCGATCGTTCGACAAAATAAAGAAAATTAAACAAGTTTAAATCTTTGCAAAATGAACACATGTATACACAATGACTTCTCATTTTATTTTTGACATATCTTTATCTTGATATATCATGAGATATGCATCTAGATGTTGTCCACTAGGTCAAGCATCAGATTTAGTATATATCACATTAGTATACTTTTTGATTTGCCGAGTCTACCTTACACATCGATCAAGTGGTCTTATGGCTTTTTCATCTATTTTATCCATGAGCCAGACACTGTCAGCCAATGTACCATCATTTCCCCAACACGTCGGATACAATTTCTCATTTTTCAATGTTTTTAGCTTTTTGTATTTTTCAATGTTTTTGTCTTTTTCAAATTTCTCCCTTTAAAAATGACAACTCTATTTATAGATTTTCATTTTTTTACTATTTGAAAAACAACACACTATTTTTGTATTTTTGCAAAAACAAACTCCCCCTCAGAAGAAGACGAAGTGAAAAACAAGAAAAATTGATCAACCAACACGAATACTAGCAGTTTAGCATTTTGAAAACAAAATTGATTTTGAAATTCAATTTAATTAGAACAGATATTTCACAATCAGCAATTTTCCAATCACCGAAAGGTCTTCCTGAAACACCTGCTTGACACCAAATAAAACATTAGTCGCTTTGGGATCGACCCGATGCAACAGCGTCGGGTCTCCCGGTGTCTTCCACATAGTCATCATTAGCCTCGGAAACAACTTTTGGTTTCCAAATTTGTAAAAGTGTTAATTTTTTATCAGAACCTGAATTAGATTCAACCGACGTACTTGATTTAGACCAAGATGGTTTATGAGTTGATTTAATCTTCGGAGACCATGGTTCATCAAAAATTTTACCTTTGTTATTCACATATTTTGTAGTTTTGTGGATATATGCAGTCGTCGGACAATCAGCAGCAAGATGTCCCGGTTGACGACATACATAACAAAGTCTTTCTCTAAACATGTTTGAAAATTGTTTTGTTTTTTAAAAACCAGATGAATGCTCAGAATCAAAATTATCAAAGAAACCAGCAGAAGAATCATATCTAGGATATGGACTCCTTGAAGATGACGATCTTCCAGAAAAATAAGAAAATTCTTTCTGAGATGGTGATTTCTTTGCAACCTTTGTTTTAAAAACCTTCTCAGCCTTCACTGGTTTCTTAGCTTGAACAAAATATTCCTTCACTTTATAACCCAAACCTTTGTGTTTAGATCCTTGATCCTTTGAAGAATTGGAAGAAAAACTTGAAGCTTCTCGTGACTTAGCGTCACTAGTGAATTTAGCTTTGATATCTTTCAGCTTGTTCTTCTCAATTAACCCTTTTTCTTCTTCGGTTGTAGATGAAGAACTTGACACAACCTTATCAAAAACTTTTTCATTCTCCAACATGACAGATTTGGAAACAAATTTTGGAGCTTCACCCAAAGATTTTTCCTTCTTCTTAGATTTAGATGTGTTCTTCTGGGGTGGAGTAGCAAACTTTGAATAATCATGTAAGTTAGCTTTCGAATCAAATGGAGCAGAAGTAACTTCAATCAAATCCACTGGTTGAGGTACCGAGTGAACATTTCTTCCTTATATTTCTTTGAACTCTGATCCTGCTTGTATAAGAAATTTAGCAATGTCGGTGACAAATTGCAATTCTTAACTTGCCTTTTCAACTCCAAAATCTCCAATTTCAAGTCATTAATTTTTTGTTGACCTTCAAACACCTCTTGTTGTGACTTGATGAATTTTGCATTGAGATCATCATATTCATAAGTTTGTAACTTCCTGATCTCACATTCTGCAAACAATTCTTGAAGAACACTTTCTCTCTTCTGCTTATAGATCTCAATATCCTTAGTTAATACTTCATTCTTGTCTCTATACAGAACATTCTCATCTTAAAGCATAGAGATCTTATTTTGCAGATTTTCAACAGTAACAGCAGTTGTAGCAATAAGACCAGTAGCTTCCTCATACTTTTGTTGAACTGGATAACTTTTCTCTAACAAATTCTCAAAATCTTGAGTTGCATCTAAAGCTTCAGCTTTAGCTTTTTCACATTTTTCAGCCAATTGAGATTTTTCCTTCAAAATATCCTCATGAACATGAACTAACTCATAATACTTCTTTTGAAAATCTTGTACCTCTTTCTTGAGCACCACTTTGAAAATCTTGTACCTCTTTCTTGAGCACCACAATCTCTTCAGTTGATAGTTGACAACATTGTTCAAAACTGGCAACCGTCTGAAGCAATTTCTTACATTTAAGACATTCAAACTCGTCAACTTTTGAACTTGTAGAAACTTTAGGTAATATTTCTTGAACCAAAGATACACTTGAAGAAGAATCAGACTCGGTTAAAAAACTGTCATCATCAGCATGTTGAACAGTTAAAGCAATTGAGATTGGAGTATGATTCTTTTTAACTGCTGAATCTGCATTCCAAGCAAATTCATTTGAATGCACAAATGTATTAGTACAATCATGAGAAAGAGTAGCAGATTTCTTCTCAACCTTTTCGGCTTCATTTGATGGATGAAAAACTAAATGTGCATGTTGACCAGTATTCAATTTACTTTCCGCAGAACTTGGACATTCTCAGGCAAAATGACCATAAACTGAACACTTATAACATTTCACCTTAGACTTGTCCAAACCAATCTTCCCTTCCTGATTCAGTCTCTTCTTACCAGTTCTATTGAAAAATTTCTTTGTTCTCCAAACCAACATAGCATACTGCCAATTTAGATCCATTTCCTCCAAATGATCATAATCAAACTGATCGTAATCTTCATTTGCTAACTCAGCATTACTCACAGCACCAGTGATAACACCAAAGTATGAAGATACTAGTGCAGACATCAACGCATTATAATCATCGACAGTTTGAACAGACAATGCACTTTGAGTCGAAGAACTTGGAATTGATACAGGACAACCAGCAGAGGAATAACTTGGAATTTCAGATTTACCTGCCAGAAATGCTGTAGGAGGAGCAGAATTAACAATATTAGACTTCCCACCGTTCATTGTAGAATCATTTTCACCATGATACACCGCAGGATTCTGAATTTGTGTAGGAAGTGATTTGTTCACCATTAACTCCATATATATCTCTAGCCTAAATTCTTTGAACCAAATCATTGAAAGACAATCCTGAAAAATCTTTGTCGTGAGTAATCATCATCACATAATTCTCTCATTTTTCAGGCAAAGCTTCCAAAATCTTTTCTTTCATATCAACTTCTTCTTTAGTAAGATTCACCAAACGCATTTCACTCATCAGATGAACGAATCTTGCTATCAGATTGGGAATCGTTTCATTTTGATATTGCTTAAAACTATCAAACGCTTTCTTCAAAACCTTATGCCGACTTTTCTTGTATTGGTCATTGCCTTCACATCATTTTTCCAAAGCATCCCCTAATTTTTTTGATGTGTAGTTACCAGCAAATTAATGAAGTAACTCTTTAGGTAATGCCATCGTTAAAGTACCATATGCCTTTTTCTCAGCTTGATAAGCTTTCTTTTGTCCAGATGACATTTTTCTTTGAAGAATAGGTTCACCAGTTTCATCTTTAGGGTAAACATATTGCTCAGTGAAAGAAAACCACATATCAATATCATTTGTATCGACATACGCTTCAAATCGTTTAACCCAACTATGATAATCTTCCAATTTTTGCAATTTTGTAACTTTCTGACTTGTTCCGATTTCATTATATAGTTCATCATTGTTTGCATCGTAGCTTGAACCGAATTTTGAATAGCCGCGAACACTTGAAAATCAGACATTTTCGAAAACTGGTTACTGTTCACTCCGAACCTCGTCCGAACCTCCTCCGAACTAACTCCGAACTTCGTCCGAACTTTAAGCTACACCGAACGTACACCGAACCTGACCTTCGGAAGAACAAAACAAAAATAAGTCCGAACTTGCTCTGAATGATCACCGAACTCTCTCCGAACCTAGACCGATCTCTCACCGAACCTAGATAATGACCGAGCTCCGTCTGAACCTCAATTTCGGAGCGGTTATGCCGAACTTGTCCGAACCTCAAACAAGATAGATTTCTCTCGACGTCATTTTCTCGACTTTCAACATTTTTTACTGGAATTTTCGACAGGAATTCAAGCAAACTTGATAGAAACAACTCAGGAATGAATTTTTGATGAAAAGCACACTCGAAACAATCAAACGAACTAAAAAATGATTGACATTTTCGCAAAAACGTGAATTTGAACTCAAAACTCCGAGAAACAATAATTTCCGACTAGTAGAGCAAACCAAATGCTCTGATACCACTTGAAATTGCTTGAGCGTGTGGATCTTCTACTTAGTCGTAATGAAAACAATGTAAACGAGTAAAACACAAAGAGTAAATACAAATATGCTTTGTATTAACCACAGAGATGACCACAAAGTACACAGAGAAGATATGACTCAGAAGCTTTTCAATTCTATACAAGACATCCTATTTATACAAGTTGAACCACGACTGGTCCAAACCTCAGGTTCGGCCCAACGTTCGGCCATGTCCGATCTCCAGGTTCGGTCTGAGTTCGGACCTCAGCAATCTTGTGTGATTCGTCTTGTATTCGATACTTCACATGACGATCAGGACCATGTATCAACATCCATCATCATCCTTTTCGGTTTGGTAAGCTTTATTCCTTGTATTACTTATTTGCATTCATCAAGATTCGATTTTTATGCTAGATCTCGGTTAGATCTAGGGTTTGCATGTATGTTATGTTGAGATCTTGCTTGTGCCATATTAAAAATGTGATCTTTATGTTTAAAGCTGGGATTTTTAAAATGAATATGAAGGATCTTGCATGATATGTCTAAAAGACTTGATCTTAATGCATGGATGTTGTTAAAAATGTCTTCATTATGTTAGATCGATCTAAGGTCCAGAAGCATAATGATTAATGCTTGATGATATATGATCTTTAAAAGAATAGATTTTATGTATATATATGCATGAATGTCATGCAAGGTGATGACTTGAGAATGATATACCTTAGAAAACCTTAGATCCAAGTAGATCTTGCATGTCTTGATGATAAAGTAAGTGTTTTGGTGTCGATAGCATGATAAAGTCATAATTTTGTTTAGATTTTTGCATGCAAACTAAGTTTTTATGATAAAAAAATTATATATATATATATATATATATATATATATATATATATATATATATATATATAGGGTGGAGATATAATGAAAACCTTTCCGAGTTTAGAAAACCGTGAAAACTTCCCTGAAACGCCCTAAAACAAATTTTTTTCTTAAAATTTTTTTTTGGTGATTTCATGCGTTAATACAAGTCCAATGGTGAAAAAAAATAAAAAAAAACTCCAAGTAGGGTTTTTTTTTAAAATTCAGAAATCCGACTTTACGTCAGCAGCAAACTCGACGAACAGCCCAGAAACAGCAGCAAACTCGATCTTAAACCTTCAAAACTTCAAGCAAACTCAAGAAAACCGTCAGAAACTCTTGAATCAATATCGTGAGAACCACGAAACTCTCGTTCTTGGCTCTGATACTAATTGTTGGTCCGATATCAACAACCGTTCATGATATTCTATCAATCACGAGTGCGGAATCCAAGTGATTGATTGATTCAAGATAAGAGATGAGAAGAATACCAAGAAAACGAGTAATAAACGATAAAAACCTGATCTTGCACACAAGATGAACTTGACGGGTACAAATCTTGAAATCGTAAACTGATCTCTCTCTCTAGTTTAAGATTGCGATCTTAAACTCCCTTGCTCTTTCTCTCTAAAATCGTAATCTCAAGGTTTACCAAATGAGGAGGTCTAGTGGGGTATATATAGTCCCCCATTGGGTTTACTATAGGGCCCCTTGTGGATCTTAAACCCAAGCCCAAGCTCATATCTAATAGTAAACTAGTCCAAACATATAAGACGAACTAGCCTACGATTCTAATGAAACCTTCTAAGCCCAGCCCAACTTATTTAATATTACAAGCCTCATAATCTAGCCTCTACAAGAAAAAAGGTGATTACAATGATGCTTGGTCTACATAAAGCAAGTGGGAGCATCACCACTAATCCTTATCTGGATAACGATTGAGTGTTGATCCGACATTCATATAAGTTTACTAGATTAAACTCAAAATGAAACCTCAAAATATCTCCAAGTTTCAAGACAACTCATAATTGAAATAAACTTTGGAAGAGCATCCACAAATTTATACCAATTTCTTGAAACGGGACGTATCAAAATAGATACAAGACAAAAGGAATCTAATATATGGATATTGCAATGATGTCATAGTAAATGGTTACAAGAGGACATAAGCTGGAAAGCACATCCTCATGACTTTATCTTGATGACATTCAAATTGTTCATAATGAGCGCGGCATCATACTCACCGAACAATAAAGCCACCTTAAGAAAATGTGAATCATGATTGTAATGGTACACTCAATGAAGTTAAGTGGATTCCTTAAACAATCCATTAGCGTGCTCATGTGATAACACAGTAATCCGTGTGCACTCCAAGGGCACAAGCTTTATCACACATTCAAATTCACTTAACCAGTTCCACTGTTCATGATAAACACTGAAACTAATGAAACATTGTATCCAGGCAATACCAAAACACAAGTCAAGAACATAATATGGAATTCACCGTCATATTGATCAAGTTAGATCATTAATACTACTTCATAATGGCTGAATTCAACATTGCTACAATGTTTTATTTTAGTGTTGGTATGTCGAACTTCGACATTTGCACAAAATCATTCGACATGATCTAAACAGTTAAATGCAGAGTCCGAATTCTACACAACATGTTCGAATTTTATACGTTTTAAACATCCATGAATATCTTGAAAGATTCTAAATTGTCCGTAGTCGATCAGAATTGTGGGAAGAATTCTGAACTAAGACTATTCTGACTCTGGACTCAAGCGGTTGACTATCCGAACTCACAAACGGTTGACTATCCGGACTCACAGGCCTCATTACGGAATGACGTTGTGACATAACTCGCATAAAACTATCTTCGTGGATTTAATCATAAGACTAATTTGATTAAATGGTATACTCAATAGTATCCTTCGACCTGAGGTACATATGCTACCTCCCATTTGCCAAAGACTATTCTTTGATTGTAGCTTAACGCTGTCGCGTAACTTCCAGTCATAAGGGCTATTTTTGGGAATGGTTCTGAAGCTTAGTGGGAGCTGTATGTAGTCAATATGAGATTATGTACTCTTGCATTAATGATGCAACACCTAGACGTCGTGGTCCCTCTCGTGAGTTCCAAATGTTAAGTGTAAGGCCTTACCCAAACTTACTGTGTGTTTGCTTGGATCACTTCGAACTGATAAAACGAGAAATAAAAATTATTGAACATGAAAGACAATGAAGTGAATCCATGTCTCTTGTTCAGTTGATGTCTTATACAAAAAGGAACATTTGACTTTAAATTACCATAAGTCTAAACTATAACGCTAGCTTATAGATATACCTTGGTGATTGACTTGAAGTGTCGTAACTGGTTGGGACAGTCTGGTGTAGCTAGAGCACCTCTGTCTGTTTCTTCAAATGTTGTCGACATCTGTCCAAGTGGGAGTTTGTTGGACATTGTATGTCCAGACCCGAAAACATCAAGAACCCGACCCGGTTATGACCCGTAAGAGTTACACTAAGGGCAACGAGCTTAGAATCCGCTTAATAGATTAACCGGTATATCATGAAAATTAATAACGTTTATTCTCCATAAATAGACATGCAATTAATTACACATTTATCTTAAACGATAAAGACGTGGAACGCAACGTTATCGGTTAACGTTTATGGCAAATGAAAGAATTAAATAAAAAGGTTATTTGAGTTCATCGGTTCTCGAAATTACGACTAGTAAATTAATAAACTCGTTTTATTAATTAATCGTAATTAATGGTTCGTAATAGTAAAAGAGATTGTCGAGGGACCTAGGCGTACTTAAGCGGCATATTAATAGGTGATTAGAGATTAGAAAACCCTAATCTCGAAATCACTACCATCGCGACCTCTCCTCTCTCGCGATCTCTCTCTCGCCAGCCCTCCCTCATCGCGATCCTAGTCGTCGGCGCTCTCCATTCGGCGGTCACCGAAACTACCATCACCACCACCCGAGCCGTCGCAACCGCTAGTAGCCGCAACTGCTTTCGCAGCAACAGCCGCCGCAACAACCACCGCCGCCGCCGAGCAGTCCCGTCACAACCGCTGTTGTGGACTACCACTGCCGTGAACCACCGCAACCGTGTCGCTGCCCACATTCCATCTCCGTCTGGCGCTAGTCGTAAACGCCATCACTCGAGTCATCGCTTACCGCGAAGAATCGATCGGAGAAGTTTCGCGATTCGCGAAACGATTGGATCCGAACGGTCGGATCGGTTTTTCTGTGAAACCCTAGCGACTTGCTCGTTGTTCCTCGGTGTCTTTGACGTGTGTTAGAACACCGCTCAGGTATATCTAAACTCGCTTTAGATTTGTTTGTTTATTTATTTATTTAGATCATGTTATCGTTAATTCCAATCGCGTTCCGTTTCAACGCGATCTAGGTGTTTGTGTGATTTGGTGATCGTGATCTTGTTGACTTGATAATGACACTTTAGGGTTTACACGTTTTAGTAATCTAATCGTTTTAATTCGGCTGCTTAATCGAATTACTCGTTAATTCGATAAACTCTTATTTAATTACGCTCGGTCGGTAATAATTAATTAAAGTGTAATCGGATAATTTTGTTTGTCGTCACTGGGCACCCGTATACCACTGTCGTTACCCAACACTAATCCCCAGTGGAAACCTTAAGTGCGTGTGTCACACCCTGGTCAAGGAGGGGTGCGAACGGATGGAATCATAGTCGTGGGTACAAGGAACATCATCTACTTCATTAATCGTTGATAATAAAATCACATATCGTTTCGTAGCAGCGGAAAATCAGTGTCGATATGCATAAGTTTTACAAATTAAACAAGTCTTAATTTCAGAAATTACTCAAATATTAATTAAGATAGAAAAGGGACTACGACCCTGGGATTAGCAAGCCTGTTTATTTAAGGTTCGCCCCATTTTCATGCCTGGTTGAATTCATCTACCTGAGAAATACATGATTTTAAAGAAAGGTCAACATATTGTTGGTGAGTTCACAGGTTTTAAGACTCTACAAATAATTTGTAAACAGTTTTGCATACAAGATATTATGAGGGATTACCTTCCTTGTTGTATGATCTAACATGAACCTTGATTTCAAACACTAACAGTTTTACCCACGCATGGTGTCTCGCCCAAGAAAAACCGTAAATAACAGAATAACTGGCATGTACTTACTGACAAGTCAAGGGTGTCATGACTGGAGCTACCAGTAGTAAGCAGGGTTGTCAACCCAAATAGATCTATTCACTAGCTATCGTTCCGTACAGAACTAATTGAAATCAATTAATAGTGGGATTTAGTTCACATGACGTTATATAATGAAATGCACACAAGTTGGGTAGTTACAGAACATGTAACCATACGTTTAACAGTAAATCCATAATATCAAGTAAAATGTTGGTTTGATCATGATCGTCCCCCCCCCCCCCCCCCCGGTAATAATAAAGTAGTTAAAAGAAAAGGGGCCGTAAACTCACCTGATCAGTGGTGAAGTGAAGTGATTATGCTAGAAACTGAGACGAGCAAGTAATGCCCTACTATCGATAGTTCCGGTTGGCCGGATATCACAACCGTCAACGATTCTTGGTTGGCCAAGGTCGTTGCCACTAGGTTTAGCCTAGTTTATCTACACCCGCTTATACGAATCCGTATCAAGAGAAGGAGGTGGGAGGACCCGATAACCCAATAGACCCGGGACCCGCCCTTCAGAATAATGTTCGCTTAAAACTGACTTGAGTAACTTGTGAAAATAAACTAAAGGAGTTGATTATTGAATAATAAAGAAAGTATTTTCTTATTGAACAGATTTTGTTCATCGATAGTTCCGGTTGGCCGGATATCACATCGTCGTCAGCGACTTGGTTGGCCAAGCGTCTTCGCTGCTAGGTTTTAGCCTAGGTTATCTACAATAGCGTGTACGCTTCCGTATCAAATGGCATCAGAGCCATGGATCGGATGAACCACCGTGATCATCGATGTAGATTCGCCGCCAGAGGCAACGACGACTATCACCGTGACCCCCGAGATATAGAAGAAATCAAGAGCTTTCAACGAGTTTGTGAACTGGAGTTGCATCCGATCTATGAAGGCACACCAAGATGCGATGAAGACGGGCTTGAACCGAACGCCAAAGAATGTTTGTTGATCCAGATGCTTCTAGGTTGGGCTAGTCTTCCGCCACTCACTTCCACATAGGCATTATCCGCACCACCCATGCAACCTGCACCCGCCACACCATCCACCAAGCTGCATCACCTGCCATGTCTGCACCAACCGTTCAGCAACCACAAGTACCGAACCTGCACCCGCCTACCTTCCCGTATCTTTCACCGGTTCGAGCGCCGCCCGCGATTTCACATAATTGCGACCTGCGCAACCATGTGGCCACCTTAATCATTGCCGCAAGCGGTGGTTTTCTGTTCGACATCTCTGGGATGACCATCCAGTTTGGGTCAAGGTACAATAATTTTATGTTTAAAAAACAATTGGGGATGGAGCCGCAAAGGTTTAACTTACAAGAAATTGGTGGTTCAGTTATTGGGAATAAAATTTGGAATACAATTTTTATTGAGTTCAATTCTAAAATCAAATTTACTCCATGTGATTTTAGGAGTTTAATTCACAAGGAATTTTCCTTTATCTGGGATGCAAAAGTAAACAATAATATAATATTTGATTTTTTGGGGATATCCATTAATTTTGACGACCTGCTCGAGATTTTGAGGTGTACACCAATACTGGATTTAAAAATTGCGAATTAAGCAAATTAAGTGTTCAAGATCCTTTCCAGCTTTTTGTGGATAGTTCAAAATTCAAATTGGTCCGACAAGTTGATACGGTTGTACGTGAAGGTTTATGGTAATTCGTGATTAGTGGGTGTTCTTATAAGCTTCAACTATACTTTTTTTTGAACAGCCATCCATTTACACAAAAAACAATAAACCATAGCAAGGAGCTACAGTAACAAAGACATTACAAGGGAAAACACAGAACTTACAAACTGAATGAGCTCCAATCTAACCATCTTAGACTAAGCTCCTTACAACGATATTTAAACCATAAGAAACTCCAAGTTTTGATGTCTCTAATGACCGAACTTATTGAAGGTTCCTTACCTTCAAAAACGACTTTATTTCTCTCTTTCCATAAGCACCAAACACTCGAAAAAATCACCATCGAGACCGCCTTTTCTTTTCTACTACTATCCCGAAACTCTTTAATGTCTTCAAAGATATCCCTTGCCGAGAAGAAAAACCATTCAGGAGCTTTGACCCATTGATTAACTACCACCCAAATATAATTCGAAAACGAACACCCCGAAAATAAATGATCCGACGACTCCTCTAACTCTCCACACAACGGACAACTCAAATCTGTGATATGAATATTTCGGATCTGCAATTGATCTTTGGTAGGGTTTCTGTTTAGCACCGTACGCCACGCGAGCAAATTGACTTTCAGCGGAACTCCCGGGCACCTCTTTATTCTCCATTCAGCCCCGTCGGAAGACACCTCCTCCAACAGCTTCCTTAAACCTTTGATCGAAAACGAAGTATCATTAGAACCAATCCATTTCCACGAATCATCCTCCTGGATAAACAGATTTTGCAGCGGCACAAAATGACTATGGATTTCTGCAACACTTTTATGCAACCCCTTCCAAATTCCACTCAGAATAGGGCCACGAGGAACCCCAATAAACGGAGCTTTTGACCCATTAATGCTATCTATAACCCTTCTCCACAATTTATTTGGTTCCGAAACATACCGCCAAATCCATTTAGCACTGAAACACTTATTCAAAATCTCCAAAGGAACGAGACCCAAACCTCCTTCATTAACCGGTTTTAAAACATTATCCCGGGCCACCCAATGAATTTTTCTGCCATCACCCATTCCCCCTCCTCCCCATAAAAAATTCATCCGAATTTTTTCTAAGCTTTCCACCACCTTCTTCGGGGCCCGATATAAAGAAAAGTAATAGGAAGGTAAACTTTCCATCACCGATTTGATAAGGACAAGTCTACCCGCCAAAGATAAATTTTTTGCTTTCCATATAGACAAACGAGAACGGAACACCTCCATCACTTTACACCAATGTTTCCCCAAATTCATATTAGCTCCTACCAATAAACCTAGATAATCAAACGGGAGGTCACAAACCTTACACCCCAGAGGGTCCGCTTTCTCCTTCACTTCTTCATCCTCAACATTCACTCCATACAAACCACACTTTCCTAGATTGACTTGAAGCCCTGAAACGAGAAAAAAGCACCATAGAATTCTCCTCATATTAAGAAAATTCGACAAGGACCAGTCTCCAATAAGCATGGCATCATCTGCAAAGAATAAATGAGATATAATCGCCCCCCCATTAGGAAGATTACTCCCGTGAAAAATACCCATCTCTAGAGCCTTCTCCATCATACAATGAAAAGCCTCCATCACCACCGTAAAAAGAAACGGAGAGATGGGATCTCCTTGCCTCAAACCTTTAGAACAATCGAATTCCTCGGTAGGAGAACCGTTAACCAACACCGAGGCTCTAGAGGCTTCGAGAATCCCCCTTATCCAAAGTCTCCAACGAGGGGGAAAATTCATTTGTCTCAACATGTCGACAAGAAAATTCCAGTAAAGGCAATCGTACGTCTTATTGAAATCAATCTTGAAAATTAAATCCTTTCTCTTCATCTTTTTTAACCAACCCAGAGTTTCGTTTATCACTAAAGGCCCGTCCAAGACACTTCGATTAGCGACAAACGCCATTTGGGGTTCCGAGATGAAAGAATCCAGAACCCCTTTCATACGATTAGCTAGCACTTTAGAAACAACCTTAGGGATACATCCCAAAAGGCTAATCGGACGAAACTCTCCAAGACTTTGGGGGTCAGAAACCTTCAGAATAAGGCAAATAAAAGATGACGAACAGCCTTTAGAAAACGAGCCCTTAAGATAGAAATCATCCAGCAAATTCTTAAAATCTTTCTGAAACACATCCCAAAATTTCCGAAGGAAACGGAAACTAAACCCATCCGGACCCGGACTTTTATTCCCCCCACACATTCACACAGCCTCCTTAATTTCCTCCATCGAAAACGGCATTATCAACTCCTCCCCCTGCCGATCCGAAAGACGCTTCAACTATACAAGTATGATTTGTTAGAGGTACTACAATATGTTGTCCGCTCTAGAAAAATTAGTGTTGATCTCTTTGACAATCTCAATATTCGAGGACGAGTCTTTTTCGAAGAAGGGGAGAGGGAGAAGGAGGTGGGAGGACCCGATAACCCAATAGACCCGGGACCCGCCCTTCAGAATAATGTTCGCTTAAAACTGACTCGAGTGACTTGTGAAAATTAACTTAAGAAGTTGATTATTGAATAAAAAAGAAAGTATTTTCTTGTTGAACAGGTTTTGTTCATCGATAGTTCCAGTTGGCCGGATATCACACCGTCGTCAGCGACTTGGTTGACCAAGCGTCTTCGCCGCTAAGTTTTAGCCTAGGTTATCTACACCCGCTTATATGAATCCGTATCAATTCAAGTTGTTGAAGTTTTAGAAAAGTAAATATTCCTTAAACTTACAATATTAAAAAAGTAAAACAATGCCTATAATCATCTGTGTTACAAAATTTATTCATAATAAGAGTAAAGTTCATAGGATCCCTGTGTTGCTATCATAAGTAGGATGACTAAGTGTTCTCTTATGATTAATAACATACAAATATACAATCATCTATATATGCAGTACAATATCAACAAGATGTATGAGATCATAACAAAAGAAAAAAATTATAATAAATCAAATAGACAAATATCCAAGGAATTTTTGAGAAACTATTTCCCCTTTTAAGTATATTTTAGATTTGGATTGTGATTTGTATCTAGATAAATTAAATAATACTACATATTGAGACCATGAAATTATTGTAAATAGTTAAGTTTGAATAACTATACAAAGTCTAGAAAATCATACCTGGCGGAACAAAACAAAAATGATCAACTGGTAGCCATATCAAATCAAGCATAACAAAATTATGCAACGTGATGAAAGAAAAAACCCAACAGAATATCTAAAAGCAGGTAGAACGGATGAGTAAAACACTTACTTGCGAGGAGATTGTGGACAAATTAGAATGAACCTTCAATAAGATGAAAACACTACTGGTAGTTTGGTATCACTGCAGAATTGATTTGTTTTTGGTCAAAGTAAATAGTCAAAGAGAATATTGATGCAGATCAAAGTAAAATACTTACTTGCAAAGAGATTGTGAAAAAAGCAACACATAAGCTCAGGTGAAGTAGTCATTTTCTTTCTACAAGCAAGAAAACTCTTACTATCTTCCTGCAACATTCATAATAATAGTCATTATTAAGTCATTCAACAACTACCTCAGTAGATATTCTTCTTTATCTCTACCTTGACCCATTAAATCATTAATCTCACGTATAAAAACTAAAAGGCCAAAAAGGATATGGGTAAAGAGTTACCAAAGTGTATCAATATTCCTAAAGCCTATTGGATGCTTTTGTTACCCAAGCACAAACATGAACAGTGGGTACTCTTTTATATATTAAACCATAACAAGGGAAAGAAAGTGATGGGTTTATATAAAGTAAACCATAAAATTGTTTCACTAAGACCTTACATAGACTATGGTACAACTGTACAACAGTATACTTTCTACTTATTTCTGGAAACGATTTGTCTATGTTTTTAATATTTTCATAAACATCTTGCAACCAAACTATAATTATTTAGGGTAGGGGGTATGGTTGTTTAAAAAAAATTGAATCAAACTTTTCAACCAATGGGAGGAGAGAGAAGAAGTTTGTAGAGATGGTTGTAGAAATGGAGGGTATGGTTGTAGAGAGTTTGTAGGTATAAATTTGATTATTTTGTGATGTGGGGACCACCCAAACACACACAATCTTCTCGCCGATGTTCGGCAAAAACATGCCGAAAACACATGAATTATGCCGATGCCGAGCAATGCCGAAAAGGAGAGAATGGGTTGCCGAACAATTGCCGAAAATTTTTGCCGTTGCCGAGGGGTATACCGAAGGTATACCCCTACCCTTATGCAACAACCTGAAGAAATTTTTAAAGAACACAAATCTACAATAGATGTATTTTCCTTTTCAAACTTTCAGTAACCAGTTACATGTCCAACTTGTAAAAGGAATGGTAAATAAGATTACCTTTCAATAAAGTATAACTTAAACGAGTCAAAATCAGGTAAGAATCATCCACTTTGTCCTAAGCTATCATGTTTTGTGACCCCTAGATGTAATCTAAGTGGAAAATGCAGTAGATTATATAGCATATTGTAATATTATAAATTAAGAACTATCAACAGTTTATAAATGAAGAAAACATACAATATTTTATACCATGAATGAAGAAATAGAGGATGTGCAACCAAAGAACACACATTAGGAATCCATTACCTACATAAAACATTTAGAAATCCACTACCTACATAAAACATTGTATCTACCAAAGAATAAGATAACAAAAACAGTAACAAGAAAAATCGATATGTGAATGCATATAAAATTAAAGGTTTCTTTCAGGATCTGATTAACACGCAATCGTCAGTACTTGCGTATAAAATTCAAGGTTTTCTATCGGAACCTGATTATGCAGTCTTTGTAAGAAATAAAAATGTCTTGCTTACGAAATCCCCTGAAAAAACATATCGGGTAAACATCAGATGATTCTTGTACAAAAATCATCTACTTCACAAAAACCTAAGCAGATCTGTAGAAATCAGAAGATGATGAAGCACATAGGGAATACAGTGACCAAATAAAGTGAAAAGAGAAACTAACCAGTTAATTTGTTCATCTTTACCTTCAATCAGAAGTAAATCGCAATTGGATATAGATGATAGACACCGAGTGAAACCCTTGTAACTGAAGCCTGTAATTAAATATGGTTGCATCAAAACATGGATGCATGTACTCAGACACCGAGTGAAACTCTTTGAATTTCTAAAATCCATGGCATGAATTTGTGCAGCCGATCGAAGAAGATGGATTTCCCAAGGGAAAAACCAAAGTGTAAGGGCTTGTTTGGGATTGCTTATTTAAATGGATAAGTGCTTTTTGTCAAAAGTGCTTATTTGCTTATGACTTTTTAAAAAGGAGTTTTAAAAAAAGTGTTTGGATTTGCTTATTTAAGTGGATAAGTGCTTTTATATGTAAAATGACTAAAAAGGGGTTGGGTGAGTATAAGGTTAGGTGAATATAAGTTAAAATAAGGGTAGTATGGTAATTACCACTCAAAAAGCTATAAGCAGTTTTGAAAAGCAAGAAAAACTTGACTTATTAAAAACTGACTTATTAGCTTTTTGAAAAGTCAAAGCAAAAGTGCTTATCAACTTACCAAACACTCAAAACTGCTTATTGACTTTTCAAAAAGCTAATAAGTCAATAAGCAGTTTTTAAAAGCAATCCCAAACAAGCCCTAAGGGAAGAGAGAAGATATGAAAATGCTAGAGTTAGAGGCTTGTACACGTTATGATGGCAATGTGTACGATTGCATAGGTAAAAGATAAAAAAGATGGATTAGAAATTCAAATTTCAAATAGGTTTGAGGAGATGGATCCGTATGAAATGGGTTTATTGGCTAAAATGTCTATCCCTGGTCTTCAATTTTATGAAATCAAAACTTGTAATTGATGCTTAACCATTTGTACCTCTCAATTTTTTAACACCATGCAATAAACTCTTGCACACTATGCTATAAAACTTGTAAAACTCTTAATTTTTCAACATTCAACACTCTCTCTCTTAACACTATATTAAAGTATTATAGATATATAGAGTCGAGTTATCCTACATTCACAAAGAACACTACATTGAATGCGGATCGATATGGCACCTCCATGAAGATCATCCAACAGCCATGATCTATGGTGTTTTCGCCTATGGCGTTTTCAAGGGGTAAACAAAAACACCATAGGCAAAAACACCATAGATCTTGGCTGTTGGATGATCTTGATGGAGGTCCCAGATCGATCTGCATTGGATGTAGTTTTTTTGGTGGATGTATTTTACCCTAAACCTATATTATATATATATATAGGAAGAGAATCGTTAGAAAACCTCCTAAACATTAGAAAACCCAGAAAACCTAGGTATTTTAGTAAAATACCTATGTAATTTTTTTTTGTTATCCAACTTTGATTTGAATTTCATTATGCATCTCTCCATTTCATCTCTTTTTTACGTATAACACCGAAAAACCTAGTTATTATTGTTACACACATGTAACTATTGTGATGATGGTTACACATGTGTAACAAAAATGACTATGTTACACCTGGTGTAACATATTTAAATAAGATGTAATTTTTGTTTAGAACTAATGTTACACTGGTGTAACTGGTTTTTTCAGGTTTTCCAAAAAGGTGGAGTTTTCCATTGAACCTCACCCTATATATAAATATATATATATATATACCTGGTTTTCAAAGATATATATATATATATATATATATATATATATATATCTTTATCTTTATCTTTATCTTTACTACATTATAATACATCTCTTTTCTAATCTCGTAATCTCTTAAAGTTTTAAGAGGTACTACATAGAAAGCATCATGTACAAGCACAAGAAGCATGATTTCTTAAACTCAGTTCTAGTTCCGTTCGTTCCGTTCGTTTTGAACCTAATTGCGATTTCAATTGCTTTTGAAATTCAAATAGAATCCTTTTTTTTTGTCTACACACTTGATTGATCTGACCCTAATCTGCTTTTGCTTTTTTGAGAAGAGAGATGAAATGGTTAGATATTCACTGTTTGATGGTATAACTCACATATTATATGAATTGTCAGATTGTATAATTTTGACTTTCTTTACAGGGTCATAGAGTCAAAAGAGAAATGCTCAAAAGCAGCTAGAACACCAAGGTCTCATCATACAGTAAGTACTCAAATTTTAAAGTTCCAATTTTGTATTTCAACTGATTTGAAACTTAGTTCCAGAATTTAGTTTTGAAAAAGTGAACTTAAAAGCAGTTAGAAGTTGCAAGAATTAGAATTTAAAATTTTGGCTTTGTGATAGATGCCCCGGTCCTTCCATTAAGGTAAACTTTTGTAACTTTGTAAATCTGAATGTCTTAATAAATGTGCAGGTTTTATAATCTTAGTTAATCATCAATTTTCATATGGATTTTGAGAGACTCATACTTATATTTATGCCCATTTTTCTTTCTTCATGCCAAAAATGGTCATTTATAGTATGGATTGATATTGGTTGGATCAAGTTTGGTTGGGTTGACTACAAGCCCAATTTAGATCCATAGTTGATGATAAGTAATAAATGCGTAATAATCCAAATTTATGAAATAGAGTGGTTAGGAGCCCTACGAAAGACTTTAATCTGATTTGAATTCAAAATTAAAATACAACTTGCTATATCTATGATTATTTATTGCTTTATCGGGAGCACGCGATTACTTTATTGCTTTATTGGAAGCAGGCAAAAGAGACGGATCTCACTATCTCTCTGATGCTTTATCGGGAGCACGTGATTACTTTATTGCTTTATAAGCAAACATGTATTTGAAGAATCAAGTGTATAACCTTTTCGCCAATGTGGGACTAGCCCACTTGGTAGAGGCTTTGTCCTCTTAGTTGGAGGTCATGGGTTCAAACCCTGACAATGGTGTATTTGGTGTAAATAAATATTTGCTGTTCAAAAAAAAAAAAGTGTATAACCTTTTCATGTAGTAATTATGTTTTTATGGTGTTCCTTTCTAGAGCTTATTACATCAAAATGTAACAACTTTTAAGTTTCTATAGCTGTATGTACTGATCTATTTCTTTTACTGTTTGTGGTAGTAAGCTTTCTATTTCTTTTACTGTTTGTGGTAATAAGCTTTCTAAATGGTATTCTATTCTATAACCTGTTGATTTTATGTCTTTTTTGTTTGCAGTTGAGTGCAGTGATGTTTATTGCTGATATTAGCCTGTTTATGATTATGGTGGATATACAACCCATTTATGTAAGCAGGTTGCTAACATTTGACGAAAAGGCTTGTTCGAGCTAAGCATTGGTTAGCAATGGACAAGATGATGGGCTCCTCTGATATGTTACGATTTAGAGCTTTTCAAGTAGAAATTTATTATTCAATTGATCTTTATTTATAATTTCAATTCTTAACTGATTTATGAATCAATTGATTATTCAAGGTTATAGTTTACTCCTTTGTTATACATGCATTTGATTTTTTAATTTGTATTGGTTTGTTGGTTTGTTATTTGGATATTTCAACCGGTAATGAAGTGAAAATAAAAACTTAATCATTGTTGAAGAATCAATGAAAGCCGTTCAATTGAGTGACAAAGGAGTGATCAAGTTGTTTGTAGTCAATTGCATTAAAGCACCGAGTGATCAAGTTGATATGTATTTGAAGCTAGATGTGAATACATAGATTTAACCATTTGGTATATTGTAACTAAAATGTGTTATATATTGGAGTGATGCTCATTTTCCTATCATATAATACTCTCTGCTGCTCCATCCTTTGTTTAACATGATATTCAATTCTTACAGAACTGTGATATTTATTTAAAGAAAACTGGTAAGAGTCTAAATGGGTCAGATTTTGTTTACCCGATAAATGTCTGCTCCAAAGTGTTTATACTGTCAAGTATGTTTTCAAGGATTATATATCATCTTGGTATTCATAGAGTGACATTTTTGTTATTTCAGAATACATGTTTGTTAAAAAGTTTGTTTTTTATACCACACCAACAGGCCCTTGATTTATTAGTGATAAAGTTGCTGACCAATCATTTCACAGACTATTATTTGCTATAAATTTTATTTTGAATAGATTTTTATACCACACCAAGAGGCCCTAGATTTATTAGGTTCATTAAGCAACCATGTTAACTTTTATTACTGATTGTGTAGAAACAGAGGACATGCTCAAGCATAAAGAGCAACACTATTATAAATGTCAAACATAAAACATATAAGCATTCCCCTATGGTGTGACTTATTTCGTTTATAATTGTCATTTCAAAACGCTTCAGTTCGTTTCCGTTAGATTCATTGGTGATGAATCTGATAATGTTAAGGATGATGCTTGACTGGTTTCCTAAACATCCTTCATTTATGCTATAATTTAACCATTTTTTAGAAATTATTTTTCTTGATTACATTCTTATTAATCTGATAATGTTGAGGATGCTAACAAATATGTACACCGTTGTGTAAACATCCTTCATTTATACTTAACGGAATTGGTTTTAAAATCGAGTTGTCATAGCCAATACATTTCTTTAAATGCTTAATCACACCGTAAGCTCCTATAACGCGTGATGTGGTATAAGTTGTTGATTTTTTATAAATTGTTGTCGCACCTCATCACGCTAACAATCGCATATTGTTTCCGCCAATGAACGCGCATATACCGTATTATAAGTTGACACCGGACTGCATCGTGCTAAAAGAATGAATAATGCGATGTAAATTGTTACGCCGCCATAACAAGGGAACAAATGATGGATAATGCACTATAAACTGCCGCCGCCGCAACGCGCGGGTATACCCCTAGTGTATATATATATATATATATATATATATATATATATATATATATTACTATATATAATACATATTGCCCTAAAGGGCATTTTCGTCATGAAAAATGCTTAATCCTTAAGACGCGTACAATAAATTATGCAGGATGTACAAGTGTTAAACCAACTTTAAGAGTCCAACCTACCTGCGTTAAAGGCAGCCTCGATTAAAAACCTGTTGAGCCGCCTTCATTACCACGCCACCCATCTTTTCCCCTCTATTGGTCCTCGCATCTCTGCATCTCCCCCTAAGTATCACACGTACTCATTAGGTATCCCTCGGCCGCACAACATCTTCAACTTTTCAGATCTGCTTTCATCTCTTTCTCCAAATAAAATCCTAGACATGGTGGCTGATTGTTGAGTTCGTGAGTATGCATCTTCAGAGGCGAGAGTATGCTTCTGCTACCAGTCTTCCGATGGGGATTCTAGCCGATATAGTGGCTGCAAACCCCGTCTACGGCGGTTCCTATAACGCATGCAGAAATTCGAGCCACAATCACAATCAAGACCGCGATTTCCACCCTTCTTCCCCAAATTCTGGTATGTATTTCCATTTCTGTCTGATTGGACTCAACCCTAAAAGTCAAAGATGTATGGTTTTAGAATTTGGGCCTTTTTCAGGTATCCATACATCTCATCTTGTTGGCCTCCACTGCGCTTTTAGAATCATACAGTTACTACGTTATCCATTTTTTGGTTTGTTCAGCTTGGTTTGTTCTTACTAACGATTCACCATTTGATTTCTGAATAAAGGGTACATTGATTTGTGATTTTTCTCGAATGCTTTTGTTTTAAATAGGTTATGAGCTCTGTGACCACTATTCACTTTGTTATTTTGCACACAGGAAACATCAGCTCTGTGACCACTATTCACTTTGTTCTTTGAAGTTTGTATGCACTTCAGATTCTTGGTTGTTTATGATTTTTGATTTGGATCTGTTGTGTTTAGTTTTAATGGCTGTAAGTGATCTTGTGTGTATAAGATATACCATTTAAGAAATCACAGGATTCAAGAATCTTGATGTGTTTTTCTTGAATCATGTATATTCATTACAAGGGTATGCGAATTTATCTTTTTCTACCTTTTTTTTTAAAATTTTAATATGTGCTTTGTATTATGTTAGTTGTTTTGTTACTTGCAGAAGGGGCAAAGAATGCATCGAGTGTTGCTGGAACGATGCTCAAGTATATTAAGCCAATCATCATTTTGATTTTGATTCATAACTCACTTACCAGAGGGTAATTTATAGGTGAACAAATGGGTTTATATGCCTCAGGTTGTTTTACAAAGATAAAGATAACAGTCCGACACAGAGTTAGAAATCAGATTACTTATAATGTTTTTCTTGACCTTTTACATGTTATAGAAGATTTATTAAAAAATTATAAATCCTTGAAGGAAAAAAATAATGTTCATACTTTATAAACCTAATTATTATTATCTGTTGAAAATCCAGGTTGGATATAGGAAAAGGTAAGGAAGTGATACTTGTTGAGAAGTGTTCAAGATCATAACTTCAACAACAAATGCATCAATCAGGTATCTCAATTTCTGGTATGTTTATGTTATAATCTATTATTTGAAGGTTGAAAATTTGAAATATAAGCTGGTTTTTGTGTTAAACTGTGTCTATAATATGTTATAATACTTGGTTTATTTCGGTAAAATTATGAGCATTATTTTAGTAAAAATTAGGCCTGGTTGTTGTGTTATTCATTGGTGTTATAATACTTGGTTTATTTTGGTAAATTTATGTTCTGATCTATATTATGTTCATATTCAAATTTCGTATAGGATAAAGGATTCTTAGACCATATTGTCTTCTAATTGTGAAGTTTTTAGTTACTAAATATTTTATTAGTGCATAAAGGATTCTTTGTGTTGATGACAACACAAATTAGATCAACAGATATATACCAAGATTAAAGTTCTGCTCCAATTTGTGTTGATGACAACGCATTTGTTTGGTCAGAATTTACATGAAAACAAAGTTCTAGCAACTTGATAAGAAATAGTTTAATGTGAGGAATTGTATAATTTGTTCTTCAAACTCTTTTTTGCCTCTTGCCTTCAGATCAATAGCATAATAATTTGTTTTGAATATTTTCTACTCACATCTCTTTAGTTACGTCTTGATGTGCTTTTTGATGTTACTTTGATTGAGACGATAATCTTTTACAACGGTATAAATTTTGGTTTGTAATCTGTAAATTAATGTTCATGAATCACTTGATTACCAGATTTGTTGTTTGATTGCAGTGAAAATGGGGCCAAAATGGTCAGAAACAGTACAGGTAGAAATATCCAAGTTGATTAGAAGCCAGGTATGCTTCTGAGACCTAAAAATAGAGAAATGTTATATCCATGAAGTACTTAATTTGCTGCAGTTAGTTTAATCTGTTAATCCACCAACTTTAAATCCAAATTAGGTTAACAGTTGCCTTATAACAACTTACGTCTGTTTCACTATTTTTTATGAGTGGGCGGGTGTGTTATTTTATGACATAAACTGTTTTTCTTGTTTATTTTTAGAAAAAAAACAAATATTTTTGGATATTTTATGTTGGTAGCAGAGAAGAGAGGAAGGTGTAAGTTCTAGGTATTGTTTTGGAAGTTCGAAAGATGCAATCAAGTTGCTAAAAAAAACATTTACGAATGTTTATAAGTATTCATATTTAAAAATATGAAGCATATAGTTTTTTACCAATTTAAAAATTAAAAGGGTTTAGTTTCAAACTTATAAACTAACAAATCTCAAGATGTGGACTTGCTGAAAACTTTTGACGAGTTACTCAATTTTTCATTTGGATATTATTGTTTTGTTTCTTTACTATCCTCAGTAGATAAGATCACAGTCATCTTAAATTGTGAATTTCTGTTTCACATATTTCAGACTTTTGATTGATTGTAGGTGTTTTTTGAATTTATTCATCAAATTGTGTGGCATACCTCCTATTGATTCTGTTCCGGCATGTGGATGTTGCACATTATCCATTGTGGTTCATGAGCATACCCATTAATGGCCTCATGGTTAAAAGTTACACATTAGGATGTCCATTTCTCAATGGGTTCGGTTTAAAAAAAACATGTAAGATGGTCTAAAAGCCTCATCATTTATTCCTTGAACATAGGTTAAACAGATTTTGGTTGGTTTATTTTGGTGAATGTTTATTCTGACTTAAAGCTTGCAATAATTTCCAAACACCCCCTAACTGCACTTATTTGTATGTCTTTGTATTCAGGTGTAATTATGTAGCTGGTGGTGTAGCAAGGAACATTGTTGAGTGTGTATCGAAACTTGGAACAAAGACTTACATGATAAGTGCATTAGGATTGGATATTCTAGGTCAATAATTATAGTATTTGCTTAAAGGAGTCAATCCAAATTTTGTTTCATCTTTCACAGGTAAAAAGTTTTAGCTCTAAGATCACATATCAATAAAACAAAGTTAAGCTAACCCTCATTATTTATATTGCTAAATAATGCTTTATGATATACGACTGTTACTAATACTAATCTCATCATCCACCAGGTTCAAATAATCCATTTTCAACCAAGGTTGCCATCAGTTCTATTGAAGATCAGCTAGGTGCTCTTGTTTCTGAGATTTTTGCAGACATCAGCCCAGAGTCTTTGTGTTTTTTTCCCGTTTATGAACCATGATCTTTTCTAGGCTGATTCTTGGTCAATTATAGTTGTGGAGGTTCTGATTTTGTTGTTTATGAACAACGATTGTTTTGTATATCAATTGATGTTTTGTTAGAATATCAATCGAGTAATGGATTTTTTTTATCTTCATCATGTTCACATTGGTTCATGATCTGCTATTTTTCTTTTAGATTGGAAGGCTAAGTGTGTAGTAAGATGCTTTAACTTAATGGTTAGTTTTGACTTGATCTAAATGTCCTACACACTAACAAATATGGAACTCAAACTCTGCTACTATTGACCAATAATGCAAGTAAAGTATGTTTTATTTATATTACTTTCTATAGATTTTAATAAAAATGATCTAAACTAATAGAAACTAATATATGATGGATGAGTTGACCAATAATGCAAGTAAAGTATGTTTTATTTGTATTACTTTCTATAGATTTTAATAAAAATGATCTAAACTAATAGAAACTAATATATGATGGATGAGCGAGACGAAAATTGTGAAATCCAGTTTGACCGAGAACAACAAAGAAGGAATAACACTTGCACTATTTTCCTTGCTGGCTAATATACAAATACAAGTTACCTTTTTATATTATTCTGTAAATAAAACTATTGGTCTTTCATGGAGAAACAAATGGCCCGTATATTCCAATACAATTGATTTGGATATTTCATTAGCATTACGAACAACATATGCATCACACTAACAATAACGAATATCACGTTGTAAATTGTCATGCCGCCATAACGCGTGAACAAATGACGAATAACGCGTTATAAACGGACGCCGCTGCAACGCGCGGGCATCATGCTAGTATATATATATATATATATATATATATATATATATATATATATATATATATATACTAGTATGGTGCCCGCGCATTGCAGCGGCGACAGTTTATAGCGTCTTACTCGTTTTTTGTTTGCACGTTGCGGCAGCGAGATAATTTACAACACGGTATTCGTTTCTGTTAATACGATGTGGTACAACGCGATACTCGTTTTTCTATTTGCACGATGCAGGGGCGATAACAATATACCACATGGTACACAAAATCTATCCGCGTGATGCAGCGACGAAAATTAATCACTAACGCGGTACTATTTTGTTATTTAATCAACAAGGTAGAGTTGCGGTGGGGGAGTCCAAGCTTTCACTACGGGTTGCTAAGTCATCAAGTATTTTTTTGTTTCTTTCACTACGGTTTGCTAATTCGTCAAGTATTTTTTTTGTTTCGTGATAATTCTTTGTCTCGGATTGTAACACGTGCACATGGTATATTATTGGGAAAAACTCATATGTTCACCTTTAATCGATGTTGACATTATGTTTCTGGTGATGCAATTTTAATGATCTTTTTACATAATTGCAGAAGGTTCCAGCTAGCAATATTTACAATAGATGCACACTGGGACATATATGCAAACAAACAATAACTTCAGGAGCAGATCTCTAAAAAATATTAAAGTTCTTGAATCAAAAGTATCACATACAAATTTCTATGAAACAAACAAAAATAAATAGCAACTTCAATAAGATGGGTGTTTATCTATAACAAATTGACATAAAAATTGCACATGGACTCACAAAAGCAAGATAGAAAGAAGCAATAAATATGATTGTATTGTAAATTATCTCAAAGTTATAATTTAAAGCCCATATAATTTTTGTCCAAATAGAAGTCTCGTAGTCACCATTCAACATCCAATATCCAACTTCAAAATTAAACCACCTGCATTTTTTTCTTCATTTATATCTCTTGCAAATTTTAACAAACAACATTATTTGTTATCAACTTAAGTTATAAGTTGATAATAAATAAATATTAGCCATTCTCCTTAAAGCTTCACTCGTGTTTTGAGTTGTAGACTTGTTGCAAAGCTTAGTAACGAGGTGTTTGTGGCAGTCCACAGTTAAGGTCTTTATGACAGTGTTTGTGGTAGCTTGTTATAGGATTTATGAATGGGTTAGTTAAACAAAGTAAGATAAATTCAAACCAAGGTGAAACAATCAAGGTATGCATGATTTAGGATACAAAGGATACCAAGCTTGCTTGCTTTAGTCGGCTGTGCTACAGGGAGTTGGGTTAACCTGAAATGAAATCAGATTAAGATATCATCACAAACTAAAGATTTACATAAGTATTGTTAACAAAGTCATCTTACCACCAACATCGAACAAATTGTAACCTTGTAAACCACAGATAAATAGCAACATCAATCTTAGACAAATGGCAACACCAATTAACAAATGAAATTAACAGTAAATATCAGATATATGTTACAAAGCAAGCCATTCATATTTAATTTAGATAGACACCAAAGGAGATATATCAGATATATGTTACAACATTAAAAAACTCCCAATGAAATCTTCGATTGTATTTCCATCTTTAATTTTTAAAGCTTCAAGTTTATATTATGTCATTAAGAAACTACCTGAACCTGTATTCACTAAAGCTTTCAAAATATAATAACATGATTTTAAATTTGAAAAAAGTTCGGACTCTTTTTGTAAAGAGGTCACAATTGGTTAGTTTTTTAAATAAACATTAACCTTTTAAATTAAATGACAAAGTCACGTTAAATCCAAGATGTTAACCTATCCGAGATGATTTTAAATTTGAAAAAAAGTTAGGACTCTTCTTCAAATGTTTTTTTAATAGATATTAACCTATAAAACTTAGTAGTACTCAACATGTTTGAGAAACTGCAATAAAACATACAGTCAAAACTTACCATACAAGATGTAATTGCACTTAGATGGAATGGGTCATATCATAGAAGTAAAATGACAAGATGTAATTCAAGCAGAGCTCTCCATTTGAGAAGAATGGGAACAAAGCAAATAAATAATAAGCGGTTAATGAAGATTATATTACCTAAGAACTTTCATAGAAGTAAAATTAGACTCACATAAATGGTTCATAACGGCACCATTCCACGTTGCTCTGTAAACAATTCCTAGGGAAATACTGATTACTCGTCCGTGTAATTCTGTAAAACATGTTTGATTAATATTCTGTATTTCTCTGACATACCAAAAGTGTTGTATTTTGAACATAGATAACGAATTGTTCGGAAATAAATGTGCACCAACCAACTTTTTGTAAAAACAGTAGACGATTCAACCTTGAGATTTTGCCTCCTATATCTGTAGTTATATCTGAACTTGAAAGCAGGATGTACCTAGCAGGTATGTAAACAATAGTCATTCATAAATTCATATTCTTCATGAGTTAATTGGACTTTAGAAACAACAGTTACCACACTTGTGAGTCGTAACAGAATATCAACAACTTGATTTCCTCTTATCTTAAAGATTTTGATTTAGAAATCAATACAAACCATAGGCTATTAAACTTGAATTTAAATACAAAGCTTAAGCAACTATAACGGTGCAATCAAGAAAAAAGTAAAACATCAAATAAATAATTTAACTGAATTATTATCTCAGCAGGTTCAACCTTTCCTTTTCCTTTCGAACACCCACAAATCTCAAGGACAGAACCAGTTGACCCATTTATTGAAAAACTGACCCATTTAACTTGAATCAATCATACACTCTTTTAGATATGTACAAACAAAGAATAAATAAAGCATTATAATACCCTTAAACAAAAAGAGTTGTGAAGCTATAAATAATAAGTGCATTAAAATTAATTACTGGTTTAAATCTCTGGGTATATAAAGAATAACATTTTAAAGCAAGCAATACATTGTCCAAATGAATACATTATATTGCATTTGAGATATAAACCAAGAAATTCACAAATAAAAAAAATTAAATATCACATACCTACAGTTTAATTACTGATTGAAATGGGAAAAAAAAAAACTCATAAAGATGTTGCAACATGGAAATTCCTTGGTAGCTCGGACATAGGGACTCACAAGAATTTCTCTTTTGGATGTCCTTCATCTGTTACTGTTTAACATAACAACACGTCCAGAAAAAAAATCTGAAAAAAACTATTTAGATTTGAAGATTGAGATTGAATCGAGAATTATTTTCAATTAAACACAATCACCATTTAAAGAGAAAGAAACTGAAAAGGTGGGTGCTACCTTCTCTTAGGCATAATTTTGCTTATAACCCAGCCCTAGGCCCCATGTATCTGTTTCTCTTTGGGCTTATTTGCTTCAGAGTTTCTAACCTGAGAAAACAATTATATTGAGGAGAGAATGGAAACCCTAAATCAAACCCATAGGTTGATTTGAAGAGAGAGTGTTAAAAAGGTGTTCTTTTGAAATCAAAACAAAAGCAAATTCATATATATTTTCGCCTGCAAAGTTTGTGAATTCACATCTACAAAAGCAAAAAAGAGGTAAAAACCCTAAAAATCAAAACCGAGACTAAACTCTCGTACCTGAAATATCGACAACTTGATTGTTCATCTTCCATGGAGAAGATGGAGCTGCAACTGCAAATCAGTGTGACAGTGTTTGTACCGAGAGGGAGTTGTGTGAGATGGTAAAACTAAGATTGCGTGAATTTATAGAGGATTCAGTGACCTAATTCAAATTCAAATTGAATTCAAATGTAGTAATCGAGATGAAGATTGCGTGAGAAACCAAAAATGTGGTAATCGAGAGAGATATACGGCTGAAGACAGAAGATTATGAGGCTATCGAGATGATGAATAGCGTCCATAGGTCGAAGGAGGAGCAATCGCCGGTTGATGGGGAGAGAAGGCTGATATCGATTATATCGAGGGGGAAGATCTTGAGGATGGATTCGAGGGTTGATGGTTAAAGTCTCTTATGTCCCTGCTTTTTGAACGATAGCTTGCATTTAGGGTTTTAGGGTATAATTTTCATGCTTCAAAGACTTGTACATACTGCATAAATCCTTGTACGCGTCTTAAGGATTAAGCATTTTTCATGACGAAAATGCCCTTTAGGGCAATATGTATTATATATAGTAATATATATATATATATATATATATATATATATATATATATATATAGGGTTAGGTTCAAATGAGAACTTTTTGTTTTGAGAACTTTTGAGAACTAAATCTCAACCACAAATTTCAGGGCGGACCACTACAATTCATAGGAGGGGGGATACATGTAAATAAACTTGTGGCTCAAATTAGTTCTTTTTAGTTCTCAAATCAAACTGGTTCTCAAATGATCCTCTCCCTATATATATATATATATAGGGTTAGGTTCAAATGAGAACTTTTTCTTTTGAGAACTTTTGAGAACCAATTTGGGCCACTAATTTTCAAGGGGGGAGCATTCAAATTCATGGGGGGGGGGGGGTTTCCATATATATAAACTAGTGGCTAAGATTAGTTCTTTTTAGTTCTCAAACCCAATTAGTTCTCAAATGATCCTCTCCCTATATATATATATATATATATATATATATATATAGGGAGAGGATCATTTGAGAACCAAATTGGGTTTGAGAACTTTTGAGAACCATTCTGAGCCACAAGTTATATATAAGAAAATCCCCCCTATGAATTTGAATGCTCCCCCCCCCCCCCTGAAAATTAGTGGCTCAGAATGGTTCTCAAAAGTTCTCAAAGAAAAAAGTTCTCATTTGAACCTAACCCTATATATATATATATATATGGTTTTCAAAAATATATATAAGATTTTCAAAATCTTATATATATGTAATATATTATTTTGAATAACTGCTATTTGGGATTGATTCAAATTGATTTAGCTGATATAATTATCTCATCAGCTTAATCTATAAATATGGATCAAACCCCATAATTCATTAGACCTAGAAAACCACAAGAAAGAGAGAGAGAGAGAGAGAGAGAGAGAGAGAGAGAGAGAGAGTGAGACCAATATTTCAGCCTCCCCTCCCCTTCCTGCACCGCCTCCACCACCACCTGGTGTCATCACCGCCACCTTCGTCGACCACCGTTACGCCGCCATTGCCACCATCGGGTCTTCACGAGTTGTCGTGTATTTTCGTCGGTCTTCTAGAAAGGTATATAGGTTATCTTTCTAGGTTTATTATTATTAGGTTTTGTCATAATAGTTATGAGATCAAAACCCTAATCGTGAAATAGTCATCTAATAAGACTGTTTGTTGAATCATAGTGTCTCGTTTGGTTTAATCACGACTAGTTATTTTCTAGTTTATTCGGGTTGTCTGGATCACTGGTGGGATCAATTATGAATTGACCTTGTGTACAGGCTCCCGCCACGTGACTTGAGTTTTCAAGTCACGACTCCAAAAATTTAAATCGTACACAGAATCTCAACAGTGGTATCAGAGCCACTTACAACTCCGTCTAGACGAATAAGATTTTAGATAATTGTTATAATTATGTTTTGGCCATGTTTTTGTTTGAAAATTTCGAAAATTGTTAAACCCTAGGGTTTTACATTCATGGCCAATGGTTATTTATGGTTGTGATATTATATGCAATTTGAGCCAAAATATATCTGTGGTTGTTTCCTTTGTTATGGTTGTTTATTTTGGTATGTATGTATTCTATTTTGGGCAATTTGGGCCTACGATGTAGCAGATAGGTTTTGTATTTTATTTTGTAAATTAATGTAAAACCAAGACATACAAGGAAGATGGCGGTCACAAGGAGATCAGGAGCAGATATGTTGAAGCAAGTGGGAGCATGAAGGAATTGCCAGAATTGTGTCATGCGTTTTATATATTTGCATATTTTCGATTTCGCTTAATGGCTCGGGCGAAATTGAAAACCCTTGGGTCAATTGCATATATTTATTTATCGTTGTGAATGCATGTTTGAAAATGCGTGAGCGGTAGATCGTCTACTTAGTCGTAATGAAATCAATGTAAGACGAGATGAACACGATGAGTAAATACAATGCGACTTGTATTAGACCCTAGAGAAACACCACAGAGTTCACATACAAAATATGACAAGCAGTTCTTAATCATACACAAGACAAACTATTTATAGAGCTGAAATCCCGATGGTCCGAACCTCAGGTTCGGACAAGTTCGGACCTGTCCGAACTTGGAGTTCGCCAAGGGTTCGGACAACAGCATTCTTCTATGACTTGTCTTGTACCCGATACTTCACATGACAATCAGGAACTAGGTACTAACAAACTCCCCCTCGGCATGTGTAGTATCATCTTTCACTTAAAACTTGTATCTTGTATTTTTAATCAAACTCTTCCTCTTCTTTGACGATGAGTCCAATCTTGAATACTTGATATTGCATCGTGTGTAATCTCTTTATCAATAATCTTCAGAAGACTTGAAGTTGTGATGTTCTCTTTCCACTTATAAACCCGCCAACATAAATAATCTTGGCGCAAAACGTCTATTCGAGACTCCAAGATGTTTTAATTTTGAAAATGATTTCGGATTCTGTGTTGATCAATCGAAAATAAATCAAAAATAATTTTTTTTTGGCTTTTAGAAACTTTATATCAAAACACACCGAAAATCCTTTTGGTATTTTCTAATATGAAATGAAAAAGCAATACAAAATCAAACACTATTTTTGTCTTTTGTGAGAAAGATCACGACTTGGGATCATATTGGACATAACATGCTGAACTACACTTCAATTTCAGTTATTATAGCACATAAGCCATGTCGATTGCAGATATAATGAAAAGTTGTGAGCGTTGAATCGTCTACTCAATGTAGCTATTCGGAATACGAAACAATTAATTAACCGATTGTTTTATTGATCAAAGAACAATTACAATCAGTAACACTCAGAAAAACACTGACACAGAGAACACTTCAGAAACACACATTTTAGATCAGCTCTACTGTACACCCTCACACTCGTACCCAAAACATTGAACAAGCTCACTATTTACAGCTGCTGGCCGAACTCCTAGCGAACCTAGAGTTCGGCTTGTCCGAACCTCAGGTTCGGACTAGGTTCGTCAGCAGTAACTTTGTCTTGAACTTGAATTTGCCTTGAATCAATTCGATACTTCACACGACGCACAAATCAGGTAACAACATATAATTTGTCCAACTTTAAACTCAGGCAGAATCATACTCATAACATCTGAATATGTTAAGGTATTGATTAAATTTGCATTGACCAGTGTACCCTACACTATCAGACATACTTAGATATGCTTTGCGTATCACATTTTTGTGATTTCACTTGTGATTTATCACATAATGATTGTATTCATGATATAGTCAACTGTGTTCCATGAAAAAAAGAAATAAGAACGTTAGATCGTCTACCTTAAGGTCGATCTTTCGATACGCATATAAGGCCTCGGATGTAACAAAATAAGAAAATAAAACAAGTTGAAAGTCCGATGAGTTATACGAAACACCAAAGAAAATAAAGCAGAACATCAAACGAACAACGATCAGGTCGATCTTGTGAACACGCAGAGAAAGTCCGATCGTTTGACAAAATAAAGAAAATCAAAAACAAGTTTAAATCTTTACAAAATGAACACATGTATACACAGTGACTTCTCATTTTATTTTTCACATATATTTTTCTTGATATATCATGACATATGCATCAAGATGTTGTCCACTAGGTCAAGCATCAGATTTAATGTATATCACATTTGAATACTTTCTGATTTGCCGAGCCTATACACATCGATCAAATGGTCTTATGGCTTTTTATCTATTTTATCCATGAGACAGATGATGTAATCCAATGTACCATCATTTCCCAATCATGTCGGATACAATTTCTCATTTTTCAATGTTTTTGGATTTTTACATTTTTCAATGTTTTTGTCTTTTCAAATTTCTCCCCCGAATAATGACAACTCTATTTATAGATTTTCATTTTTTTAACATTTGAAAAACAACACACTATTTTTATATTTTTGCAAAAACAAACTCCCCCTTAAAATGAGACGGATTGAAAAATAAAACAGAAATTGTTAACCAACATGAATACTTGTCGTTTAGTTTTTTTTTTAAAACAAAATTGATTTGAATTTTTTTTAAGTTATCACAGATATTCCACAATCAACAATTTTCCAATCACCGAAAGGTCTTCCTGAAATACCTGCTGACACCAAATAAAACATTAGTCGCTTTGGGATCGACCCGATTCAACAGCGTCGGGTCGCCCGGTGTCTTCCACATAGTCGCTGTTGGCCTTGGAAACAACTTTAGGTTTCCAGATTCGTAATGATCTTAATTTTTGATCAGAACCAGAAGCAGATTCAACCGGCGTACTCGGTTTAGACCATGACGACTTACGAGTTGATTTAACTTTTGGAGACCATGGTTCATTAAAAATTTGACCTTTATTATCCACATATTTAGTAGTGTTATGGATATATGCAGTCGTCGGACAATCAGCAGCAAGATGTCCTGGTTGACGACATGCATAACAAAGTCGGCCTCGAAAAATATTTGAAAAATTAACCAGATGAATGTTTAGAATCAAAGCTATCAAAGAATTCATCAGAAGAGTCATACCTAGGAGATGGACTCCTTGAAGATGATGACCTTCCAGAATAATAAGTATGTTTCTTCAGAGGAGATGATTTCTTTTGAACTGTGACTTTTGAAACTTTTTCAGCTTTTTCTGGCTTCTTTGCTTGAACCGGTGCGTCTTTGACCTCATAACCCAAGCCTTTGTGCTTGAAACCTGAAGGTTTTGATGAACTTGAAGAAGAACCAGAAGCTTCTATCCCCTTAGCTTCTCTAGTGAATTTAGCTTTGATGTCTTTCAGTTTATTCTTCTCAACCAAAATTTGTCTTCTTCAGTTGCAGATTAAGTACTTGAACCACGTTTGTCAAAAACTTGCTCATTTTCTAGAAAAATAGACTTTGAACTAAACTTCGGAGCTTCACCCAAAGACTTGTCCTTCTTCTTAGACTTTGACTTCTTCTTCTTGGATTCAGTGGCAAACTTCGTATAATCATGCAATTCATCTTTAGGATCAAGCGGAGCAGACGTAACCTTAGATAAATCCACCGGAACCATGTGAATATCATCTTGCTTAGAAACTATCTTCACCCCGATCCTGTTTGTATAAGAAATTAAACAATGTCGGTGACAAATTACAATTTTTCACTTGCCTTTTTAACTCCAAAATTTTCAACTGTAATTCATTAATTTTTTGTTGAGCATCAAACTCTTCTTTTTGGGACTTGATGAATTTTGCATTAAGATCATCATATTCATACGTTTGTAACTTCCGGATCTCACATTCAACAAACAATTCCTCAAGAACACTTTCTTTATCTTCTTGTAAATTTCAACATCTTTAGTCAAAACTTCATTTTTATCTCGATAAAGAATATTTTCATCTTGAAGCATAGAGATCTTGTTCTGAAGTTTCTCAATAGTAGCTGCAGACTCAACAAGAAGAGTATTTGCCTTTTCATATTTTTGTTAAACTGGATAACTCTTTTCAAATAAATTCTCAAAATCTTGAGCTGCATCTAAAGCTTCAGCTTTTGCTTTCTCACATTCTTCTGCCAACTTACTCTTTTCTTTCAAAACATTCTCATGAACATGAACCAATTCATAATATTTCTTCTCAACTCTTCCAAATCTTTCTTGAGAACTACAATTTCTCCAGATAACAATCAGAACCTTTCACAAGAGTTGCATTTTTTTACCAACTTTATACACTCAAGACATTTGGATTCTTCGACTTTAACTTCTTTGATCATTGATATTGTCGAATTAGAATCAGAATCCGTCAGAATACTATCATCATCATCATGGCGAGTAGTCAATGCAATAGTAAATGGAGCATTTTTCATTTTTGCTTCAGAATCTGCATTCTAGGCAAATTCATTTGGATGCCAAAACGCCTCTGACAATTTTTCATCAAAAGAAACAGATTTCTCTTCAACCTTGGAAGCTGCATTTGGTGAATGAACAACCAAATGAGCATATTGAGCAGGTTTCAGCTTGTTGTCAATTGAACTTGGACATTCTCGTGCAAAATGTCCATAAACAGAACACTTATAACACTTAACCTTTGACTTGTCCAATCCAATTTTTCCATCTTGATCAATCTTTTCTGGCCAGTTCTATTGAAAAATTTCTTTGTTCTTCGAACCAACATAGCATATTGCCAGTTCAAATCCATTTCTTCCAAATGATCATAATCTATTTGATCATAATCTTCATTTGTCAATTCAGCATTACTCACAGCACGAGTAATAACCCCGAAATTTGAAGATACCAATGTAGACATTAAAGCATTATAATCATCGGCAGTTTGAACAGACAAAGCATTCTGAGTCGAAGAACTAGGAACAAGAACATTACAACCAGCAGAAAAACTAGGAGTTTCAGATTTACCTGCAATAAATGCTGTAGGAGGTGCGGAACTAAGTATATTAGATTTCCCAGCATTCATGGTAGAATCATTATCACCAAAATACACAGCATGATTTTAAACTTGTGCAGGAAGTGAGCTGTTAACCATTAATTCCATATCCCTCGCTTGAATTCTTTGAAAAGATCATTAAAAGATAATCCCGAATAATCTTTATCATGAGTGTTCATCATCACATAATTCTCCCATTTCTCAGGTAATGCTTCCAAAATCTTTTCTTTCATACCAGCTTCTTCCTTTGTAAGACTTACCAAACGCATTTCACTCATTAAATGAGCAAATCTTGCAATCAGATTTGGAATTGATTCCTTTTGACAATGCTTGAAACTATCAAATTCCTTCTTCAAAACCTTCTGACGACTTTTCTTATATTGGTCATTACCTTCACATCTCTTTTCCAAAACATCCCACAAACTCTTTGATGTGTAATTACCCAAAAATTGATGTAGTAACTCTTTAGGCAAAGCCATCGTCAAAGTACCATATGCTTTCTTTTCAGCTTGATACGCTTTCTTTTGTTCAGATGACATCTTTCTTTGAAGAATGGGTTCACCAGTTTCATCCTTGGGATAGACATATTGATCAGTAAACGATAACCACATATCAATGTCATTAGTATCAACATACGCTTCAAATCTTTTAACCCAACTATGATAATCTTCCAATTTGAGCAATTTGGGAACTTTCTGACTTGTTCCGATTTCATTATCATAATTCATCATTGTTTGCATCGTTGCTTGAACTGAATTTTGAATAGTTGCGAACGCTTGAAAATCAGACATTTTGTAACTTCTAGTTACTGTTCACCCGAACCTGTGCCGAACCTCGTCCGAACTTCTACCGAAACCAAGCCGAACTTTAGCCGGACAAAAGTTGACCGAACTCCTTTCAAACCTCACCTTCGGATGATCAAACAAAACTATTACCGAACTTGTTCCAAACTGTGTACGAAACACGGCCGAACTACATCCGAACGTGACCCAGACTCTTGTCGAGCCAATCAAAGACCGAACGTTGTCCGAACCTAGAGTTCGGAGCGGCTATTTTGTAGTTGTCCGAACTTCAAACGAACACAAACACTTTCGACTCCATTTTCACGATTTTCTATGATTTTAGATGAAATTTTCGACTGTAAGTCAAGCAAACTCAATAGACTGAATCTAGGAGTAGATTTTTACGTAAAGCACACTCGAGATGATCAAATGAACTCAAAAATGATACTCATTTTCGTAAAAATTTTGACCCCAAAATTTCAAAAAACAGAGATTTTCGACCAGTAGAGCAAACCAAATGTTCTAATACCACTTGAAAATGCGTGAGCCGTAGATCGTCTACTTAGTCGTAATGAAATCAATGTAAAACGAGATAAACACGATGAGTAAATACAATGAGACTTGTATTAGACCACAGAGAAGCCCCACAGAGTTCACATACAAAATATGACAAGCAGTTCTTAATCATACACAAGACAAACTATTTATAGAGCTGAAATCCCGATGGTCCGAACCTCACAGTTCGGACGAGTTCGGACCTGTCCGACCTTAGAGTTCGCCAAGGGTTCGGACAACAGCATTCTTCTATGACTTTTCTTGTACCCGATACTTCACATGACGATTAGGAACTAGGTACTAACAATGTTGATGTTTGTTACGCGGTAGGCCCCTAGATCACGATCTGATAACAACATAAAATAAAAGACGTTTTATTGAAAAGCTTCGAAAAGGATTTGGGATTAAATAAGAAGGATATTTAATCTAGGTTTTCTTAAAATAAATTAAATGGTTTGATTTTGAAAACCATGGTAAAAGTTACTAAAATTGGTTTGCGAAACTACCAACCTAGTTTTAATTAGGGGAATAAAATTTAATCGGTCGAGCGATCAAAAGAAGTTTTTCAGGTCATCACGAACCAACGTAAAAGCAGTTTACAAACTTATGAACGGTTTACGTCATGCAATAGACCGTTCATAATATTTTAAATATGGCCCTTATTGGTAAATTTAAAATATGGAACCCCAAGTCAAAACGATATTTCTGCGGAACCCTGAGCTTAGGACACTTTAACCAATCTATCCGAACCCCCCGGTGTAGTGACAATCCTACATCCGGGCCTACTATCACACCCTATAATAATTGTGTCGGGATGTGAACCAGCGTTATCACAGTCAAGGTTAAAAACGTACTCTGGATGATTCAACAACTAGAGTCATTTGGATTTGTAAATTTTGTTTGGAGTAAATTGGAGTTTTCAAATCATTACGTAGCGGAATATAAGTAATGAGTACCACAAGTTGTTTTAAGTTTACAAAACACTAGTTTCTAATGATTTTTAAGACATGACACCGTTAGGTGTTATGCCGAGAAAATCTCCAACGGCTACTACCATACTCCAGAATTTATCAAAGTTCCTAAAATGCAACAGTCATCATGCAGGTCCAGGAAACTAACAGCAGTAAAGTTAAGTACCCGAGAATTCATATAAGAAAACGGTCAACAAATAATTTGTTGGTGAGTTCCACAGGTTTAAAGTTTCTAGCAGTAAAGTCGTACAAAAGTTGGTAAAGAAAAGTTTATGCTATTCGTTGACAATATCAGATAAGACTTGTTAAAATGTTACCGTATACCCTGAATTCCGAAACTGACTGACTACCCACTCTTGGCATTTTTTGTCCAGTTAATACCGCAAAGACAAGACATAACAATCTGTACTCTTTGACTATTAAAACGGAGTCCAACGAATTTTGACAAGAATTTTGACAAGAATTTTGACAAGAGGTATTCGACGAATTTCCAACAAATTTTGACAAGAGGTATTCGACTACACTTTAATTTCTTGACGGCGCTGCCTACAATCTCAGTAGGTTCTTCAACGAATTGCAGCGTTTCATTAAGATGAATCTCATTAAGAGGGATAACGAGGGATTCCTCGGCAAGGCACTTCTTCAGATTACAAACTTGGAAGACATTGTGAACGTTGCTAAGCTCGGGTGGCAACAATAACCGGTACGCGATGGGTCCGATTGTTTCAATGATTACAAAGGGACCTATGTACCGGGGGTTTAACTTACCACGCTTACCAAAACGTATTGCGCCCTTCCATGGGGATACCTTCTGTTAGTACAAAATATGTGTCGTGTGTGTATCAGTTAGTTTCGTTAGTTGATTGAGTTAGAATAGTTAATTCAAGGTTAGAGGGTAGAAAGTGTCAATCTATTAAAGTGGAGGGACTTGATTGTGATACAGTAAAAAATCACATATGAGTGATACGTAAATCATGAGTATAAAACCAAGAATTGAAGACAACCTCATGAAGGTCGAACTTAAAGTTCGGAACTCATGAACTGCCACAGAACCTAGAGTTCGGAACTCACAATCTGGACCTCATATATATGTAGTTTGGAGTTCGGACTAACAGACAAGTCTCCATAACCGCTTCTTGAGATTCAACTCTAGAGGGAGGAGTTTTCGATCTTGTTTTTCTTGAGAGAATTTGTTCTAGATCGTGATTCGAGGCTGTAAACGAGTTCAAATCATGTAATAGTTGTTTTATTTGAGCTATAAACTGAGTTTAATTTAGATTTTGTGTTCTTGAGTTTCGGTGAACTTTCGATCTTAATTTCGCTATACAAATCACTAGATCGGGACGATTCGTGTTTTCAATTGGTATCAGAGCAATCCAGGCGTGATTCTACATCGTTTTCTGATCAAAATCCAAGCTTAAATTGATCAATTCATTGAGATTGACTTTTAAAAGTCAAACTGCTCGATTTTTGACCGAAAAATTGGAACAAATTACAGTGCTTTGGTGATTCTAATCGGTACAGGAACTTTCAATTGGTTATCACAATTCTATAGCAAGTTACAGAATCGAATTTGGTTCAAATTTGTTCAAATCGCAATTTCACAGAGAACTTCACGTGTTCTTCAACATCTTCAATGGTGATTTTCATAATACTTGATCGTTTCGCTTAATTTTGGTTGCTACAAGTTTCTCTTGATCATACAAAGCTGTTGCACCAATCCGTTTTTGATTTGGTGTTGTTTTGAGAAGACCACGATTTTACCATCTTTGTCATTCACCGGAGTTCTTTTGTTTCAAGGCTTTAATCTCATCAAAACTATACAACAATGGTGCTAGTTTGATTCCTCTCGATCTCACGAATTCGTAGCAACTTTCGGAATTGAATTTGGTTGAGGATTGCAAAAGATATGATCATTTGAAGATTGTGGTTATTTGGTCGCCGAGAAAAACGTTTTTTTTTTGCCGGAAAATTGATTTTTGTAAAACCATGGAGCGACAGATCGATTGCTAATCACGTGATAATGAGATGAAACGAGATCAAAAGTAAATACAAATGAAATTTGTATTGATGAAACCTTGAGAGCATACACACAGAAACACACACACAGAAATGTAGAATATGACTTGAAGTTCTCTATCAGTGCTCTAATGCTCTCTACACATGCTACCTATTTATAGGTAACTTAGACTAGCTGGGGTACCACCCAGCGTACCAACTGGTACGCTGCACCAACTGGTCCGGCGGACCATGTGATACGCTCAGTTGCCTAACAAGACTCACACAGATGCTCTCATTACATAGATACAATACACGAGACACATCATGGCACAGGAATATGCTCTAACAAACTCCCCCTTAACGTGTAGTGTATCTAGTCTAACTAAATCTCTAGTCTTCAATCTTCAACATTTCTGCATCAGATCTTCAACTTGAAATCTTGTCAGAAACAGAGCTTGCATGGCTGGATCAATCTTGAAACATCTTTGATCATCAAGATCCACTTGAGAATGATATAACAAACTCCCTCTTTCACCATGCTTGAGTCTTCACACACAGAACCTGCAACTTTAGAAGACAAAAAGTGCAGATTCTGTTTTCTATACAAATTACCAAGCTTAATTTAATCTTGGAGCAAAACTTCTCTTTGAGAATCCAAGATATCCATTTTGTAACCTTTGATTTTGAATCAAGTGTTGATCGATCGAAAACAAATAAGAAATAAAATCTTTTTGACTTTTTGAAACATTATACTAAAATACACCTAAAATCTTTTTGATTTTTCAAAGTTATGCTAAAACACACCGAAAATCTTTTTGAATTTTACTAAAATGGAAATATAAATGCAATACAAAATTACACTCTATTTTTGGTATTTTGCGAGAAAGATCACAACACGAGATCATATCAGACATAACGCATCTAGCACATTTCAATTTCGGTCTTAATCAGCATGCAAGCCAAGATAATCGCAAATACAACATTTATGTTTATTTCAGCATGCACCAATCAATTTCTATCGCTTTCAGATATGCTTAAGGTAAAATTTTCATGCACTGATAACTCGGCTTCCACTCTATCAGAAATACTAGCAAATCATCATGTTTATCATATGGAAGTAAATTTTCTTAGAGATATAATCATCCTTGATGAGTCATGCAAAAATAAAGCAGAACCCTAAACAAACAACAATCAGGTCGGCTTGTGAGCACGCAGAGAAAGTCCGATTGTTTAGGAAAATAAGAAATATAAAAATAAAGCAGAAATTGTATAATCCAACAACAATCAGGTCGGTACTCCCGTACACGCAGAGAAAGTCCGATGGATTATACGAAACACTAAAGAAAATAAAGCAGAACGTGAAACGAACACCAATCAGGTCGATCTTTCGATACGCAGAGAAAGGCCGATCGTTTGACAAAATAAAGAAAATCAAACAAGTTGAAATTTTTGCAAAATGAAAACATGCATTCATCAGGATATCTCTTTATTCTATTTTTGGAATCATCACACAGCATTCATCAAGAAGCAAATAACCAAAGATCATCAGGCTAGCTTTATGTTTATATCTTACTTGCAGATATCAGATTAGTCATGCACATTCACAGATTATGCAAGTACCTACAGCCTTTAGACTTAATCTATCCATGGCAGATAACATATATGATGATGTACCATCATTTCTCGCTTTTGTCGGATCAATTTCTCAATTTTTTAAATTTTTTAAATTTTTTTTATATTTTTCCAATTTCTCCCCCTAAAATTCAAACAAACACTATTTTTTGAATTTTCAATTTTCTCCCCCTAAAAATATGTACAACTACAAAAAGTAAACATATGAACAAGAAAGAAAATTGATCGACCAACACTGACACTTTGCAGTTTTAGTTTTGGAAAAATCGGTTGAAAAACATTTTAAAATGATATGTCATTGAAACACTAAATTAAGCAAGTTCTTCACTATCAGCAACACACGCATGACAGGTCTTCTTGAAGAAACCTGCAGACACCAGATAAAACATTAGTGGTTTTGGGATCGGCCCGAGTCAACAGCCTCGGGTCGCCCGGTGTCTTCAACATGGTCTTTTACACCCAAGGAAACAACTCGGGGTTTCCAAATCTTGGGCGATTGAAAATTTTTCAATGAATCCACAAAATTGTCAACTTGCGTCTTTGCCCAAGACGGCTTACTAGTTGAATTATACATCGAAGGTTGTGGTTCATCAAAAATATGACCATTTAAATCCACATATTTAGCAGTTTTGTTCACATAAGCGTCAGTGCTCGCATTCGTAGGACATTGTGCAGCAAGATGCCCTGGTTTACGACATGCATAACACTTCCTTTGAAAAACATTAAGGGAACTGCTACCCAGATTTGATTCAAAAATTTGGTTTTTATCAACAAAATTCTTTAAATTTCTCTTGTCCTGTTTAAACACATCATGATAACCAAAAATATTTTCTGAACCAAAGGAATCAAAAAAATCGTCTGAAGAATCATACCTTGGAGGTGGACTTCGTGAAGAATTACCAGAACTATAAGAAGATCCCCCAGAATAGTAATCAGCATTCTTTGATTTGAACACCTTTTGTGTCCTTTGCTTTGACTGATTCTTGTGACCTGAAACTTTCTCTTTAGCCTGCCCCTTTGGCTGCTTCTGTGGTAGTGTTGAAACTGATTCTTCGTTAACAATATAACCCAAGCCTTTTTGTTTATACCCTGGAATTTTTGAAGAACTTGAAGAAAATTCTGGAACTTTTCGTTCTTTAGCCTCGCTATTGAACTTAGCTTTAATATCTTTCAAGTTGTTACTTTGAAGCAAAGCTTTTTCTTCTTCATTAGCAAATGAAGGAACATAATCAACTTTCTCACAAATCTTTTGCTCTTCCAAAACTTTGGAACTTGAGACAAACTTTGGAGCTTCACCCAATTTCTTCTCCCTTTTCTCAGATTTGTTTTTCTTCTTCTTTGCTGGAGTTGCAAATTTAGAATAATCTTGCAATTCAGCTCTTGGATCAAGTGACACAGATGGAGGATTTAAGATAACCACCGGAGCTGGAACAGAATGCAAGTCCTCTAATTTCACACTATCGTCACTCTTCTCCTGATTGTAAATGTAATTCAGTAAAGTAGGAGACATAGCTGAATTCTTTACTTGTTTTTGAAGAATAAGAATCTCAATTTTCAACTCAGAAATCTTGACTTGAGCATCCATCAATTCTTTTTGAACATCAATAAATTGATCTGACAACTCATTGTATTCTGACTTTAGTTGTCTTTTTGTATCACAAATGTCCATTAACTCAGCATGAACTTTTTCCCACTTCTTTGTGTAATAAGCAACATCTTTTGTTAACATTCCATTCTTCTCACGAGCCTGAACATTTTCATCTCTAAGCTTTGAAAGTTCCTCTTTAAGTTCTATAACTCTATCTTGTAATTCAGAAATCACTGCTTTATGAACATTTTCTGCAGCAGTAACTTCATCAAAAGCCTTTTGAAGTTCAACATTAGATTTCAGAAGAGATTCCACTCTAGCTGTTGATTTCTCGAATAGATTATCAAAATCTCCAATAACATCCTTTGCTTCAGTTTCCCATTTTTCAACACTTTGAACCAGTTCTGTATTGACTCTTTCTAAATCAGCACATCTTTGTTGTGAACATTCTAATTCAGCTTTAACAGCTTTGAGTTCTTCAGAGATCAAACCATTCTCTGCTAACAAAGATTCATATTTTTCTTGAAACTCTTTTGTCACTTCTGCAGTACCATCTTCCACAACTGTTTCATATGAACTTGTGTCTGAATCTGAATCATGTAATTCGTGACAACCAACTTCGGCAAGAAGTGCAGATTCATCAGGATACAATTTAACATATTGTTTTAGATCAGCGTTATACACCATGGCAGGTGATGTCTTGTAGATAGAATCTGTAGAACCATCTGCATTGAGAGTTGCAGTTAATGCTATCTGATTCTGTCTCTCTTCAATTATTGCTATATCTCTTTCCCAATCATATCCTTCAGCCGTGTATGAAGTCAAAGCTTGTGATTTAGAATTGTTTGTTGAAGACGAAGATGCAGATACTTTTGAATTGTTACATTCACGAGCAAAATGTCCAACTTGTGAACATTTGAAACACTTAACTTTGGATTTATCCAATCCAATTTTTCCTCCTGGAATAAAAGATTGTTTACCATGCTTCTTCATGTATCTCCTACCTCTTTCAACAATCATAGCAAATTGCCAATGTAAATCTAACTCGTTCAAATGATCATCATTCAACTCACCTAAGTCATTTGCAACCAAATCAACCTCTCCAAGTTTCCCAAAAATTGAACCATTTGACGATGATATAAATGCAGATAACAATGAAGCTAGATCCTCAGATGCCTTATCAGGAATTGTAGACTTTGATGATCGGTTTGGACTTGTAAAAGTACAACCTGGAGAATCACCATAACTCTCAGTTTTTCCAGCAAGAAATGCAGTACTAGGACCTTCACTGTAAATGTTTGCCTTTTTAGCATTTATGGTAGAATCATTTTCACCACGATATGCAGCTGGATTCTGTACTTGTGCAGGCATGGATTTGTTGACACTCAACTCCATATCTCTTGCTTGTATCTGCTCAATCAAATTGATGAATGACAACCCTGAAAATTCTTTATCATGAGTAATCATCATTACATAATTCTCCCATTTTTCAGGTAATGCCTCTAGTATCTTCTCTTTCAGATCAGCTTCTTCTTTTTTGATGCCAACTAAAGCCATTTCACTTAATAAATGTGAAAACCTAGTGATAAGCTTTGAAATATTCTCATCTGGATAATGCTTGAAATTGTCGAACTCTTTTCTTAGAACCTTTTGTTTGCTTTTCTTGAATTGATCATTACCCTCACATCGTTTTTGAATTGCATCCCACAATTCTTTTGCAGAAGTATACGCAGAAAATTGATGTAATAAGTCGGAAGGTAATGCCATCGTTAAAGCACCATAAGCTTTTTGTTCTGCTTGATATGCCTTCTTTTGCTCACCAGTAAGACTTTGTTGCAAAACTGGCCTTCCATTTTGTCCTGTTGGATACTCATATAGATTATTGTAAGATATCCAAAAATCAACATCATTTGCACCAACATATGCATTGAATCGCTTCACCCAACTATGATAATCTTCCAATCTGAGCAATTTTGGAACTTTCTGACTTGTTCCTATTTCATTATCATAGTTAATGATAGCTTGCATCGTGTTTTGAATCGCGGAAAACGCTTGAAAATCCGACATATTTTCCGAAATATGACACCTCAAAACTTCGAACTAAAAAACGGAGGCTTTCCAAGAGGATTTAGGGGGTCAAAACTTGTCGGTACTGGCCGTAGGCGGTACAAGTCCTAGATCTCGTCGATACGAACGTTTTGGCTGGTATTGGGTTCCGTAACTCTTAACGGTTCTCAAGTTACGTCAGTTTAGTGATGAACACTTTTCTGCCAGCGGACCAAACCAAAATCAGCGGACCAAACTATACCTGCGGATCAGATTTATAACCAGCGGACCAAATTGTACTAGCGGATCAGATTGATCCGGCGGACCAAAAACTGGTACGGCGGACCAGATTTTTCAGCGGATCACACTGATACGCTATAACCGCCACGGATCAGCTGATGAAGATTGCCTAGCGGACCAGACGGCGGACCAGAATGTTCATCCGGCGGATCAGTCGTTTTTCATGCAGTTTTCGACTGATTTCGCAAATTTTGACAAATTGAACCTAAATTTGCTTCACACAGATGCGAAAACTTACCAGGAATGCTCGAAAATCATTTTTAACCTTGGAAACACCCGGAATTGGAAGAATTTGATGAAAAATGCTTCAAAACCCACTTTTTCTCTCTAAAAATCTCCAAAATCACAGAATATGATCAGCAAATGGAACCAGATAGCTCTGATACCACTTGTAAAACCATGGAGCGACAGATCGATTGCTAATCACGTGATAATGAGATGAAACGAGATCAAAAGTAAATACAAATGAAATTTGTATTGATGAAACCTTGAGAGCATACACACAGAAACACACACACAGAAATGTAGAATATGACTTGAAGTTCTCTATCAGTGCTCTAATGCTCTCTACACATGCTACCTATTTATAGGTAACTTAGACTAGCTGGCGTACCACCCAGCGTACCAACTGGTACGCTGCACCAACTGGTCCGGCGGACCATGTGATACGCTCAGTTGCCTAACAAGACTCACACAGATGCTCTCATTACATAGATACAATACACGAGACACATCATGGCACAGGAATATGCTCTAACAGAAAAGTTTACTTTGAATAGAACAACATAAGAACTTATTGCAACACAAGAAGAGTTGGCTGAAGCGCAAAAGAAAATTGCAAACATGAAGATTGAGGTTTGTGATTTCAAAAGACAGTTGCATAATCTCAATAATTCATCGTCTTTCATATTTTTTTTGTGCAAAAGGGAGAATTTTCATCAGATTTTTTGGTGATGTTATTCTGTAAAGTGTTCCACCTCCCGTGGTTTTTGAAAATTCTATCAATACTTTGAAAGCAACAGAAGAATTTCATGATTACTCAAAGTTTGCTGATACAAAATCCGGAAACAAGAAGAAGTTGAAATTTCAGAAGAATAAGGATGAAGAAAAGTTTGATTCAAGAAAAACACCAAAGTTTAACTCAAGGTCTAAATTTCTCGATAAGGAAAAGGTTTTTGACGGCAATCCAGGAAAAGTGAAAGTCGACAAATTTTCAGAGATTGTGATTAATGAATCTTTGCTTTCTAATAAAAATGATTTAAATGCCATCAAGGATGAGTTTTCTCAACTTCCTTCACAAGGTCATGAGAAACCTAAGTCGGTACCAGATACATCTAAAAAGGATAGTGGTCTGGGATATGAAAGTAAAGACGAGAACGTGAATGTTTGAAATGATTTCCAAGATGTGCTTGATATAGAAGAAATTGTGGAGGATATCAAGGTTCACAAAGAAAAGGAGATTCCACTTGAGAATCATATCATGTGTGAACCTGATGCTGATTTTCTGTCAACAAATTCTAAGTTAGAGTGTCAAGAGATTGATTCTTCACAACATTCTACAATGTCAATAGAATCCACGTCATCTCCTAAGTCGGTTGATGGGAGAGCTTGCTTTTACTGCAACAAGACGGGACATGTGATTCGTGATTGTGCTATTCGACAAAAACTTTCACGTGGTTCATATCGATCGTCATCATCCGATTCAATGATTCTCAATGAGGTACCTGTTACACAAAATCAGAAAAACCAATGAAAGCCAGTTCATAAGAAGCCGGTTGTTGGTAGAATCTCAAATTATGATGATTGGTCACCACAATTTTCAAAACAAATACATTTTTCAAAAAGAAAACAATTTTTCAATAATGATTTTGAAATGCCTTACTCAAATGAGTTATCATATTACGGGCATCGACAACATCACTCAAGACCAGAGAAAATGTTGGTCGAAGAGTTGTTGAATATGGTTTTCGACAAGTCAAAGTTTTTCAATGGTTGTGATTCGCATCGGTCGAACTCATTTAAACCATTTCGTACATGGAAACAGAAAATGGCAACCTCTGCAGGTTACGATCATGTTGAAGATACGGGACGACCCAAGCCGGTTTGGGTTCCCGTATTTAACTAAAAGTTGTTTGAGGTTGTGTGCAGGATGCTTCAAGAAGGCCTATTAGTGATTGCAAAGTTGCTGATACTGGAGTATTTTGCTTAAGTTAGCGCTTCATAGAGTTGATATTTCACAAACATTTTTGAGAAAAATGATTTTTCAAAATCTATAAATGCGAGGTATTCGTGTTGATCGATCAATTTTATTTTCTTTACTTTTATTTTCTTTCATATTTTTAGGGGGAGAAAAATTTGAAAAATTCAAAAAATAGAGTTTGTTGAATTTTAGGGGGAGAAAATGCAAAATATAAAAAAATGAAAAATGCAAAAAGTATGATAAAAAAATGAAAAATGAGAAATTGATCCAACACAAGATGAGAAATGATGGTACATCAGCATACGTTATCTACCATGAATAAAGTAGAAAGAAAGGTTGTAGGTACTTGCTTGACTTGCTTGAATGTGCTGAGTAGTCTGATATATTCGAGTATGATAAAAAAATAACGCTTGCTTGATAATTGTGGTTACAAACCATGATGGGTACTGTGTATATCTGGCAAAATAAAATGAGAAAATACCAAAAAAAAACAGAATAAAGAGATGTTCTGGTGTATGCTTGCTTTATTTTGAAAAATTTCAACTTGTTTGATTTTCTTTATTTTGTCAAATGATCGGACTATCTCTTCGTATCCACAAGATCGACCTGATAGTTGTTCATTTGATGTTCTACTCTATTTTCTTAGTTGTTTCGTATAATCCATCGGATTTTCTCTACGTGCTCACAAGGCCGACCTTGTTGTTGGATTATACAACTTCAACTTGTTTGATTTCTTTTAATTTATTTTCTCAATACTTATGCATTCTCTGCGTGCTCACAAGGCCGACCTGATTGCTAAGTATTTGAGGCTTCTGCTTTCTTTTTGTAAGAAACATCATGAACTTAATATCTCTATGGCATTTGATTCTGTATAAGCAAGTTTACAATATCAGTATGAGAAATCTACTGCGAGTAACTTGACTTGAATAAAAGAAAAATACAAAAATATGAAATAAGCGGATTGCCAATACTCCTGATTGTGTGGGTACCATGTTATCAATGCTCGATAAATACACTAAATTTCATATCAGAAAGCTATAGACAATGACCTGCTTTAGCTGAAACAAACCAAATGGTTGTATTCTCACCAAAAACCAAATGGTACCATGTACGATTGTTGGAACTAAAATCTGTGTGACTGACGCCATCAAATCTGTTTACCGAAGCATTCGACTGAAGAATCCATGTGAATTGATTTAGAGACTGGGTTGTGATGCTCGAGGCTTGCAGATTGGACCGAAGACCATTTTCTGGAAAAGTCAACCGTTCGGGTCAACGGTCAACGCAAAAGTCAACGGAAGATCGGTTTGAGCGAGTCAAGCTTCGGATTAATTAAATCAACTTTGATTTAATTAATATTTATGTTATTTGCTTTTCTTGTAATTTTTGTTCATTTATGTTTCTGTTGTTAGTCATCCTCAATATATATAGTGAGGGTGCCCCATTACAAGTAAAGGAGTCTCCAAATGTGAGATGATGATTTCTTGTAGAGTGTGAGATTTCCATTCTAGAGAGAGAGTGAGTCATGGATTTCTAGAGAGAGAGTGTTGTCATGATTTCTTGTAACTAATCATTCGGTTCAATGAAATCATTCGACTTGTTCATCATCTTTCTATGTGTTTGATTTCCAAGATTCTTCTCACCTCCTTCACCTTTTTGGGTTTTCGAATCTGAACCTCGTTCTTGCTCAAAGTCATGATTCTTGATGTGAAAATCGGTCCTGACAAATGGTATCAGAGCGGGTACCGATCAGATTCATCTCATCGTGAATCTAGTCACTCGAATCTGATTTTGAGCTTGAATATGGTGAAGATGAGAAAACCCACTTTTGAGACTTTTTCATATTTTTCTTCATTTTTGATGGATTCTGGACAGACCTGATGTTGTTAGATGTTAGGTTATTGTTCATGGAGTCTATCTGATGATTGTTCATTTTCTATATGTTCAAATCTGTTGAAGAAATGAAGATCAGAGCTGTTTTTCGTAACTTTGGAGTTTTTCCCGTTTTTAGGGTCTTTGAAGATTTTGGAGCTTGATTCTCTTTTTTCTGGGCGTTTCTTAATGGTTTTGGATGAAACGAGATATGATTCTTAGTGGAAATCGCATTCCGGATCCATTTGGAGCATCGGTTTTGTCTGAATCTCAACCATTTGGGCAGATCTGGAAAAACACACACAAGTGCGTGTTTCACGGTGTTCTTCGTGTTCTTGAAGATTTCCAGAATTTGGGGCTGATTCGAATGGTTATTGCTGCTGTTTGGGATGTGTAAGTGGCCATAGCATATTCTACAACAGATTTGTGTCATGAATTACTCGTTTCCATTCATTTTCGGGAGTGTTTCGAGAATCGAAGGGTATGTGTTCTTCACTTGTGTTCATCATTTTCCAGATTTTTCTAAGTGTTCTTGAAGCTTTGAAGATTGTCCTAGCGAACTTCTACTGTTCCTAGCGGACTTGATGTCGTTTTAGCGGACTTGAACTTTGTCTTAGCGGACTTGTTTAAGTCTTAGCGGACTTGAGTCCTTAGCGAACTTCAGGAGTGTCTTAGCGAACTTCTCGGACTGTTAGCGGACTTGAAATCGTCCTTAGCGGACTTCTTTGCTTAGCGGACTTGTTTTTGGGTTTTTATTCGAGTTTGTTTCAGAGGATTCTGGTCGTACAGGATGATAGAGAATCATGCTACGAGTTCAACGAGCTAAGAATCATCGAAAATGGTCAAGTTGTGAGGATGTTACGGGCAAAATACGCTTTTCCGGTGGCTCCTTCGTTTTTTCCGATGACATCAGTTAGGGTTTCGGTGGTAGAGGGATCTGAGTTTGACGACGCTGATGTGGCAGGCGTACATTGGTTGACAGGGAATTGTCTCTCACTTCCTCTTGTCGGATGCAGGTTAAACCCTAAGGTTGTTGTCGTATTCTGATTGGCCAAGGAGAAGCACGTGGGTCCCTCCTCACAAGATATCCATTGAAGACAGTGGGGTTGTCAAGTTTCTATTGGCTCCTGGAAACTAGCGGGTCCCAACTGTCAAAAATAAACGTTGGAATTTAATTGTTGTCGCCATACTATTGGCTGATGGCCTCTCCTTGTGGGCCCCAGGTGCAAGAAGACAATCGTTGAAGGCAATTGGGCTGCGCCTTCTGATTGGCCGTTAGCCAATTCACGCGGATTGTCGTTTCTGAGCCGCTGGATTTCATTCTTTATCAGCCGTTGGATCAGAGAGTGTGTTTCTTCTGCTGCAACCTGATTGGCCAGCCGCCAAGCACACGGATTGCCACTTTTCAGCCTTTAGATCAATTTGTTTCCAGCCGTTGATCAGTAAAAAAACCTCAATCCTGATTGGTCAGAATTCCCTCACATGGATTATGGTTTTTCTAGAGAGATTTATACCACTAATGAATATTTCAGTATTTTTCGTTAAAGCACGGGCTTTTCCTATGAGTCTTTTACGAGACGAACGAGATAATGCCGCGGCGAAATTGTGAAATTTTAGTGGTCATGGATTTATTCCGATTATTTTTATGGGGTTCTCGTTTATTGACGTCAAGCGCACGTTTGCTATCGACCACTGACGGGTTAGCTTTATTATCCGGTTAATTAAGAAGCTTTTTTCGTTATGTCTCACGTTTTATTTTTAGCTGATGCAGCGCGGATGTTAGCTAACCAGATTAACTGGAATCTCAGTTAATTATTGGAATTATTCTGATTAAATCTCTCGAGAAGCCGTTCCATGATAAAAATTGACGGAATTTTTTCAGATTGAGCCATTTTCACCGATATGACTCAGAAATCTTCACGGAATTTATTTCCGAGCTCGTTTTTCTTCACCCAATTTACGAAGACTCCGGTTATGATTATTTTCGCTCGAGATCTCAAATTTTCACAGATTTGAAATTTATCTTTATTTTCACATCCAACCTCAGTCACGCGGATTATTCACAACTGTCAGCATCCGGCTTCCGGTTTTTCACGAGATTGTCCGATTTCAAGATTATTTATCTGGTTTCTCTAGGCAACCGATTGCGACAGTTCGACTCTCCACATCAGATTTTACGCTTCCGACTTGATGTTTTTTTGGAGAGATTTAGAGAAATAGGAGGAATTATTATGGAAATGGATTATCGTGTCGATTATTCGGAGTTGGAGCATGTTCGATGATTGATTGGTTTATCTGATTCAGTTTGTTGCTGTTATGACTCCGATGTTCAGCATTTTCTCAGTATTGTACCCGACCGTGTGAACCGAGTGAGGGGCAGCACTTGGATCTCGACTGGAGCAACAAGAACAGAATAAGCTTATTCAGAGGGGGAATCTCTACAACAGAAAGTCTCGGGTTTATCAGTTTCTCATTGAAGATGTACGACAAAGCGATTCTTCAGCAATTAAACAGATTTGAAAGCATCAGTCAAGGGGGAATATGTTGGAATAAAAATCTATGTGATTGACGCCATTAAATCTGTTTACCGAAGCATTCGACTGATGAATCCATGTGATCTGATTTAGAGACTTGGTTGTGATGCTCGAGGCTTGCAGATTGGACCGAAGACCGTTTTCTGGAAAAGTCAACCGTTCGGGTCAACGGTCGTAAAAGTCAACGGAAGATCGGTTCGAGCGAGTCAAGCTTCGGATTAATTAAATCAACTTTGATTTAATTAATATTTATGTTATTTGTTTTTCTTGTAATTTTTGTTCATTTATGTTTTCTGTTATTAGTCACCCTCACTATATATAGTGAGGGTGCCCCATTAGAAGTAAAGGAGTCTCCAAATGTGAGATGATGATTTCTTGTAGAGTGTGAGATTTCCATTCTAGAGAGAGAGTGAGTCATGGATTTCTAGAGAGAGAGTGTTGTCATGATTTCTTGTAACTAATCATTCGGTTCAATGAAATCATTCGACTTGTTCATCATCTTTCTATGTGTTTGATTTCCAAGATTCTTCTCACCTCCTTCACCTTTTTGGGTTTTCGAATCTGAACCTCGTTCTTGCTCAAAGTCATGATTCTTGATGTGAAAATTGGTCCTGACAACGATGCGTTATGTCTGATATGATCTCATGTTGTGATCTTTCTCACCAAAAACAAAAATAGAGTTTAATTCTATATTGCATTTATGTTTCAGTTTATGAAAAATCAAAAAGATTTTCAGTGTGTTTTGATATAAACTTTGTAAAATCCAAAAGATTTTCTTTCTTCTTTGTTTTTGATCTGATCGACATGGGATACAACAAGATTTCAAAACTAAACGTCTTGGTTTCTCCAAAGGAGGAGTTTTGCTTCCAAGACTAAAGTTATGTTTGGAAAAGAAAAAAAACTGCACTTTTGTCTTCTGAAGGTTGCAGGTTGAAATCATCAAAGTCTTTCAGATAAAGATCTCAGAATGGATTTCATGCATGGTTGCAAAGCTGTCAAGGAGTTTATCACTTTCAGAAATGGTTCAGTTGACTTAGTCCTGTTCCAGCCATGCCTACCCTACATCAACTAACAATAGATTCAAAGAGTTTGAAGATTAGATACAGCACACGCCAAGGGGGAGTTTGTTAGTACAAAATATGTGTCGTGTGTGTATCAGTTAGTTTCGTTAGTTGATTGAGTTAGAATAGTTAATTCAAGGTTAGAGGGTAGAAGGTGTCAATCTATTAAAGTGGAGGGACTTGATTGTGATATAGTAAAAAATCACATATGAGTGATGTTTTGGTCAAAAACTGCCTAAGCAATTAGTTGATCAAACTTTGTAAGTGAGGTGGTGTGTTTGATAAGGTTAGCAAGAAAAATGCAAGTTTGGATGTTGACACGAGGATGTAACGAGGGAAAAATCCAGGAATCCTTGAGTATCCTCAAGGAGCCTAGCAAAAAACCTCGGGAGCCGGCTTAAAGTGCCTGCTGCCTGAAACGTTTATATAATCGAAATGTGTTCAAGTACAAATGAAATGAGCTCGAGTTCTAAGTGGTATAGAGAATTCTGATCGTAAAAAGTTGTGTGTGTGTGTAAGCCTAGAGCTCGGTTTAAATAAAGATTACATTCCAACAACCTATCCTAAAAACTAGCAACTAACTCCACGTCCTCCACGTAGCCGTTGAGGTCTACCTAGCCCACGTTTATCTTAGCTGACCGGGTCTTTAGGACACGTGACTAATGCTGGAGTCAACCTGTGAACAACAAACAAAAAAGGGAAAAACAATCGTTAGCAAATAAAGGTAAATCAGGATCCTTACAGTGAAGTGCTTGCGAGCTGATCTGAGTATCCTGAAATCCAGTACCAACAATTGCCCCCAAATTTTTGGCAGTTGGCGCATGCAAGCCATCTGGCAAAAATTTGAAATATTCGTACTCTTATCCAAAGTATAATGATGATGAAGCAGAAATTTAATCCGCTCAACTCCCAAGCAATATTTTCGCTCAATTTTCTTTTTATAAACTCTTCTTTGGCCACATTATTTTGCACAGCTTTTTCCTTCGGCGAAACCCTAGAGCTTCTCCCATCTTCCCCAGGTTAGTATTCACTCTTTCTTTTCTTCTTCGTCTTTGCTGATCATGGGAAAGAAACTGCTCCGATCTTCGGCCACTGTCTCCGACAAAGTGGCCGACGACTTCACCGACCAGGGACTCCTTCCGGCGACGGTGGAGGAAACCTGCAACTTTGATGATCAAAAGATCGCAATGTTGCAGCGATCTTCGAGCTTCCCCGCCGAAGCTGAATTCCGTCCATTCGACCCCTCCTTGAAAGCCGACCATATCTCCGACGAGTGGGTTTGTTTCCTTTACTACCCCTTTCTGCTTGGTATGACGTTCCCTTTCCCGGATTTGGTCACCGAGTTCTTCTCGATCACCAACCTTGCCTATTCCCAAGTAATGCCCATGGTGTGGCGAATCCTTCTTTCTCCCCATTATTTGAACCAGACCCGCAACTTGAACATTGGGGTTGCTGAGATCTGCAAGGTGTACCGGTTGGCCACACATGGCAACAGTAGATTTGTCTTGAAAATCAGAACCGGAGAAGCCCAGATAATCCCTAGGGTTTCTCCAATGACCACGACTGGAAGCGTCAATTCTTATTTGTCAAAAGGAGTAGCCTTGTCGGTTGCGAGAACCTTCCTACCCAATGGGTTGTCAAGGGTAGGAAGAGTTTTTGCAATATTCTAATTCCATACACTCCTCTATTTCATTTAACTGATATGCTTGCTCTCTCGTCTTTACAGCGCCCAAGTTTGAAGCTCTAATCAAGCCAACCCGTGAATCCTCCAAAAAGTTCAAGGATCTCTACAGCATCCCGGTGGCAGAAAGAAGCTGT
>JBCNJP010000008.1:37281887-37369204 GCA_039602395.1 Deinandra increscens subsp. villosa | reverse complement strand
GGAATATAGAGGGGTTTGAAAAGAAAAAAAAATTGCTGGAACATGAAATGAATGCTTTGAACTATCTCAAACAAAAACTCGAATTAAATGGACTTTAGAGGGAATGAAAACTCTAAATTTTTCATGATATATTAAAGAACAACCTCTCAAATAATCATATTTCGGGTATCATTATTGATGCTAACCATCGGTTCTTAAGGATACAATTTTTGAACATTTTAACTCCAGATTCATGGAGCCAATGCCTAATCATCCAATTCTTAACTTTTTGGGTTGTAAAACCATATCGGCTTCACAAAGTGTTAATACTACCTTTCCCTTCTCTTTGGAAGAAATTAAAATGGCATGTTGGGATTGTGGGAGTGATAAAAATCCCGGGTTCGGATAGTTTTAACTTTAAATTCTCCAAACTATACTAGGATGTCTCTGCTATGGATTTTAAACCTACGTTCGACCGACTTTCTCAATGTGGTGAGATTGGTAAGGGTGCAACACGGGTTTCATTGCTCTATTTTCTTAATTCGATGACCCCCTTGGTTTGAGTGACTATCTACCAATTAGTCTTGTGAGACCTATTTATCAAGTTATTGCTAAAACATTGATTAATTAATCAGATTGCTCGTGTTATTGTGGAGTGGTGAGTAATTCTCAATTTGGCTCCATCAAGGGAAGATTTATTCTAGACGGTCCACTCATCGTTAATGAGACGTTGGCGTGGCTTAAACACTCTAAAGGCGAAGTGTGTTTTTTAAGTTGAGTTTGAAAAGGCTTATGACGCACAAACGTAGTGAATTGGAAGTTCCTTGATTATATTGTGGAGCATACGAGTTTCCTGGTTCTTTGGAGAAAATGGATTTCGGGTTGGTTTAAGTCGGGTAGATCCTTAGTGTTAGTCAATGGGTCTACTACATCTGAGTTCAATTCCACTCATGGGCTTCATCAAGGGGACCTCTTTCCCCGTTTCTTTTTGCCATTGTAAGGGAGTCTTTTCATGTCATTACTTCTAGAGCACAGGATATTGGTTTGTTTCATGGTTTAGGCCTTCTTAATAACGAGCCTAATTTTACTCATCTTTTCTTTGTTGGTGATGTCATCTTCATGGGTGAAGCCACTCCGGGTAATATGGCCAATCTTGCTTGATTCTTAGATGCTTTAGCTTGGCGTTGGGATTAAAAGTTAACTTTAATAAAAGCAATGTTTTTGGAGTTGGGCTCACTCTTTTGCATGAAACTCTTTTGGCTAATCTTCTTTATTGTCGCAGGTAAGTTCCCACGATTTATCTCGGAGTTCCTTTGGGTACTAAAATGAATGGAGTCAAACATTAGCACACGGGGGTGGAAAAATTTTCAAAAAAAAAAAGTCCACATGGAAGATAAATAAATTTTCTTTTGGCAGTAGAGTTACTCTTACAAAGTCATTTTTGGGTGTCATTCCATCCTACTATATCTCCATATTTCGAGCACCAATGAAGGTGATCAACTCAATGGATGCGCTTAGACGTAAATTTGTTTGTGGTGGAAATTCTATTACCTCTAAATATTGTGGAAATTTTGGAAATGGTTTTTGGCGCCAAAAAAGGGGGGATGGTTATTGGTTCAATCCACAATTCTAATATCGCTCTCCTTACAAAGTGGATGTATCGGTTTAAAGCGAAGGCAACAGATCTTTGGGTGAGAGTGATTTCAGCTATCCGCTTGTCTAACAGGAATTGCGACACCTTCCCCTAAAAAAATACATAACAGTCACTTAGAATAACATTTTGAAAGTGTTGGTGATCTTAATATATTTGGTTCAAACTTTCTTGATTATCTTAGAGTAAAACTTGGTGATGGGCGTAACTCTTGTTTTTAGCTTGACAATTGGTCAAATCTGTTGGGTTACAACAGTGGTATTCGGGTTAGCCGGTGACAAATTTTTTTTTTAAATAATTATTTAGGTCAAATAATGATTCAATCAATTACCGAGTAAATTAGTAAACTAAAATCAATATAATTAAATTAACAAGTATTTAATACGCAGCGGAAAACGATTTAATTTACAAACACGAAAACCAGTCTATTAACGTAAACCATATTCAACAGGATTCGACAATCACCAAACGCACAAACACCAATCGCGTTAATACAAGAACGCGATGGAAAAAAAATAAATAAATAAATCTAAACTAACGACGTGTTTAGATATACCTGAGCGGTGATTCAGACAAACGCTTGAGACACCGAAAATTAACGGGTGACGCTAGGGTTTCGGAGTTGACGATTCGACGGGCGAATTGAACAATCCTCGCAGTTACGGGTTTACTACGCAGTGACTCAAGCACTGAGAAAATCACATATGTCGGATTGGGCGCGAACTGGGGTTCGCGGACGACGGGCGAACTCACCGTGTGACAGCGGTTCGCGGAGAGGTTGTCGATCGGGAAGCGGGCGTCGGCGAGGAGGGGAGGCGGCCAGCTTGGGCGGCTGCGGCGGTGCGACAGAGATGACGGCGGTGGCGGGCTGCTGCGGCGGCTTGACTAGGGCTGCGGCGGCGACTCGGTTTGGACGACGGCGGCGGACGACAGAGAGGCGGCGGAGGCGGACGACAGAGAGGCGGCGCGGTTCACGGCTTCTTTTCTTTGGTGCGTCGGAGAGGAGGAACCATGACAAGACGGTGATCAACGGATTAGGGTTCCCGCGATCGGATGATCGGATCGCCGGAGAATTAAAGGGTGGCGGCGGCTTGGGAGCCGTCAGCGTCGATCGAGAGAGGGGAGGGGAGGGAGGCCGAAAACTCTTAATCAGGGATTAGGTTTTTTGCCTCCCTTAATCAGGTATATATATCTGATTAATTTCTGTTAGGTCCCTCGATTTAAATTAATCCATGATCGAACCTTTTAACCATCTAATGTTGTTGTGTAATCCTTTACTATGATACTCCATGCAATATCTAACTATTGGATTTCTTTCGTATCGTATTTAGTATGATTCGTACCGTTTCAAGAGATTGATAGTATCTGTGGTTGCTCAGCCACAATGTGATCAATACTTAATTTTAATCTTGAAACTTTAAATCAGTTGACGTGTCATTTAAAGTTTAATCCAGTAAATTTAAATGATCTTCAGATCGGCATACGATCGTTATTCCGGTAAGGATCAGTGGCGATGCTCCCACTTGCTTTAGGCAATCTGACATTCCCATTATCATCCTTCTTTCAAACCTTTTGGATACTAACTTGCACGAAGGAATCGTGGCAATTAAATTTCGTTTTCAAGAACGAAATTGTTTGCTTTCGTTGCTGAAGTACGGAATTTGAACGCCTAATATCCAGATTTTATGACTCACTCATAAATTTAAAGACGATTGTGAAAGTCATTTAAGAGCTTAATGGCATGGAGATGCTTTCGTCTATTCTGTTTGTAAGTATCTCGTGATGATCGAGATAATGATTTATTTTGCTGGACTCTTGGGTCCAACATTAGAGGATGTTTCCTTATTCAAGTAAGGTTAACATACAAACTCTAACGGGAATGTCAATACGTTTCGCCAAGCAACAATCCATTGTCGGTGAAACGTTGTTTGTCTGGATGGTCTCGTTTAGGTGCGAGAGTTGCTTTACATAGTCCAGTTATTTATTAGAATCACGTTTTCTTAGATAATTAAAGATCTAACTATGGACATGTAATTACTAAATTCTCATCTTCACAAGATTCCGGTCTTGGGATTGGAAGTTAGTTATGCAAGTGATGTGTGAAGGGACGTTTTGGTTACAGGATGCTAAGGGCTATTGTTGTGACAAGTCATTGTCTTGTGTTTGTCGATTTCTAAGTGAAACTAAAAATCCTTGTACTAAACACTTAGTGTATGTCTGATTCAAAACACATATGAATACAACGATTGTAGTCTAAGACTTCCAAGATGTGTGTAGGGATGCACATGTATATCTAATGGTAATGTGCACCATGCATGGTGTAACCATTCTACAATGTCATAATCAGCAAGGGATTACTTTTGTAGTAATTTAGCTGGTGATTTAAACTTATATGAACAAACGTCTGCATGGGGGCAGAGGATTGATTTGTTCACATGGTTGAAGATCAAAATGGTGATCTCCAATCAGTTCGACTTGATTTAATATTCTTGACTTCGGTGGTTCAAAGTCGTAAGACTTTGTGAACTACCGTTATGTCGTGCGTTGTCTCGTAATGAGTACGATAGACGCTCAAGGCATTATAGCTTTGATGGGATATGAAAAACAAAAGATTTTTCATGTCGCATTTTAAGCTAGCCTTGATGAAATCAAGTGCACCAGGTTGTGATGTATGTTGTTTTGGGATTTCGAACTTAATCTAACAAAAGGTTGAATCAAATTCAAAATAGATTAGAACGATCATGCATGTTTCGAAAATCAACCATAGTCAAAAACATGTCATGGTTAAAATCCACCAGAGAGCAATTGTTCATCCTGGAATACAGCCAGGGAAACCAAAACAAAACAAGTTGTTTCAAAACCCACCAAGAATTGTTTTAAACTGAAAACGTTAAACATGAGCTTTATTTATGGTGCGAATCTCGCAGGGTAGCTCAATGTCATCTCGGTCTGCTTTCTCTAGCTTCATGCACCTACAAAATGTAAGGTATGTCAAACATATATTTTGCAGGAATAAGTGAAGCATTATACAACATAAAGTCATGTGTATACCTGTGGAATTACCCTGCTGTGCTTTCCCATTTTTCACCTTGGCAAGATACTTTGGGCAGTTCCTTTTCCAGTGACCCATCTTGTTGCATTCAAAACACTGGCGCTGATCTGGCGGCGATGCATTGGACGCTTTAGGCTTGCCTTTCTGGGAGCTTCCAGACGCTCTGGTAATAGCTGCCTTTCCCTTCTTCTTGTTCCCATGCCTTGCTTTCTTGACCTCAGGCTTCTTGACACCTCCTGATCGGATTGCGAGTACATCGGGTGCCTTGCCGTTAACAAAGTTAACTTCAGCAGTCTTGAGCATGCCATGAAGCTCAGTCACTGTCTTTACCATGCTATGCATGTTAAAGTTCATCCTGAAAGGGGTGAAGGCACTGGACAGTGAGTGTAGAATTAGGTATGTCGCCATTTCGGCGGGGATGACGTAACTCTTCATCTTCAGAACATGAGGGCTGACGGGAGTGCCTTCAGCCATGTGACAATTAATAAGTATCACAATGGTGTCATAGCGCTCCTGTCGGGCCTGAGTTTCAACATGGTCCTCAGATCACCGATCATCTGAAAAGCCGTCCTGTGAACCATGTTCTTCTGAATATCAGAAGTCATAATGGCTAGCATAAGACATGCGATATTTTTGGCATTTTGTCGCAATGTGTTATGGGCGTTACGCGCTGGAGCAGTGTCAGCTTCAGGTTGCTCGGGAACCTCAACTTCTTACACGTTTTTCATGTTAGCCATTTTCAGGACGATTATCAGATTCCTTTCCCAATCAAGGAAGTTGGCGCCATCAAGTTTCTCCTTCTCAAGAAGAGACTTGATATGGAAAATCTCTTGGTTTGCGCGGTTTGCGTTAGCCATCTAAAACAACAGGAAAATTTAGTGTTTCGTTGTTTGATTCGTATTCAAGGATGGCAAGCTAATCTTGAATAGGAGATGGGAATTCAGTTAGTTAGGCAATTTCTCCAGACAGCGTAAAGTGCTTTCAAAATTTCTAAGTAACCAAATGGACAATGATTGCCACTTGTGAGTAACTGTCACAACTCCCGTTATGGGGCTTTCACGAACAGATCAACGAAATACGTGTAGCCCCATCTATGCCCATTCTGTCTACAGGCCGACCAGAGGTACGGTGTTGAAATACTCCAATACCAAAGGTGCGTGTAAAGAAAATGGTAGTTGTCCTAAGTGGTCAGTGTGTGCATACGGTGTTGAAATACTCCAATGCGCTCACATTGGAAGATACCCTAAACACCACGTGCGGTGTTGAAATACTCCAACACGGATGCATCGGTCAATATGTTCCAAGTTAGCCTTGACTTAGGATGGCATAGACTACCGGTTTTAGGCTTACCAGATAGGATTATTAAGTAATATTTTAATAATTAATGTGATGACAAATTTCACGAATCCTATCTCACTCGGGATGATCATTTAAATATCTAAGTATTAATGATCTACGTGTCGTGAGACGATAACCAATTATTAACAACGTTGGATTCATATATCGAAAAATCCGAATTTAATGTCGAATTAAATTGGTCATTAAATTTTTATAAAGTCGTAATTAAAATTAGGACTTTTATTTAATTGATCGAAAAATTAGTTTTATACAGGTAAAACTAAGTTTGGATTTTAGTCGATGCATTAATCAAAATTAAGACAATCAACCAAAAGCAAGAAAACACACATGCACATATTCGGCCATACAGGGGTCTCGATATTATCAGAGCCTATGAGATAGAAAAAGTAAATCAACCACGAGATAGAAAAACTCCCTGATCGATTTAGTCTCGTTTCGGGCTGTAGCCATTTTCGAAAATCCCTAGAAGGGATAGTCACAAAATGGGTCGTAGTGTCTAGCTCTTCTCGTTCGTCCGGGCGAAGGTGAGCAAATATAAAATTAAAAACAAAACCTAATCTATTTTAAAATAGATACAACTTTAAACCCAGTCAAAAGTGGGCTAATCCAAAACAAAACAAATGGGCCTAATGGGCTAAACCATAACGACATACATGACAAACCAGAAACAGGGTTGGGCCAAATATGTACGAAAGATAATTCAATCAATTTTATCGAATCGGATCATGTTTAGTGGATTCAAATCGACTAAACATATCTAAACAACGATTCGTTCAATTTCATGATTTTCGTGTTCAGAACCCCAGTTCACGAAATTACACTGGTTTAAAATCGAACGGTTAGTGTTTGCGTGTGGTGATCAAGGCTCTGATACCACTGTTGGGTTACGACAGTGGTATTCGGGTTACCTGGTAATAAATTTTTTTTAAATAATTATATAGGTCAAATAATTATTCAATCAATTACCGAGTAAATTAGTATATTAAAATCAATATAATTAAACTAACAAGTATTTAATACGCAGCGGAAAACGATTTAATTTACAAAAGAGAAAACCAGTCTATTAACATAAACCATATTTAATAGGATTCGACAATCACCAAACGCGTAAACACCAATCGCGTTAATACAAGAACGCGATGGAACAAAATAAATAAATAAATAAATCTAAACTAACGACGTGTTTAGATATACCTGAGCGGTGATTCAAATAGACCCTTGAGACACCGAAAGTCAACGGGTGACGCTAGGAATTCGTAGGTGACAATTCGCCAGGCGAATCGAACAATCCTCGCAGTTACGGATTTACTACGCGGTGAATCGAGCGCCGAGAAAATAACATATGTACGATTGAGCGCGAACTGGGGTTCGCGGACGACGGGCACACTCACCTTGTGATGGCGGTTCGCGGAGAGGTTGTCGATCGGGAAGCGGGCGTCGGCGAGGAGGGGAGGCGGCCAGCTTGGGCGGCTGCAGCGGTGCGACAGAGAGGGCGGCAGCGGCGGCTTGACTAGGTCTGCTGCGGCGGCTCGCCTTGGACGGCGGCGGCGACGGACTCGGAGAGGCGGCACGACGCAGTTCACAGCTTCCTTGCTTTGGTTCATTGGAGAGGAGGAACCACGACAAGACGGTGATTAACGGATTAGGGTTCCCGCGATCGGATGATCGGATCGCCGAAGAATAAGAGGTGGTGGCGGATTGGGAGCCGTCGGCGTCGATCGAGAGAGGGGAAGGGAGGGAGGCCATAAATTCTTATTCGGGGATTAGGTGTTTTGCCTCCCTTAATTAGGTATATATATCTGATTAATTTTCGTCAGGTCCCTCGATTTAAATTAATCCATGATCGAACCTTTTAACATTTTGTGACTAATCTTTAATCGTATTAACTATTTAGTCACAAGCCGAGACTTAACGAATAACGATTAATTAATTAATTCGTTAATTGTCGTCCAAGACGTAAATGTTATTTGACGTCCTTGTCGCTAAATTAATTCATTAATATATTTATTAAACAGGTTAAAAATATTTAATTCTTCTGCGAATTTGCCGGTTATTCAGGTAAACAGACTTTAAACCCGTTGCATTCGGTGTAACTCTTACGGGTCTTGACCCGGTCGGGTTTGATTTAGTCGGGCCAGGACACCTAAATCCAACAACATCAAGGTATTCTTATGAAACGATTCCTAGAGATTTTCAAGGCAGAAATTGACAAATCATGATCGGTTCACTACTAGAAATATGGCCTTTCTTGACGCGCGAACGATGACGCGCAAAAAGGGTGTCATGAAAAATCTGTCATGAATTGTAAAATCTTAAGGGTGCATGACGCGCAATTTTACGCGTCATAAATTTCTGTCATAAAAAAAACACGGAGTACACCTTAAAATGCGCGTCATCTTAAAATGTCGTTTTATGTTTTTACTTCCCGCTTAAATTTTCCCTAAATTTCAATCACCGCTCAAATTTCCCACTATCTCCATTCACACGCAGCTCCTTCCTCTTTGACCTAATCTCAATCTCTCCTTACTCTCCTCGATTCTCAGAAAGTTGGAAGCAAATCCCACATCGCTCCTCGATTCACACGCAGCTCCTTCCTCCGTCGCTCCTCAATCTCTCCATCACCTCCGCCTCCATCTCACCTCCCTCTCCTTCTCGCCGACGCAGTCAATACTGTGCCCTAATCCATCTCTTCAACAGCAACGCTCGAGGTACAAGGCCAATCGATGAATCGCTCCTACTCCATCTCATCTCAGCCTCCATCTCAAGTATATCATTTATTTACCGGATTTTTCTGTAAACGAAGTCAAGTCTGCGATAGAGAATTATGTCTCTCTCTATCAACGGCGATTTCTAGGGTTTGTGTTAGGCGACGACAAGCAGTGGCGATTGTTGTTTCACTCTGACCCTCCTTGATCTGTTATTTCCCGGTGAGCATTTTTAAAGTGGCAACTGTGGATATTTTCTTGGTGCTTAATTTGATCCTAAACCAATTCTTTTTTTTAATTAGTATATAATTTTGCATGCTCCGATCTTCTTCACCTCTTTTTTGACCTAAAATGTTTGTTTTTTAGTGAAGAGTTTTGTTCGGTTGGACTTGGACTTATTCTTAGAGACAATATTAAACATTTGACTTGAAATAGGCTTGAATTTTATTTTCCGATTTGTTAGAGGCTTTTGATTCTCAAACATGTAGTTGTATAAAATAGAGTTAGATACTTAGATTTGTTTTTAGACTAAAAAATTGGTTGTATGAGAATGGTTTTTACCTCAGTTGCACATTTTGTATTTAAATTTGGGCAGTGTTTTGGTAATGAACATCAAGCATGGGTAGAAAACTCAGAATGGATCTCTAACACATGCTCTGTTCATCCAATTTTTTTGCTCTTCCATTTGTCTCTCCCTTTGTAGTTTCCCATTTCATGTTATCTTTCTATTTGTTGCTCAGGTGATGTCCATTTCATATGGCTTTTATTACTCTCATTCTTTGAGAAGAGTTTGTTGTGTTATGATTTTTCAGATAATAATTATGGATGTTACTGTAGTTACTCTTTGTTAATTAAGGTTGCCATTCTCTTTTAATGTTCTCGAATAAGTGAAAAAAATCATCCTATGACATCTACCTCTTATACTTTTTCTTTTATGCGAATTTATTTTGCTTATCATTTGTTTCACAGTTTCTGATGTTAGGTGTGTTAGTACTAATATTGTAATATCATGAGTTAGATATTTGGTTATGCTTTTTTGGTCTCATGTATATTATATTGTTGGTTGTTACTCTTGCAGGTTTCACATTGTCCTACTGCCACTTCATTCTGTTGAGGTGTGTTTTAGCAATTTCATGTTATATTGAACAGTGAACTTCAATTATTTTTTTCATTATCTTTTGTCCATGTTTTTTTTTTTTGTATTTCTAATTGGGAGATTAGTTTAGCAAATGAAAATGAATAATCTGTGCAGTGACAACTCATGTTTCTTTTATATTCAGTTGTTTTGAATTTCTTCCTTGATTTTTGCTTCATGTTGAAGAGAGTTTGATGGGGAATTACTGTTTTTTATGTCAATGAATTAAACTTATAGTTTTAATGTTCCTTTTTTGGTTTTCATGTATTATGTATGCAATCTTTGCACACTGTTGCTGTGGATTCTCTGGCATTACATTTTGAAGGTCTTAGAGGTACTACAGTATATACATTGTGTTTAAATTTTATTAAATACATGTTGTTTTCAGTTTTTGCTTGGTTCTTGCTTCATGTTCAAGAGAGTTTGATGGGGAGTTATTGTTTTTTTTTGTCAATGAACCAGTCTTAAAGTTCTAATGTTCTTTGTTTGGTAACTTTGGTTTTCATCAAAGAGTAACTTTGACCCAAAAAAATATTCACAGGTTAGAAATATATTACGGTGCTCACTTAAGCAAGTCCAGGTCCAGATTGCTATGTACTCATTTTGTTGTATATGAGATACTATTGAATGTGTTTTTGTTGCAATAATCCTTAATGATTTTTTTTACTTATACGGTGGCCCGTCGCACTGTCTTAATAAGTAAAAGCAGTGATATTGAAAATATGCAGGTTAAGTAATGGGTTACAATGCCTTAGGTCGAGTTGACCCACTGACACTTTTGTACATTTCATAGATTTATTAACTAAACAATTTAGAGAAAGAATACAAACTATATCGACCCATTTTAGATTTTGTTTATTTTTCCCATTTGAGAAAACAATACAATGTGCCTATTGAAAATCTCCATTGCTTATGTGTTTCTAAATCTGCCTCTTTAACATATGACTGTTTATTATCATAGTTTTTGTTTCCTGTTTGGTTATAGAGCTTAAAATGTAATGATATTTTGTATGACTACCAAAGATAAACAATATATAACCATTACCATTTTATATGAGTGGCCATCTATTAGACAATGGTTAATAGTGATGACTGATGACACCTTAATAAAAATGGAGGTAGAATTTGACTTTTAAGGTCAAAATAATTGCTTTCAACCCAGGTGTATGTTTTGTTGATTTGATTTTGCTATATCTCATTTACAACTCCACATAAACAACACTCTCTAACTATCTTCATATGAAACTATAACAGAAAAGGTTCGGCTGGAGTCAACCGACATCACAGTCACGGAAATCAATCCACCACTCCAAAACATCACAGTCAACCGACATCACAGTCACGGAAATCAATCCACCACTCACTGAGTATATTTTTGGATTGTCTCTGTTTGGTCTGGAAAGGAAGAAAAAATTCATAGGAGTGGTGGTTTTAAAAAGAACAGTTGTATATGGGTTTACAATCTTTAGGTCTTTTGTGATTCAAACATAGTCAAGAGTGTTTAACTCTGTGGTGGCAAACAGCAGCAAGCCAGCAGCAAAACAGTAGCAAAGCAACAGCAAAACAGCAGCAGAACAGCAGCAAAACAGCAGCATAACAGGTAGCAAAGCTGTTCTTGGTCCCTCTAAAATCCTTAGTATAAAACTTTAGCAAAACAGCAGCAGTCTGAAGACTTTAGCATGCTGCTGTTATGTGTATTTAGTTAGTTATGAGGGAAATTGAAGCTGTATGTTTGTTTTTTGTGCAGGAAGATAGGTTTACTGGGATTAAAGAATGTGTGTTATCTGTAGCTTTGGCAGTTGGTTGATAACAGAGAGGATGGGCTCCTGCCAACTGCAACAAACTCCCTAAGTCCTGAGTCTTTTTTCTTGTAATTCCTTGCTAATAAAAATTAGGAGTTAACAACTTTTTAACTTTGTAAACTCCAAAAAACTTGTTAACTTTGTAATGTTTGTCATATATATGAAATGTGTTGTTTTGCTATAGTGTATTTTATTTTGATTATGAGGTTAATTGTCATTAATGTGGAAATAAGTGAATCTACAAAAATATTTTTTTTATTTTTTTTTTTAAATTCATGACGCGCAAAAATGCGTGTCATAAGAAGATTTATGACGGGGCCTTCCTTGACGCTTATTTTATGACACAAATTTATGACGCTTTTTTGCGCGTCATCGTTTGCGCGTCATAAATGGGATGACGCGCATTTTGCGCGTCAAGAGGATTCTTGACCCTGCCTTCCTTGACGCTTTTTTGCGCGTCATCTGGGCCCTTTCTTGACGCGCAAAAAGCGTCAAGAAAGGCCATTTTTGTAGTAGTGGTTGCGAGTAGAATTAGATTTCTTTTTTGGCATTGGAAACTACTGGAGTTGCCATCTATTGTTGTTGCCGAGATGTTTTCTTACGAGGTTCTTCTTCAAGTTCTTGGGCCTACTAAGCAGGCCAGATTTATGGGGATGGATGTTTAATAATTTGGTTATCTCTGATGAAAGAGGTGAAGGGTTCAATCATTTATTTGGGCCAACTAGTTTTTACAGAGCCGTTCCTTGGCTCGGGTGGGTTCGTATGAAAGTCAATACTTTTGCATGGAGGGCTAGTTATCATCACATCTCGTCTAAATTGGCCCTTATTTGCCAATTGCCATTATATTGCGATCAATCCAATTTGTTTAGGATGCCTTGATTGTGATGAATTGGTCCATCATTTTCTTGTCAATTGCAGTAGGGTGGGAATTGGTCTTTGGATGGGTCAAACCTCCAAACTTTCTCGCTTTGATGGGAAACATTATTTTGGATTATCGCAAGGATTGGGATTATTCACAGTGCCACGAAAATGCTCATCATGCTATCATTCTTACTTCTTTTTTTATGCTTTTGAAGGGCTAGGAATGTGATAACTTTCAATAATCGTATAAAGGGGCTCAAGAAATGTTAGGGAAAATTAAATTGTTAGATTTTCTTTGAATAAAATATTAGAAATAAGATAACAAATTTAGATTGGAATTCTTAAAGTTTTCATTTAGTTTTGCCTTGAAGTCTAGCTTTTTGCTAGTTTATATTTGCTTAAAATAAAATTCCAACCCTTAAAAGAATACAAATTAACTACAATCTATCTTTTTTTAACTTTTTTTATTTTTAGAGAAACTAGGGTTTTCCTTCATCCTTATAAGGACGCAACATCCCCATCCCATTTTCATCATTCCAGCGCGTCGACAGCACCATTCGATATCGGGAATCAATCAATTCAATGGTAAGCCTTCAAAAGTTTTGCCTATGATGTATGCTGTATTGTCCATACCATCTGAAAGGTTTCTCTTTGATTTGAGATTCCTCTTGATTAGTACTTGCATCTCATTTCTCAGGCATTCTTTTCCCTTTATGTTGTGTATTTAAATAAATGAAAATGGCAACAATTTAGAGTCGCTTGGTCACCTGATTGATGGTGGTTTGATTGCTGTACGTTGCCCATATGAAATGGCACACTTTTTAATACTTATAATAATAGCGTTAATCCGAACAAACTATGCTATTGTTTGTCGATCTTCAACTTACGATTATGAGGTTTTAAACAAGATGTCGTTTTGTATCAGATTCCAATTGAATCTGGTACATCTATTTTCTGTAAGTTATACTAATTTAACTAAAAACATATTTATTTCCAAAACATAAAGTTCATTTTATTATAAAATTTTGACCATCTAATTTATTGGTGTTAGATTGAATATTTATTAAGTTTCGGGTTTATTGTGTCGGGGGCAAAATAATTTTGTAGTAAAAATTATAGAACATTAGAAACGTCTTGTGTGAATGATATATTTTGATATTTGTTTAACATCTTGTAAAAACATTCTTGAACATGATACGTTTTATCACTAACAATACCGACTACAAAGATTGCATTCTTACGGAATTGTAGCACTTGTGCTTATGCATGTTTTCTTATGCTCACTTCAAATTTCTTATGCTCACTTCAAAGGCTATCCATAGTTATGGAGTCATTTCCGTTGGACGTTTTACGACACGTGCCCTTCTAGTCACGAAGGGCCTCTATGACTAGAACTTTAGAAGTGTTGTAGGCATGATGAAGCCTATAACGCCCTTCTAATTATTATGTGTGTGTATATATATATATATACTAGGTTAGTAGCCCGTGTATTATCCGGGCTGAATTAGGTTCATAATATTAGATAAATATAAAAAAAAACTAAAAGATTTAAAATTATGATTGACGTAAATTCTTGTAGAACATTAAATGATAATTTAATAAATTAAAAAAATTTATTATGTTTGAGAAATTGTTTATTAAAGAAATTTATTATGTTTGACAAAATTGGTAGTTGTTTTTAATTGGTGATTTACTAAATTTATAATTGATTGTGAGTTTGACATGTGGCAATGGTGATGTGGACCCTCTAAAATGAAGACATGTGGCAACCATTTTAGTGCTTTATTAGGATTAAGATTAAGATTAAGATATATTATTTTATTCTTTAAAAAAACCCCCACTTAAATAAATCTACTTAATAAAAAAAACCAACTAGTGAGGGAAGGGGGGAGAGACGTCATATAGAAAACGCCCTTGGGGGTGTTCACGACAGCTATGAGCAACCTAACAAAAACCAAAAATCTATCTAGTGCTAATGCATGTTATGCTCACTTTAACAAAAATCAATAATCATCAAACGCCCTTGGGGGTGTTAACTATGACATGTCCTTGATGGAATGGATGGTGTGCTAAAAGAAAATAGTCACAAAAAAGATCCTTGTTAGAGCATATTCCTATGTCACGATGTGTCTCGTGTATTGTATCTATGTAATGAGAGCAACTGTGTGAGTCTTGTTAGGCTGCTGAGCGTATCACATGGTCCGCCGGACCAGTTGGTGCAGCGTACCAGTTGGTACGCTGGGTGATACGCCGGCCAGTCTAAGTTACCTATAAATAGGTAGTTTGTGTTGAGAGCATTAGCACTGATAGAGAACTTCAAGTCATATTCTATATTTCTGTGTGTGTGTTTCTGTGTGTATGCTCTCAAGGTTTCATCAATACAAATCTCATTTGTATTTACTTTTGATCTCGTTTCATCTCGTTATCACTTGATTAGCAATCGATCCGTCGCTCCATGGTTTTACAAGTGGTATCAGAGCTATCTGGTTCCATTTGCTGATCATATTCTGTGATTTTGGAGATTTTTAGAGAGAAAAAGTGGGTTTTGAAGCATTTTTCATCAAATTCTTCCAATTCCGGGTGTTTTCAAGGTTAAAAATGATTTTCGAGCATTCCTGGTAAGTTTTCGCATCTGTGTGAAGCAAATTTAAGTTCGATTTGTCAAAATTTGCGAAATCAGTCGAAATCTGCATGAAAAACGACTGATCCGCCGGATGAACAATCTGGTCCGCCGTCTGGTCCGCTAGGCAATCTTCATCAGCTGGTCCATGGCGGTTATAGCGTATCAGTGTGATCCGCTGAAAAATCTGGTCCGCCGTATCAATTTTGGTCCGCCGGATCAATCTGATCCGCTAGTACAATTTGGTCCGCTGGTTATAAATCTGATCCGCAGGTATAATCTGGTCCGCTGAGGTTGATCTGGTCCGCTTTTGGTCCGCAAATACAAATCTGATCCGCTGATTTTGGTTTGGTCCGCTGGCAGAAAAGTGTTCATCACTAAAACTGACGTAACTTGAGAACCGTTAAGAGTTACGGAACCCAATACCAGCCAAAACGTTCGTATCGACGAGATCTAGGACTTGTACCAGCCTACGGCCAGTACTGACAAGTTTTGACCCTCTAAATCCGCTTGGAAAGCCTCCGTTTTTTAGTTAGAAGATTTTGAAGCGTCATATTTCGGAAAATATGTCGGATTTTCAAGCGTTTTCCGCGATTCAAAACACGATGCAAGCTATCATTAACTATGATAATGAAATAGGAACAAGTCAGAAAGTTCCGAAATTACTCAGATTGGAAGATTATCATAGTTGGGTGAAGCGATTCAATACATATGTTGGTGCAAATGATGTTGATTTTTGGATATCTTACAATAATCTATATGAGTATCCAACAGGACAAAATGGAAGGCCAGTTTTGCAACAAAGTCTTACTGGTGAGCAAAAGAAGGCATATCAAGCTGAACAAAAAGCTTATGGTGCTTTAACGATGGCATTACCTTCCGACTTATTACATCAATTTTCTGCGTATACTTCTGCAAAAGAATTGTGGGATGCAATTCAAAAACGATGTGAGGGTAATGATCAATTCAAGAAAAGCAAACAAAAGGTTCTAAGAAAAGAGTTCGACAATTTCAAGCATTATCCAGATGAGAATATTTCAAAGCTTATCACTAGGTTTTCACATTTATTAAGTGAAATGGCTTTAGTTGGCATCAAAAAGGAAGAAGCTGATCTGAAAGAGAAGATACTAGAGGCATTACCTGAAAAATGGGAGAATTATGTAATGATGATTACTCATGATAAAGAATTTTCAGGGTTGTCATTCATCAATTTGATTGAGCAGATACAAGCAAGAGATATGGAGTTGAGTGTCAACAAATCCATGCCTGCACAAGTAAAGAATCCAGCTGCATATCGTGGTGAAAATGATTCTACCATAAATGCTAAAAAGGCAAACATTTACAGTGAAGGTCCTAGTATTGCATTTCTTGTTGGAAAAACTGAGAGTTATGGTGATTCTCCAGGTTGTACTTTTACAAGTCCAAACCGATCATCAAAGTCTATAATTCCTGATAAGGCATCTGAGGATCTAGCTTCATTGTCATCTGCATTTATATCATCGTCAAATGGTTCAATTTTTGGGAAACTTGGAGAAGTTGATTTGGTTGCAAATGACTTAGGTGAGTTGAATGATGATCATTTGAACGAGTTAGATTTACATTGGCAATTTGCTATGATTGTTGAAAGAGGTAGGAGATACATGAAGAAGCATGGTAAACAATCGTTTATTCCAGGAGGAAAACTTGGATTAGATAAATCCAAAGTTAAGTGTTTCAAATGTTCACAAGTTGGACATTTTGCTCGTGAATGTAACAATTCAAAAGTATCTGCATCTTCGTCTTCAACAAACAATTCTAAATCACAAGCTTTGACTTCATACGCGGCTGAAGGATATGATTGGGAAAGAGATATAGCAATAATTGAAGAGAGACAGAATCAGATAGCATTAACTGCAACTCTCAATGCAGATGGTTCTACAGATTCTATCTACAAGACATCACCTGCCATGGTGTATAACGCTGATCTAAAACAATATGTTAAATTGTATCCTGATGAATCTGCACTTCTTGCCGAAGTTGGTTGTCACGAATTACATGATTCAGATTCAGACACAAGTTCATATGAAACCGTTGTGGAAGATGGTACTGCAGAAGTGACAAAAGATTTTCAAGAAAAATATGAATCTTTGTTAGCAGAAAATGGTTTGATTTCTGAAGAACTCAAAGCTGTTAAAGCTGAATTAGAATGTTCGCAACAAAGATGTGCTGATTTAGAAAGAGTCAATACAGAACTGGTTCAAAGTGCTGAAAAATGGGAAACTGAAGCAAGGGATGCTATTGGAGATTTTGATAATCTATTCGAGAAATCAACAGCTAGAGTGGAATCTCTTCTGAAATCTAATGTTGAAATTCAAAAGGCTTTTGATGACGTTACTGCTGCTGAAAATGTTCAAAAAGCAGTGATTTCTGAATTACAAGATAGAGTTCTAGAACTTAAAGAGGAACTTTCCAAGCTTAGAGATGAAAATGTTCAGGTTCGTGAGAAGAATGGAATTTTAACAAAAGATGTTGCTTATTACACAAAGAAGTGGGAAAAAGTTCATGCTGAGTTAATGGAAATTTGTGATACAAAACGACAACTAAAGTCAGAATACAATGAGTTGTCAGATCAATTTATTGATGTTCAAAAGAATTGATGGATGCTCAAGTCAAGATTTCTGAGTTGAAAATTGAGATTCTTGTTCTTCAAAAACAAGTAAAGAATTCAGCTATGTCTCCTACTTTACTGAATTACATTTACAATCAGGAGAAGAGTGACGATAGTGTGAAATTAGAGGATTTGCATTCTGTTCCAGCTCCGGTGGTTATCTTAAATCCTCCATCTGTGTCATTTGATCCAAGAGCTGAAGTGCAAGATTATTCTCAATTTGCAACACCAACAACGAAGAAGAAAAACAAATCTAAGAAAAAGGAGAAGAAATTGGGTGAAGCTCCAAAGTTTGTTTCAACTTCCAACGTTTTGGCAGAGGAAAAGATTTGTGATAAAGTTGATTCTGTTTCTTCTTCAGCCCATGAAGAGGAAAAAGATTTGATTAAGAATAACAAATTGAAGGCTATTAAAGCTAAATTTACTAGCGAAGCTAAAAGAAGAAAAGCTCCAGAGTTTTCATTAAATTCTTCAAATGTCCAGGGATACAAGCATAAAGGTCTTGGTTATGATGCTAAAGAAGAATCTATTCCTCGAACACAACAAGCAAAGAATGTTGCTGGTTCAAATCAAAAGAACAAATTCAAACAGCAGAAGAAACAAAGTTCAAATCAAAGGATGTTGATTACTATTCTGGAGGATCTTCTTATAGTTCTGGTTCTTCTCAACGAAGTCCATCTCCAAGGTATGATACTTCTGATGATTTCTTTGATTCTTTTGGTTCAGAAAATATTTTTGGTTATCATGATGTGTTCAAACAGAACAAGAGAAACCTAAAGAATTTTGTTGATAAAAATCAAATTTTTGAATCAAATCTGGGTAGCAGTTCCCTTAATGTTTTTCAAAGGAAGTGTTATGCATGTCGTAAACCAGGGCATCTTGCTGCACAATGTCCTACGAATGCGAGCACTGACGCTTATGTGAACAAAACTGCTAAGTATGTGGATTTAAATGGTCATATTTTTGATGAACCACAACCGTCGATGTACAAATCAACTAGTAAGCCGTCTTGGGCAAAGACGCAAGTTGATCATTTTGTGGGTTCATTAAAAAGTTTTCAATCGCCACTGATGTGGAAACCACGAGCTGTTTCCTTGGCAAACAAAGACCATGTTGAAGACACCGGGCGACCCGAGGCTGTTGACTCGGGCCGATCCCAAAACCACTAATGTTTTATCTGGTGTCTGCAGGTTTCTTCAAGAAGACCTGTCATGCGTGTGTTGCTGATAGTGAAGAACTTGCTTAATTTAGAGTTTCAACGACATATCATTTTCAAATGTTTTTCAACCGATTTTTTCAAAACTAAAACTGCAAAGTGTCAGTGTTGGTCGATCAATTTTCTTTCTTATTCATATGTTTACTTTTTGTAGTTGTTCATATTTTTAGGGGGAGAAAATTGAAAATTCAAAAAATAGTGTTTGTTTGAATTTTAGGGGGAGAAATTGGAAAAATAAAAAAATGGAAAATTGAGAAATTTGATCCGACAAAAGCGAGAAATGATAGTACATCAGCATATATGTTATCTGCCATGGATAGATTAAGTCTAAAGGCTGTAGGTACTTGCATAATCTGTGAATGTGCATGACTAATCTGATATCTGCAAGTAAGATATAAACATAAAGCTTGCCTGATGATCTTTGGTTATTTGCTTCTTGATGAATGCTGTGTGATGATTCCAAAAATAGAATAAAGAGATATCCTGATGATTGCATGTTTTCATTTTGCAAAAATTTCAACTTGTTTGATTTTCTTTATTTTGTCAAACGATCGGCCTTTCTCTGCGTATCGAAAGATCGACCTGATTGGTGTTCGTTTGACGTTCTGTTTTATTTTCTTTGGTGTTTCGTATAATCCATCGGACTTTCTCTGCGTGTACGGGAGTACCGACCTGATTGTTGTTGGATTATACAATTTCTGCTTTATTTTTATATTTCTTATTTTCCTAAACAATCGGACTTTCTCTGCGTGCTCACAAGGCCGACCTGATTGTTGTTTGTTTAGGGTTCTGCTTTATTTTTGCATGACTCATCAAGGATGATTAAATCTCTAAGAAAGTTGGTATTATATGATAAATATGATGATTTGCCAGTATTTCTGATAGAGTGGAGGCCGAGTTATCAGTGCATGATAAAATTACCTTAAGCATATCTGAAAACGATAAAAAAAAATGATTGGTGCATGCTGAAATAAACATAAATGTTGTATTTGCGATTATCTTGGCTTGCATGCTGATTAAGACCGAAATTGAAATGTGCTAGATGCGTTATGTCTGATATGATCTCGTGTCGTGATCTTTCTCGCAAAATACCAAAAAATAGAGTGTAATTTTGTATTGCATTTATATTTTCATTTTAGTAAAATTCAAAAAGATTTTTGGTGTGTTTTAGCATAACTTTGAAAAATCAAAAAGATTTTAGGTGTGTTTTGATCTAAAGTTTCTAAAAGCTAAAAAGATTTTATTTCTTATTTGTTTTCGATCGATCAACACTTGATTCAAAATCAAAGGTTACAAAATGGATATCTTGGATTCTCAAAGAGAAGTTTTGCTCCAAGATTAAATTAAGCTTGGTAAGGTGTATAGAAAACAAAAACTGCACTTTTTGTCTTCTAAAGTCGCAGGTTCTGTGTGTCAAGACTCAAGCATGGTGTAAAGAGGGAGTTTGTTATATCTTTCTCAAGTGGATCTTGATGATCAAAGATGTTTCAAGTTGAGATCCAGCCGTGCAAGCTCTGTTTCTGACAAGATTTCAAGTTGAAGATCTGATGCAGCGATGTTGAAGATTGAAGACTAGAGATTTAGTTAGACTAGATACACTACACGTTAAGGGGGAGTTTGTTAGAGCATATTCCTATGCCACGATGTGTCTCGTGTATTGTATCTATGTAATGAGAGCAACTGTGTGAGTCTTGTTAGGCTGCTGAGCGTATCACATGGTCCGCCGGACCAGTTGGTGCAGCGTACCAGTTGGTACGCTGGGTGATACGCCGGCCAGTCTAAGTTACCTATAAATAGGTAGTTTGTGTTGAGAGCATTAGCACTGATAGAGAACTTCAAGTCATATTCTACATTTCTGTGTGTGTGTTTCTGTGTGTATGCTCTCAAGGTTTCATCAATACAAATCTCATTTGTATTTACTTTTGATCTCGTTTCATCTCGTTATCACTTGATTAGCAATCGATCCGTCGCTCCATGGTTTTACAATCCTCACATTCAAAATAATTTGCACTTGTCCCTGGTTTTTAGACATTTCCACATTACATCACGATTTCCCTCTCTAGTCCTTGGAAATATAACCAGTGCACTTCTAGGATGACACTATCCATCATCATAACTTGTTGATCCGATTCTTTTTTAGCAAACTCTATTTTCTTTATCTCCAACTTCAATCTTTCATTCTCTTGAAGTAAAAAAATTTTCCTCCATTGTCATACCCCATTTTCCCGACCATAAGACGATAAAACTCTTTTTCTTGAACACGAGACTCCTACAAAAGATTATACTTTATCTTTCTGAGTTGAAAATTTTCCTCTACTTGTTTGCCTCGTGTCACACCCCAACCAACGGCGGAAATGTTGGGGCACAATTATTGTCCAGATGCTCATGACAACTAGATAGTTACCAAGTGTAAACATGCCATTCATTATTGATATACAAATAATGTCATACAATACAATCCAAATAAATATACAAACAAATTATGATACTAATTATTAATTTTAAGGTCATTCTAGGTCCATAAGCAAGCCCTAGGTGTCATCAAATAAATACAAACAAATTATGATACTAATTATTAATTTTAAGGTCATTCTAGGTCCATAAGCAAGCCCTAGGTGTCATCACTGCAACTTCAGTCATTTTCTGCAATATGTATAACATATAAAGTCAACTACTAGAGTTGGTGAGTAAACATAGGTTTAATATAGAATGTAAGTAAAACAATAGCGATTCATGTGACAAGTAAAATTCATAGATTATGTGTAACATGTTATAAATGTGTTGTGTAACCAAACCTAGACATTTAGGAAATCAATCACCCATTGAAAATAAAAATACATTTTCAATATAGTGGGTGGGTTGTCGACGAATAGCTATTATTGACCCATAGGCTTCCAAACAATCGTTAATGGTACACAAGCGATTAATGACTAACGACAAGCGACAAACGAATACAACATGTAGATTCAACACGTATTACATATCAAGAATACACATGCACAACATGGAATCGCATAGTAATGTAGATAGAATAATGATTAAAGATTTTGGAATTAAGATACAATGTTGCACCCCAAATAATGAAAACAACGAAAACGGGGCTATGATTACTCACCTAGAGCGTAGAAATAGAGCGACGAAAATAGCACCGAGTGATAAAGAACTAAACCCGACGAATACCTAACGAACAATTAATAGTAAAAGCAAAGAAGACATGACGACCCGAGTTGTAGGACTTTCAATTAATTAGGGATTGTCATTATTATTTTAGGTGTCAAAGATATTTATTATAGTTACGCTAATACAACGACGTTAATCTATTCTGGACTTTATCACTATTTTGCAAAATTGACGAATATCTAGGGTCTTTATTATAATTCCTATAACCTAGGGTTAATTATGGAAAATTCTTAATTACAAGGTTCAAATAGTAATTTCTTAAACTAAAGGTTCAAAACAGAATATTTAATGTAACTTTAGTAAAATTACACTTTCTACTCTAAAGTTTCAATAATTACAGAAATCACCCAAAACTTTATATAACTGGCCAAATTTTTGGATTTGGTCATATACTTATGATCTAATAAAAGTCCAGAATTATTAACATGATTCAATTACAACCAAATCATCTAATCAAATATTTATGCGTAAAAGCTCCCAATTAAATGAGTTTTTGGACAAAGATCTAAACTTTATTTATAAACTTAAAGTTTGATAATTGTTAGAACTCATCATAGGTCCATAAAACAGTTTAGGATTGTAACAAAACAGATTCATGAATTAAAATTATGATTTGATGAATATCCCCAACTAAAAGTCTACACACAGAGTTGACTTTTTGATTAGTTAACATTTAAGAGAAACGAAGAGACGGGTTCTGAACAAAATAGTAAAATAAGCATTTTTCATGAAGAAACTTACTTGTGAAAACCGAAGGAAGATTAAGAAATCGGATGGTCAAAGTCTGACCCGTTGACTTTGAGTTCTCAAACGAGAGGCTTTGGGACGAAATTAAAGATTGGGAACTGTAGTGTATGGTTTTCTAAGGATACGTGATGTGGTATTTATAGTGGAGGGTTGAGCTAGGGTTTTAATTTTGGATAAAGGAAAGTCTTGGAGAGAAAGTTAAGATTTTTAAAGATGGAAACGAATCAATAGACAATTAAATTCGTGTTAATTATGGATTTGGCTTGGGGAATAAGTTAGAGGACGTTAATACGGATCCACAGGCGAAAACGGGGCCTAAAATGGGTTTGAAACGAGAAAGTTATGGCCAAAACAACATGAACCCGTAACTTAGTCGCGATCAGGTCGCGCATTGGAAAGGTTATAACTACTGCAACTGGATGTAGAACACAAAATCCATCCTGCCTCAATGGTCAGGGCGCTGAATTAGAACCAGGGGCTGCCTGGTTCGAACCCAATGGCTAGCAGTTTTTTTCTTCTTTTTTTTTTCTTTCATTCATTCGTTCGCTATCCATTTCAAATCGGTTTGACCTCAAATTTTGCAACCAAGTTTATAAACCTTATAAAAACGTGAATGAATAGAAATATGTGAGTTTTGAGGTTTACGGGTCCTCGGTTACGACTTTTCGCGAACCAAAAACGTGTAATAATCGCGAATCATTGTATGTTTGTTTTTAAAGGGTCGATTTTAACCTACCAATACACAAAACAACCTTTGATTTTAATAAAAGATATTTAAACATTTAAGGTGTGATTTATATGTCATACGAGGCTTCCGGTTATTACTGAATCTCCTAATAATCTGCCAAAATCATCTGGAACATCATAAAATGATTTATTTTTATTTTTAACAAATCATTTAATATAAAATAATCAACCAATTTAATATCTCATTTTGAAGAAAGATTTTTGGCTCATCAAAAATGTTATTTGAGAATATAATATAGTAAAAATTGGAATTCCTTGATAAGTATTTAATCGAAAATCGAAAACGTGCGAAAATACAAAACGGGTCGGACGTGGATGTTACACCTCGCTCGCTCTTGTTTTGTTTTTCGGCTTTCCTACACATTGATCGGTTCAATAACTTCTTTCACCGTCACATTCTCCGTCTCAAGATTAAAAACTGAATTATGTCTAAGATTTAAAACAAAATCATCTTTAGAGGATGAAAAAACCGTCTTCTTTAGCTTTACACCATTCTTCGTGGTGCGTATATCAGTCCTTTAATAGGTTCCAACAAATATGCTTAAATTAGAAGTTGGATTTTTCTAGTGACGAGTACATCATCTTTGCCTTCTCTACCTTATTGTGATTAGTCTTACCCTTTGATTTAACCCTTCAACTTGAGCTAGGAATGCACAAAATTTATTTGTGGCGGTATTGGATAAATGCACATCGTTGTATTAATAATTTTATAGTCCACTCATTTGTTGTTACTTTATATTGTTTAAAGTACTCAGATATTTTTTTCCCAATATTGGGATTCCATGGATGTCGTTCCAGTAAGCATATCAAAAGCATTTGAGGTGTTTTGAAAACCCTTTTGATTTGCGCAAAAATCATGTTTAGAAGAGTTAGCATATCTTAAAAAATGTCTCACATTTTGGCAGTTGTAGCACTTTACTCCGTATTTTTCAACTCCAAATCTTGGTTTTGTAGCATTGCCTTAAAAGGCTCTTTCATTTCTTTGAAAGAATCACTTTGCTTTAAGGTAAGACACATCTACACAATATGTCAAGTTCTTTTAGGTCATATAGATTGTATGCTTCCAGATCTTTAGCAATGAAAGTGACAACTCATGTGGATGCAACAATAAGAGTTTCATCAAAACAAGATGATTGAGACTCTGACTGCTGGATATATGATGTTGATGGAGTTGATGATGGTTATGACCAGCATAAGTCGGTGACTCCTAGTATTTCGACACAAGTCGGATGTTGTTGCTACTGATAGATGTTGATCGAATCCTGAATCGTTAATACAATAAATAGATAAACACGTACGTAAAGGTTACCTGTTGTCATCTGATTGAGATCAGCAGTAGTTAGGTTGTCCATCATGTAAGTAGCCTTGGTTCCCCTTTAGGGTGTATGCTAATGATGGTGATAATCGTAAAGGGGATTACGATCTTGAGAGAGAGCAGAGAGAGAGAGGTCGAAATATGTGTGTAGGTGATTAGCCTCCTCTCTCTATAAGATGCTCTATATATATACACCCAAGGGGAAACCCTAGTCTATCTATTAAGGGAAATTACGTCCATCAAATAATGCCAGATAGGGTTAAATAGGTAATTGATTATTTAAGATAAATGATTAAAGGACATAATATATATTTATATTATATACATATATATATATCCGAAATACATATATATATATATATATTTAGTAAATATATTTTGTCTAACATTCTCCCACTTGGCCGAATGATCATTTATAATGAGTTATTAGCTAAGTCTGATCAGAATTTAATACTCATTTCAATTTTAAACCAAAATTGCAGCAGAAAAATACAGTCATAGAGTTGATTATCCAACTCAAGACCCCCATTAATCATACTACAACCCCAAATTTAAAATTCAACATAAATTCAGAATCAATTACAGAAAATAAGCCCTTAACGTTGATTTGTATATAAACTGTCTATATGTCCCGTTAGGCATGCGTAACATATTTAGAGACAACAAATCAAACGGATGAAGAATAATTAACAATTAGTCATCCATATTGTGATATGCTTGGTCATTAGTAAACCTCATCTTCATTATGAGCTCTTAGAAAAGACTTATGAGGATAGACCTTAAGTTATGGGATCCTTTAAGCATATCATGAATGTTTTCAATACAAGGACTTAGATTCCTCTAATTTGTTCTTAAATGAACAATAATCTTGTATCAAAAATTTAATGCAGCTCCACTAAAAACTGTTACTGTTTTAAGAGATTAGGGTAGCTGAGTTTATCACAGTAAGTCTTCAATATGCTATATTGGAGTTTACGGAATTATGAGTCTACTGATAAATTTACCAACAACATCCAGTGACAAATTATGTCATAATAACTTAGGCTGTTGTTATCAGCTTCTTATGACTCCTCAATGATCCATTAGATAAATATGTCCGCAGACATAAGGATATACCCTTGAGTTGACATTTAATTTTCTTTGAATAATAAAGTCAAAATTTAGAGATAGTCAACTATTTTAAGTTTTCTCACTTTTTCTATAGTTCAAATTTATAGTCTTTCGTTTCTTAAGATATTGAAATGCCATCTTAGATGCTTAGGAAATGATCTTCATCATTTCAAGTATTTAGCAATGTAGGCAATATCTAAACGAGCATAGACTTGAACATACATAAGGCTTCTAACTAATGAAGAATAAGATTTATTTACTTGAACATTTATTAGTAATCTCCTTTAGTTACTAGAGTTACAGATAAAGAGCAACATTGCATGTTGTAATGTGTTGAACACATAGTTAAATCTAATGAGACTTAATTAATGTCTCGTTAGGTTGATCTTGATGTATTTTGATGCTTATTGTATAAGAAGCATCTTTAAGATTTTAATGTCAATATTATGCGAGAATAAGTCGCTTTGACTCATGCAACAAAATAACATATTACTTGCCTAAAATAATATATATAAGGGCAAGTATTGTATTAGTTGCTCCCACTCATCTTAAGGTATGCCCAATTTATCCACTTATTATTGATGAAGAATTGTTACATTTATAGCTTCACCAAATTTTAAATTAACTTGTAAATTTGCTTATATTAACCCTTTATATTTACTCATCTTAAAGACTAAGTGTTCTTTAACTTTCAGGCTTGAAACCTTAAGTTTAGTTTATGAACATGTCTTCATGTTAAGTGAGTATTAAGGAAAGATATCATATAAGGCCGTTAAATGTCACTCGTAATTATGAGTGAGTAATAAGGATAATAATTATCTCTCAAAGAACCCTTTAGAAAATGAATTTTAACTTGTTAATCGCCTTTAGAAAACAACAATTTATAACGTTTAATTTCTACTTTCGGATTTCAGTTTAGCTATGGAAAACTAAACTTCTAACGTTATTCTGATTTAGGGAGTTAAGCTCATTAATAATAGCTTTATTCCATCAGATGATTTGATTGATTTCTAATAATGGCTCTTAAATCAGAGATACGATTAGTAATCTTTCCAATATCCATGTAAGCTTTATTAAGGTAGGTTCATAATCATCAAAGTTAATAGAAAACTTCATACCTTGATGACCTACTAAGCTGGATCTAACGAGTTGAAGCAGAACATTAATAGTTTCATAGATTTCCTCTTGAGCATTTAATTCAGGTATATTAGGAGTAACATTATTTCTAAGTATGTGGAAGTGGATAAGTGTTATAGTAGCGTGGTTTACAAGAGGTGTAATCGGAGTTAAATTCAGAGTTAAATTTAACTTGGTCTCTCCCCCTGCCTCTTGTACTTTCAGGAAAGCCATGCATAAGGACTTTTCACTACTCCCACTGACCTTAGAAGATAAGTCATTGATAAGGACTTGGACTGCTCCCACTAATCTTAGAATTCCTTAGGAACTTGGCATGCAACATGCTTAGTGTTGCGGATTTTAAAGGTTTAATTGCGGCTAATCATATGGTTTATACTTGGTTTCCTTCATGTCCGGATTTCAGAATGAATCTTAGGGACATATTAGGTAACTTTGTTTAGCATATGAGTTGTTGTGTTTTAGAGCCTTGGTATATAGAAATAGATGTATAACTTAGATGACATATTTATTATCATGTTTAAAAGGATACTTAGATGCATAACTTAATGATGTATCTTTAGAAGTACCATACATGATCTACTGGTTCACACTAGTATGATCCTAATGGAACTGAGAGTGTTACCATTATTTGTATGTCAATCTTAGTATTTAACCTATTAAATCTAATCTCACGACCTTTTATTTTATGGTTAAGTTGATTTTCAACTTCGTTCTTAAAAGTTTAAGGTGAGAAAGATATTTTTCCTTATTTAAGTACAAGGAGAAATAATCAGTAAATGAGTGATAAATGTGTTACGCCCAGATATTCCAGTTTAGGATAAGGTCCACTAATATATTTGAGTTTTGGTGAGTTAGAACTCTTAGTGAAAACTTGTTTATTCCCTTATACACATATTGTCTGTGTTAAATTCTTACTTACGTGATAACAAAGATTGTGAACGTTTATTATCTAGTTATAAGTTATAAAGATTTCAACCCACGTAAAGACAACTAGATAAGTATAACCAACAACTTTGAGAGTTTAGGGTAGTAGTGACATTTGTCATAGTCGTTTAAAACCTTATAACCGTCGATGTCTTACTTTAGTAATGATACTAGGTTCCAAGTGATCTTGGACCATAATAAGGTATCATAAAGTGTAGTACATTGATAGATTTTCATGGTTTGTACAACTTTGACATTGATTTTGTCACTTACTCTCATAATAGTGCTTGTTTGGTTTATTCCTAGTGTATGGATTGTAAGAGAACTTTATAAGACTAGATTTAATCCACTGTGTTAATCTTAAAATTAATGGGCACAATTATCATTGTTGGTTATTCTTTGTTAGCCAGTTGTTCCTATAAGGATTTAGAACTGGAAGTTTTCTTGTATCCGGTCGAAAAGGGATGTCCGATCAAAAAGGGGGTATCCGATCAAAAAGCTGGTCGAAAAAGTCGGTCGAAAAACCGATCGAAAAGCCGGTTGAAAAGTCCATCGAAAAGTCGATCGAAAAGTAGGTTTTTGATCGAGAAGTGGACTTTTCGATCGGATCGAAAAGTGGACTTTTCGATCCGTATGGTCCGATTGAGAGGTCGATCGTGAAGCCATATGATCGGAAAGTAAGCTTTTCGATCGAAGAGCAGGGACTAAGCCACATGATTCGATCGAAAAACCAATCGAAAAAACCGATAGAAAAGCTGGTAGAAAAGCCAGCAGAAAAGCCGGAAGAAAAGCCGGTAGTAAAGCCGGTAGAAAAGCCGGTAGAAAAGCCTATTTTCGGATCAAAAAGCTATATTTTCGGATCAAAAAGCTATATTTTTGTCCGATCGAGAAAATGGGACAAAGCCACAGTTTAGATCAAAAATAAGAGTTTTAATTAAAATAGGCTTTTCGATCGAAATAGGGATTTAAATCGTAAAGATAAAACCTGTCGAAATCAGTTTAGGATTTGTATCATGTGTTTTCAAATCCGAAAATTTGATTCGATTAATGTTAGGATTTTCGGATTTGTTTTGAAATCAATTTTAGTGATTAAAACAAATTAGGGTTTCGAAACTTTTCGGTTAGGTTCGAAAACCAAATCTGATTTCGAGAGTAGGGTTTTAACGAATTCAGATTTATGATTCGATTGAGAAACATATGCTCTGATACCACATGTTGATCGAATCCTGAATCGTTAATACAATAAATAGATAAACACGTATGTAAAGGTTACCTGTTGTCATCTGATTGAGATCAACAGTAGTTAGGTTGTCCATCATGTAAGTAGCCTTGGTTCCCCTTTAGGGTGTATGCTAATGATGGTGATAATCGTAAAGGGGATTACGATCTTGAGAGAGAGCAGAGAGAGAGAGGTCGAAATATGTGTGTAGGTGATTAGCCTCCTCTCTCTATAAGATGCTCTATATATATACACCCAAGGGGAAACCCTAGTCTATCTATTAAGGGAAATTACGTCCATCAAATAATGCCAGATAGGGTTAAATAGGTAATTGATTATTTAAGATAAATGATTAAAGGACATAATATATATTTATATTATATACATATATATATCCGAAATACATATATATATATATATTTAGTAAATATATTTTGTCTAACAATAGAAAGTCTTAAAGTCGTCTTCCAATCTTTGATATATCAAGATGTAACTTGCTTGTAGGGCTGTGCAAACGAGTTTTACGTGCCAAATTCGTACCCGACCCGTACCAAACCAGTACCCGTTTAAGATAATAAAGTGAATACCCTTTATTTAAAGGGTTTAGCGGGTCATGATATACGGGTCTTGAACCGTACTCATTAAAAATGATATTGTTTTTTATTTTATTTCAAAAGATTTATAAATTATAAATGATTTAAGTGTTCAACTTTAAATGAAAAGCCTAGCTATTTGAAAGCTAAAGATTATTATCCTCAATTGTTTATGCTACACAAGTATGTAAATATAATTCATCTACAAAATGCACCTTACAAGAAAAAACCTCTTTCATGCTTACCCCTCTACTCACGAGGTGTAGTCGTCAACATGTATCACACCTTGACTCATAATCTTGTACTTGTTAACAAGGACCTCCTTATTCTTCAATACATCAGGGGTCTTCCAATTGGCACAAGTATTGTCCCAAGTGCTTTGGCACTTATTGCACTGGAGGAACTTTTTAGGGGAGGAGACCCTATTGGATCTTATTAGGTAGAGATAATGTGATAATTGTTGGGGTTCGTATTATTGTTTTGTTGTTAGGCTATACGTAGTTATAACCCTTCTTATCAGGGCAAATCATGATACGTGTCGTTTTAGTCAGTAAGGGGTTCCATGGCTTGAAAATGGTGTAGTCATAAAGTCCTATAACGCCCATCTAATTATTACTCAATTATATACCTTTAAAATATTTAATCCAATAACAAAAAAAAAACAATAGGCCAATCAAGAAGAGGGGCAGAGACGCCATCTTCACAACGTCTGAGAAAGGAAAAAAAAGAAAGAAAAGAGGAGGAAGATGGAGGCCGGTCGACCCCCCCCCCCCCTTCTTCTTCGTTCGATAGTTGACGGCGACCCGCCTTCTCTGGCCAGCCTCTGTGACATCCGAGAATTTCAAGGTTTACTTCCGTTAGACAATTCCGTTAGTTACGTTATAAGTGTTAACTTAGTAACTAATGCTTAACTAGGCCGAATACGTCCACGACCTTTGGTTGATCACCAAACCCGCCCATATGTGTTATGTGTTCATTTACTTATAGTTATTATGTGCAATGTGATTTAAATACATGATTTAGTATTGTGAATAGCATGACAATACATGAACTGTGCTTATCTTGCTTAAAATGTAAACTGGTCACTTTTGGGTTTCCAGCGAAACTACCGGGCGAAACTATAGTGTCGCCCGGTTAGCCAACCCTCTGACTATCAGAGCCAGTTTCGCTTGGCCAGCGAAACTAGCCAGTGAAACTAGCCCCTGATATATAATAACATAAAACCCTAGAGATCTCATTTTTGCCTCATTTCATACAAAACACACACACCACTCTCATCTGATCACTCGAGATTTCTGGTCAGTCAAGAAAACCATCAAGGAACCATCATCTCATCTCATCCATTCAAGCCCTAGATTGAATCGTGAGTCCCAAAACCATTCTTTATGTATTTCTATGTGTTTTCTTAAAAAGCATGCTTAAATCTTCATGTAATCACTTGATCTTCTGATATGATGCTTAGGGATGCTAGATCTACCATAAAGTCAAGAACTTTACGTTTGAAATCAAACCATAATGAAGATTTATGCTATTTAGGTCATTTTAGGTTTAAAATGTGTTTTTGGTGATTTGAATGTGAAAACCCATGTTTAAGGTGTTAAAACTTGTTGTTTGATGTTGGTAAATGATTATGTATGCTAGATATTGAATTACATGAAATATGGAAGCTGTTAGATTGATTTTTAGGCTGATTTATGTGTTTTTCGCGACCAGCGAAACTGTACTGTTCTCTGGGCGAAATTACTTAGCGAAATTATGTATATCTTCATCCAGCGACACTATGGAGCGAAAGTGTAGTGTCGCCGGGTAAACCAACCAGACCTGTCCGAACGAAACTACCGAGCGAAATTCCCTGAACGAAAGTTCAAACCAGTTTCGGGCGAAACTAGGCTAGCGAAACTGTGCCAACAGTTTCGAGCGAAACTAGCCTAGCGAAACTGTGTCATCGGGTATTGCCTAGCGAAAGTGCTGCCCGTGCACACAGCGAAACTGCCTAGCGAAACTGCTAGCGAAATTGTGACCAGAATCCAAACTTGTGCAATTTACTTGAATGTTATGCCATGACTTACATGATTATGCCATGATGATACATGCTTTGATTTCTGATATATGCGAACCCTTGTTTATGATCAACCATCGGTGTCGCGTGTCTGTATGTCGAGTCATAGTTCCAACGTGCTATGTTATGGGCCATAGTGACGCTAAGTAAAGATTAGACACAAAACTAATACTTAAGACCTAAACGTGTTCTTAGGTCCTCGATAAGCAAGCAATACTTGGACTATTTAGCAAGTGTAGCAGTGCAACCCAAGGTGAGTGTCACTAACCCGATTACCGTGAACCCGTTTGGGTCACACCAAATAACTAAATGAAAAACAATGCTGACAACCTCGAGAGTGCTATGCACCTCCCTGATGAACTTGAAAACTTGGAGTGCTCGGCACCCACTTGATGAACTTGAAGTGCTTTATGGGAAACACTTGTGAATTTCTTAAACAACTATTTCTGAAACAAAACTGAAAACACTTTTGAGATTCATGAGAATCCGGAAAAAAAAAAAACCGTTTTAATATGGCTAGCGTAGGTTAAAGTCTAAACCACATGATATCGCATGATTTCTAAGGATGCCTTGAAACTTAAAAGTCCTCAACTAAATTGGACCATTAATTGTAAAGCGAGGGGATGTTGGGTAGATCTACTGGAGTTTGACAAACTCCGCCCCGTGGCACGGGGAGTGCACGGAGGTACAATATCAGCCTATCTGACCGTGATCCCGAGAGGACACGGGGGAGGCAAATCCGCGATGACGTAGGTCCGCAAAATCCTGATGGCACGGCCACTACAATAATAGTCAGCTTTGGTACAAACTTCCTTAGTGCATGGAACAACGGATTAGCTACCCGCGATATCGGTTGAGCACTTTAACTATACAAAACTAGTTCATACCCGATAACGTATGTTACGGATAATACTTTGACTAAACCACAGAACTATGATTATGGATATCACTAAGCATTGCTTTTCACAAACAAATATTACATAAGTATATGTTGACGCGATTATGATTATTAGACCGGGCCACTGCGTGACAAGCCCACTGTGAACTCACCAACCGTTAGGTTGACACTTGCGTGGTTTAAACTTTTGCAGATCGCTGAGGAGTATCCGGAGCGGGTTGGCATGGCACATGAAGACTTTTGTTTTAGTTAAACTTAACTGGGAATTTAAAACACCGATTTGTAAAGCACGTGGTTAGTGCTAAGATGATATTTTGTTCCGCTGTGTAATTTGAGACTTTAATTATGTTATATCTTTGGACTAACTCTGATTCGTTTATGAAGATCAATGTAGGGAGGAATTCATCTTTTGTTTAGTTTCATTGTAATAGTTTAGTTTCTTGTAATTGTTAGATTTTGGTAGGCTAGCGAAACTGTAAGCTACCGAGCGAAACTGTAGTTTCGCTCGGTACCTAGATTAGGCTGGTTCAGTGACAGTTTCGCTTGGCCAGCGAAACTGCCAGCGAAACTGTTCACTGGACAGTATATAACAGCCGCCAATGTGCAGCCATTGTAACTTTCTCAAGTCTATTGAACCCTAATACAAGAAATCTTCATTTGGTGAGTTTTGGTGACGGCTAGGAGCTTATTTCAGTATATTGTAGCTTGTTAATCATCACTTATCAATCTATTGGTCCATATTGAGATTGTTCAAGGCTAGAAAACCATTTTAGTCATTGGAAATCCTATTTTGTGTTGTTTATTTGGTTTTCTTCTCAAATACACCTTCATTTGCACTGATAAAGATCAGTGAGGACCAACAATATGGTATCAGAGCCTTTGTGCTCTTGATTTTGGTGTTTTTGTGTGTTTTTGGGTAAAATTTTGAAAACTCTATTTGATTCTGAAATCAGCTTGTTTTGGACTGGAAATTGATTGAATATTGTGTGTTTTGATGTCTTAAACACTGGGCAATCAACCGATCATTAACCCATAGTGATTTGGGTTGATTTCTGAGCATTTCTTCTTCAAAAAGAGGGTTTTCTGTTCTGGGCGAAACTGCTGTTTATTCAGCGAAACTGTGCCTTCAAACAGCGAAACTATCAAGTCATTTGGCAGTTTCGCCGGATTATCACCGAGCGAAACTATCATCACCGAGCGAAACTATTCTTTCGCCGAACATCGAGAAGCGAAACTATTGTCAGTTTTATTGAACGAAAGTTCAAACCAGTTTCCAGCGAAACTAGCTAGCGAAACTGTGTGTCATCGGGTATTTCCGAGCGAAACTACTGCCCGTGCATACAGCGAAACTAGTTGGCGAAATTGCTGATCTGGTTCAGTATTGTCAAGCGAAACTGCTGGCGAAATTATAAAATCCAGCGAAATTGTTCACCTGTTCAGGATTTCCGAGCGAAATTGCTGGCGAAACTATATCTCCCAGCGAAACTAATCAATTTGTCTTGTTCTTGGTTTGTTCTTTGTCTTTCTTATTTCAGGCTGACTTAAGATGGCGTCCGGTACAAATTCCACTGACACTGAAAGTATCGCCCCGAATCGACCACCAAGGCTGATAAATGGCGACAATTTTGAAGATTGGAAACGATGCCTGAAATCGTTTTTCCTATACACCGATTACAATCAGTGGCTGTCGATTGTCAACGGTCCACACGTTCCAACAACTACTACCGGCGAAGTGACACAAATCAACAATAATCCGTCTTCCTTTACCGAGAAGGACCTGAAACTCATTGATCGTGATCAGAAAGCTCTCGGTGCTCTTTCTCTATGCCTGTCACAAGAAATCTATAACCGATTTGCTGAGCACACTGACGCAAAAAGTCTATTTGACGCTCTCTGTGAATTTTACGATGGCAATGAAGACCTGGTAAAGGACAAGGAAGCCCAAGCCACCAAAGAATTCAATTCTTTCACAAGCATGAAGAACGAAAAGCTGGTGGACTTAACCAATCGCTTCCTAACTGTTTCAAGCAATCTGAAGAAATATGATGCGCAACTCACTAACTCAGAACAAATCAAGAAGCTTCTGGATGCTCTTCCTCCCGAGTGGAGCATTCAGGTTCGCATGCTAAAGCAAGAAAGAAGTTTTCCCGACTACAAGCTCATGGATGTTATTAACAAGCTCAAATCCTTTGAGTTAGATGTGCAAAGGAGAGAATACAATCAAAGCATGGGTCCAACTAAAGTTTACTCTCAAAATTCTGCTTTCATCTCAACCGTCACACCCAAAGGAGCTTTCTCTCAACTTCAATCTTCACATCCTGGATCTGGGTCATCCTCAACTGCATCTGCTTCCGCCACCAATCAGCAAACATCCCAGATTTCACCTGAATACATGGGATTGTTCTCGTTGTTTACTAACAGCTATCAAGCTTTCGCTGCTGGAGAACTTCAAGGTTCAACTCTGACTGCTGAGGACATGTACCAAGTTGATCCGGATGATTTAGAAGAAACTGACCTGAAATGGCAAATGGCCATGTTAACTGTTCGAGCTAGAAAATTCTTCGAACGCACTGGGAGAAACACATTCAAGAATCAAAATGGACGAGTTGGTTTCGACAAGGCTAAGCTTAGATGCTATAACTGTAAGCAACTCGGCCATTTCAAAAGGGAGTGCCCAAGTCCAATTGTGACTGAACCAACCTCCGAGCCTGCAACTCGCGTCATTCCTATCACTGACAAAGCAGAAGCCAAGCCAACCAAAGAAGTGGCTCTTCTGACAAACTTTGACTGGAGTGCAGAAGCCTCTGAAGCTGAGGAGGCCATCAATCAAGCTCTTGCAGCTCAAATTCAGGAACAAAGCAATGAGCACACGGTTAACAGCAGTGAGAAGAAAGAAGATGCAAAGAAGGTGAATGAGTCAAAGGCAAGCACACCAGCATGCACTTGTGAGAAAGCCCTTGCTGCCGAAAAGGTAATACTGGATCTATCATATGAATCTGTTCAAGACATGTGCTCTCATCCTTGTAGAATTCGTTTATTCGGCATCTACAAGGCCAATCGATTGTTGATTGATACCAACAACGAATTAAAAACCATGAACACTCAATTAAAAGAAAATGAAGCAAAATATTTTGTGAAATTAAATGAAGCAATGCATGAAAATGAACATTTAAAACAAACTCTTCTTGCAAAAAATGTTGAAATAAACATGCTTTCTGAAAGAGTCACATTAGCTCAATTTGAAACCTCTCAACTTCAGACCAAGTTAGATAGATGGACCGTTTCACAAATGAAAGTTGAAGAGATGCTCGTTAAACAACGAGGAGCTAAAATAAAAACTGGAATAGGCATGGAGAACAATGGGAATGTATTTCCTAAGGTTTATCCTCCTCCTAGCACGCATTGTTATTCACCAACTCCGAAACCCCATCCCTTAAATGATTTAATTCCTAGTGATGCTAACAGTCTGCATGCAGGTCTAGAAGGAGTGAACCATAAGGAGATCAGGGAGGATTATGATAATGGATACGGTAACACCAGTGGGCTTGGATGCGGTAGTTTAAATTCTAAGGAGTCTGTTTCAAGTAGTAGTTCAAATTCCAAGAAGTCTAGTTCAGACAGTAGCGTAGCTAGCAGTAGTTCTACTTTAGATAGCAATAGTGAAGAGTCCGTGTCTGTTAGTCATGAAAGATTTGTTTCAAATGAAAATGTTCCTTGTCATGCTAGTACATCTCAAAATCGATTCAACAAATTTCTTTCTAATCCAATTCCTTCTTTTACACCAATACGAATTTCAGAACCTACAGAAAAACATATTTCTCGAAAGAAGGAATCATTTTTGAAAAACAATAATCCAAGGATTTCAAAAGATAAAACAAAAGTGGATTTTGAAACAAACAGCGACTCTGATTATAAAACATCAGATTCTGAGGAGGAAAGTACTTCAGATACCTCCTCTTGCTCAAGTCACAGATCACACTGTTTCAGATGTGGTAAGGATGATCATGTTGTTAAAAATTGTAAAGAAAAATTAAATCGAACAAACCATGATAGATCCTTTGGCCACAAGGTAACTAGTTTTGTAAAAGAATTCTTTGGGGGAAAACAGAAAGTCACAAATCCCGGAATTGCAAAAGTCTGGGTACCTGTTATTAAGTAATTTCTCTTTTTGTATTGCCAGGCACTCCCGAAGAACAGTTACTGGCATATTGATTCGGGATGCTCTCGGCACATGACAGGGATGAAAGACCTGCTCACAAATTATAGAATTTTGGATGGTGGATTCGTGTCTTTTGCAGGAAATAAAAGGGGTGGTAAGATGGTTGGTCAAGGAGACGTGTCTGCTGGGTCTCTTACTCTGGAACACGTCAATCATGTACCCGAATTAAAGTTTAATCTTCTGAGCGTATCACAAATCTGCGACAAGAATATTCCAGTATTGTTCAAAGCAAATGAATGCCTGTTCCTCAAGCCTGAATTTTCTGTGTCCGAAGAGATGGTGGCAATGCGTGCGCCACGCATCAATGACACATATTTGCTGAATTTGACCTCAACAGCAACTCTCAATTCTTCCATGACTTGTTTACTGTCAAAGGCATCTGTTTCTGAGTGCTTCTTGTGGCATAGACGTCTAGGACACATAAATTTCAAAATTCTAAACAACCTTGTTAAAAACAATTTGGTCCGAGGTCTTCCATACAAAGATTTTTCTGTTGTTGAAAAATGTCTTTCATGTGCTAAAGGAAAACAACACAAGAAGCCACATAAGCCCAAATTGGAGAATTCTATTTCAAGTCCCTTAGAATTGCTCCACACTGATTTATTTGGACCTATTAGTGTACCAAGTTTGGGAAAGAGAACTTACTGTCTTGTTGTGACTGATGATTTTTCCAGGTACTCTTGGGTCAGATTCTTGAAGCACAAGAGTGAAACGACTGAAGCTCTACAAAACATCATTCTGTCAGTGGAGAGCTCAAGAAGCAAGAAAGTCAAGGCAATCAGAAGTGATAACGGAACTGAGTTTCGAAATCAGATCTTTGACTCATTCTGTGCAAACAAGGGGATTCTTCGACAATACAGCGCAGCAAGAACTCCGCAACAAAATGGTGTTGCTGAAAGGAAGAATCGCACTCTTGTGGAAGCCGCTCGTACCATGCTGATTGAATCAAAGCTCCCGATCATTTTCTGGGCTGAAGCAGTAAATTGTGCGTCCTACATACTGAACCGTGTCCTGATCGTGAAAGACAAAATGAAGACATCATATGAACTGTATCATGGAAGGAAGCCACTGATCGACTTCTTTAGGCCATTTGGATGTTCGTGCACGTTGTTGAATACCGAAGCTCAAATTACAAAATTTGGAGCTGTCTCCGATGAATGTTTCTTCATGGGGTATTCTTCATCACAAAAAGCTTATCGTGTTTATAACAAACGTACTCGTGTTGTGCAGGAATCTTACTATGTGGACTGGCAAGAATCGAACTCTCCAAACACCGGCACTGGACCCGAATGGTTTTATGATTCAGACACACTGTTCAAGTCATTCAATCTTCCTATCCTAGCTGATGCAGAAGATACTCCTCCTCTCGTAACTATCACCCCTCAACCTGAAATTCCAAAACCTATCCAATCCTCATCCCCACAACCCACTCAGCAACCCGATCTTCCATCTTCCTCTCATGAACTACCACAAACCACCGAACCCGCTCCCGCCCACCTTGACTCAAATTTCAAAACCCTAAAAGACCATCCGCATGACCTCGTCATTGGATCGATTACGGATGGAGTGAGGACTCGTCATCAGTCTGGTTTGATTAATGAATGTTTGTTTGCGTGTTTTCTGTCTCAGATTGTTCCCAAGAATATAGATGAAGCCTTAGCTGATCCAAGTTGGGTAGATTCCATGCAGGCCGAGCTTCAACAATTCAGAAAGCTAAAGGTGTGGAAATTGGTGGATCTTCCAGAAAATAAAGTTCCTATTGGCACGAAGTGGGTTTTCCGGAACAAAATGGATGATAGAGGTATTGTTATAAGAAACAAATCAAGACTGGTGGTTCAAGGTTTTTATCAGGAAGAAGGCATCGACTATACAGACGTGTTTGCACCAGTTGCACGCATTGAGGCGATCCGAATTTTTCTAGCTCATGCTGCATACAAGGACTTCAAGGTGTTCCAAATGGACGTCAAGTGTGCATTCTTATACGGGGATATTGATGAAGATATTTATGTGCTTCAACCTCCTGGCTTCGAAGATCATGAATTTCCTGACAAAGTCTACAAGCTGGATAAATCTCTGTACGGTCTTCATCAGGCACCCAGAATATGGTATGAAACGTTGACTCAGTACCTATTGGGAAAAGGTTTTACTCGTGGGTCTATCGATATGACGCTGTTCAAGAAAGAGGTGAATGGAGAAATGCTGATGGTTCAAGTGTATGTGGACGATATCATCTTCGGCTCAACCAATGAGAAGATGTGTCGAGAATTTGAGGAATTGATGAAGGAGCATTTTGAAATGAGTATGATGGGGGAGATGAATTTCTTTCTAGGTTTGCAAGTGGAACAAAAGCCAGATGGTATTCTTATTCATCAAGAAAAGTACATTCTGGAGATTCTGAAGAAGTTCAAGATGAATGACGCCTCAGCCGAACTCACTCCCTTCACATCTCAGACATGTTTGACTCCCGACAGTGAAGGAAAACGGGTTGACCAGAAACTGTATCGATCAATGATTGGGTCCCTCATGTATCTCACAGCCAGTCGCCCAGATATCACCTTTGCTGTGTGCTACTGTGCTCGTTATCAAGCTGATCCAAGGGAATCTCATGAAAAGGCGGTCAAACGTATCTTCCGTTATTTGAAAGGATCATCCAGATTGGGCTTATGGTATCCTAAAGGTGGAAGCTTTGAGCTTAATTCTTATTCAGACAGTGATCACGGAGGATGCAAACTCGATAGAAAGTCTGTTTCTGGGGGATGCCAGTTTTTGGGGGAATGCTTGGTTTCGTGGCAAAGCAAGAAGCAAACAACAGTCTCCTTATCTACAGGCGAAGCCGAATACATTGCTGCCTCTAGTTGCTGCTGCCAAGTGCTGTGGATTCAACATCAGATGATGGATTACGGGATTAATTTTCTTCATACACCGTTGTTCTGCGACAACGAAGCTGCCGTCGGAATTTCCAAGAATCCAATTCATCATTCCCGAACCAAACACATTGAAACACGGATTCATGCAATCCGTGATGCTCAGGAAAAAGGGTTTATTGATGTTGTCCCCATCGAAACCAAAGCTCAAAAAGCGGATATTTTTACTAAAACCTTTGATAAACCCCGCTTTTATGAGCTTATTAAAATGCTGGGCATGATAACTTTTTAAATTTTTGGTAAATAAATAAAAAAAAAAAAAAAAAAAAGGGGGATTAAATAAACCTTTTTGTAAATACTTCTTTAAATTTTACTTCATCTTGTTTGTTATTGTCTAAACCTGAATGCCAATTTCATTTTGTCAATGAATCAGGTGATGGTCGGAACAGAATCTGGATATCAAGAAATCAATGATCATGCAGTTCTCCACAAATGATTTCTGGCCTTTCATCATCTGAAATTGATCAGGGGAGTATTTTAGTTTCATTTACCTTGCAATTCTCTCTTAACTGCTTTGTGATGTCCTTTCCGTTATTTTGTGGGGGAATTGGGGGTAATTCACAGTAAAATACCTAATCTTCATGAATTCGAAGCGGATTTCCTGTCAAACTTTTCTTCGATTGTGTGCCTCCTTTCCAGTGTTTGCCTTTCCTTTAGTGTCAAGTATCGATCGAATCATTTTAATTTTGTTTTTCTAATTTCTTTATTGAAAATCCAAAAATAGAGTATTTATGGATTTTGGGGGAAAATTGAAGTCCTCAGAAAATTTTGATACATAAATAAAATTTCAAAAATGAAAATGAGAAATTGATCCGACCTTGTGAGAAATGATTGTTTATCAACCTGCGTTATCTGCCATGGATAGAGTAAAAATAAAGGCTGCATTGTGCTTGTATGACCTTTGAGTGTGTATGCCTAATATGATATCTATGAGTAGGATATAAACATAACGCTTGCCTGATTTTGCTCTTGTTTTCATTTCTTGATAAGTGTTGCAATGATTCTGTCAATTAAGAGATGTTCTGATGTACGCATGCTTTGCAAATAAGGCTTTATGCCATTTTTACACTCGACTCAGTGGGTCTTCTTTGCGTGCCTAGGCGGCCGACCTGATCACCTGCTGATTGAGTTTTCTGCTTTATTTTCTTGGTGTTTAGTGTATATCATCGGACTTTCTCTGCGTGCCCACAAGCCGACCTGATTGTTGTTGATATACACGATTTCTGCTTTATTTTTCTTTTTTATTTTCCTAAGTGTATCGGGCTTTCTCTGCGTGCTTTGCGGCCGACCTGATTGCTGTTCTCTTAGGGTTCTGCTTTATTTTTGCATGAAACATCATGAACGTATATCTCATTTGAAAAAGAATTAAAAGAAAAATAATGATAAATATGATGACTTGTTAACATCTTTGATAGAGTGAGGCTGGGTAATCAGTGCTTGATTAATATACCTTAAGCATATCCAAAAATGTTAAATACTATTAGTGCATGCTTAATATCAATGTGATGCATTCGGGATCTGCTTGACGTGTATGCTGATTAAAATTGAAATTGAAATGTGTATGATGCGTATCGGTTGATGTGATCTCACGTCTGGATCTTTCTCACAAATTAATTTAGTATCTGCTTGTATAGTTGTTTTAATTTACATTTGAAAAAGCTCAAAAAGATTTTCTGTCTGCGTTATTTTTGATAAGATCGATACTTTGTAAATAATTTGTCGTTTTGTGTGTGTTTGTCGGTTTTCCTAAAGTCAAAATCAAAATTTGGTCAAAATTGGATTTTTAGGGTTTCCAGCGAAACTAAGTTTCGCTCCGTTAGTTTCGCCGTGTGGGTTCACAGCGAATCTGTTTGTTTCGTTACCGGCGAAACTGTTTTGTCGATCTTGTCTCGAGCGAATCTGCTCTTTCGCTCTGGCGAAACTATTGTTTCGCCGAGCGAAATTACGAGCGAAACTGCCCTCGTATATATACATCCATCGTGAATCTCGGTCAAAATCACCGAAACCCTAACCACCCAAAACCTGCAAACCCTCCTCGCGAAACTCATATTCGCTAAACTGTTTAATCCTAACTGTTCCATCATTTCTTCTTCATTTCGATTCCGGTTCAAGGTCTCTTGTAAGTTTGGAGTAATGCTCATGGGTTTACCGCATCTGTAATAACTGGGTTTGCATCAGATTTCGAAAATTTTGGGGTTTTTGAACCGAAGAGTCAACATAAGATTATTGTGAACTTTAAACTGGTGTTATACCCATGTTTTAGACCTGCATTGTACTCGTCTTGTGATGTTTATTGTGTGTGTAGGTTTAGATTGCGAAAACTGTGCTTAAAACGAGTTTCGGTAATTTAAAATTCAAAATTTCGCGTCCAGCGAAACTGCTGGTTCATCCAGCGAAATTGAACGAAAGTTCACTAGTCTACGAGCGAAACTGTCTAGCCGTCATGCCCAAACTTCGCTGACAGTTTCGCCGTGACATGCAGCGAAACTGCTGTTTCGCCTTCAGCGAAATTACAGTTTCGCAGCGAAACTACAGTTTCTCGGCGAAACTGGCCTAGTCAATGTCGCCGAGACCAATGTCGCGAAACTAACTGTTTCGCCGTGTGCGACACTGAGGTCTTCTTAGCGAAAATAGAATTTCGCAGCGAAATTAACATTTTTTTAAAAAATTCAATTTAATTCATTTTAAATTCTTTTGAACTCACAAAATCTTCGTTTCGTGTGCAGACAATGTCCAATCTTAAACACGATCCTCGGAGCAATGTGACTGCCTGGCTGAATGATAACCTTGACAAATCTACCGGTTTCCGAGACTGTATAAAGTGGCTCAAACAATCTTGCATTCATTATGCCATCTCACACTCTACAATCATTGACGAAAGACACATCAAAGAATTCTGGCTGTCTGCAGAATATGATGTCAAAGCCACTCCTGAATGCATTCGTGCTCGGGTCATGCAGAAAGATATTGTCATTACCATGAAAACCATTGCTGAAGCACTTAAACTAGAAGAGGATGTTGGTGATGCACCCAAGTTGAATGACATGGACGTATTGAAGGGTTTTGAAAAGCACATGGGATATGAAGGAGGGCATCTGTGGAAGAATAAGAAAGAGATTAAGAAGTCTTACATGTCTAAAGAATGGAGATTCATTGCTCACGTCATCATCTCCTGCATTGATGACAGAAAGGGTGGGTCAGATGGATTGAATTTGAACTGGGCAGAAGCAATGTTACTGTTGTGTAAAGGAAAGAAGGCTAACATCCCCCAGAGAATATTTGAAGCTATGGTTGCGAATATTCAAGCTCTGAAGAAATCAAGATGGCTTCTGTATCCGAGATTCCTGGAGATAATTATAGAATATCTAGAACCTGAGCTGCCGAAGCAAAGCACAGCACTTGTTATAAATCCTATGCACTCAAGGATTCTATCTGATTGTTGTGCTGTAAGAGAGGATTTTTCTGGGCATACCACCTATTTAATGAAACATATGTATTCTGAAGAAAGATATGAGTACATCAAGAAGCTGATCGAAGACGAAAACAAAAGAAAAACTCAAGGAAAGGCTGGTGAGAATGTAAAGGGGAAAAGGAAACAATATGTGAGGGGTTCGGGGAAAGAAGCTGGAGATGAAATTGAAGATGAGCTCGAAAATCTATCTCGTAAAGGAAAGAACATCTCTCAAAAACAAAGTGTTCCGACTGAAGATGAGCTGAGAGCTTCAAAGAAAAGAAGAATAGATCCCAGAGCTGAATTAGACGAAGACATCATCAGAGGTGTAAATACCTCTTTGTCAAATGAATTGGGAATGATTAAAACCAAGCTGGTTAACTCTGAAATTCGGGAGAAGGAGAAAGATGATCAGATCAAACAAATGAATGAGATTATAGCCAAACAATCTTCCATGATCAAATTTTTGATGGTAGAATTGAACGATATCAAGAAGCATCTGAACTTGCCTGGTATAATGAGTGATGCTGAGATTGAATCTGTGAATGACATCTTAAAAGACACATCCGGAGCAGCGGGTGGAAGTGGTTCTGGTGATGCTGATAAAGCAGGAGGAAGTGGATCGGGTGGAGTTGGAGGAAGTGGTACAGGTTTGAATGATGCTGATGACAGTGGAGCTCCCAACGCTGAAGACTTGGAGGCTATCAATGTCAGTGACGCTAATCTATTTAGTGTTGAAACAGAACAACCTCAGCCAGAGATTGTTCAAGCCAAATTCGTGTTGATTGATGAAGATGAGGAAGAAGCTGAAATTGACGATCACTCTGAGCCAAGAAGCTATGAATGGAAAGAGCATGGTCTTACTTATCTAGCGAAGATTAGCTCTGTCAGTGAAGAGGTTCTCGAGTTTAACAGAGATGATTGGTTCAAGAAACCGGAGCTTGTGGATCAGACTCCCTTATTTCAAAACATCTCTCAACCCAGCAGAAAGGAGTCTGATCGTCACATTATAAGCTGGAAATTCAATTCATCAGTTCGTGCCTTCATGATTAAGAGAAGGGGGGGTAGCATCTCATATCTCCACAAACGTGAAAAGTTCCAGACCCTGCCCAGATGGGATTTAAGAAGGTTGTCTGAGCTTCCCCTCATTGATGCTGATAAAGCAGAAAGGGCTGGCAACTTGGTGAAACATTTGCAGCTAGCCGCAAAAGACGACTTCGTATCGTTTGGATTTATGAAAGGCCAAAGGATCAAGTCTAAGACTAAAATTGATGCAGCTACAGGGAAGCCTAAAGTCCATCTTAAATTCAAGCCTGCAAAGACTATGACTAGAATCAGAATACCAGATCAAGAGCCTTCCAGACTGCAAAATTTCAAGAAATGGTTCTACGATAACCAGACAGGTGAAGCAGTTATCCGTATCGGAGAAAATGATGAGATCAGACTGTTCGACCCAATGGAGGTTTTCTCCTTCAGTAATGACGATCTCAAGATATTATGTGAAAATCCTATCAAACACGGGGCTGGCGATGACACTGCTGAAGAAGCAAACCTGTTCGTGAGGGTTGCCAATAAAGCCCGAGGAATTATCAAGGAAATAAAGGATTTAGCAGACAAAGTCAAGGCTGCTGAAGACAAAATGGAAGAAGATCGGGATCTAGCAAATCAAATGAACAAATCTTTAAGCGGACTTGGAGAATCTTCTCAAATCCCAGATCCAGAGACTGCTGTCCCCGTCGCCGAAGAGACAATCATTCTGGGGGAACCAGAGTCTGAAACCCCAGGTGCTGATGAAACAACAATTGTGGGGGAATCTGAAGAAAACGTCCCCGTTGCTGACACGACAACTACTTTGGGGGAATCAGAAACTCCTGATCTGAATCAGGAGCCGAACCAGAATGAAGCCGATGCTGACAAGTGAAGATCCTGTGGCTGAATCCCTCCCTAGGGGGAATATTGAAGATCAATGTAGGGAGGAATTCATCTTTTGTTTAGTTTCATTGTAATAGTTTAGTTTCTTGTAATTGTTAGATTTTGGTAGGCTAGCGAAACTGTAAGCTACCGAGCGAAACTGTAGGTTCGCTCGGTACCTAGATTAGGCTGGTTCAGTGACAGTTTCGCTTGGCCAGCGAAACTGCCAGCGAAACTGTTCACTGGACAGTATATAACAGCCGCCAATGTGCAGCCATTGTAACTTTCTCAAGTCTATTGAACCCTAATACAAGAAATCTTCATTTGGTGAGTTTTGGTGACGGCTAGGAGCTTATTTCAGTATATTGTAGCTTGTTAATCATCACTTATCAATCTATTGGTCCATATTGAGATTGTTCAAGGCTAGAAAACCATTTTAGTCATTGGAAATCCTATTTTGTGTTGTTTATTTGGTTTTCTTCTCAAATACACCTTCATTTGCACTGATAAAGATCAGTGAGGACCAACAGTTTAGTATTTGTAACTAATGGTTGTGGTCCTGGTCTGGTCGCACCCCCTTAACGGTATAAACTCCGTTAGTGGTTAATTTGGGGGTGTGACAGATTGGTATCAGAGCCATAAGTTGCAGAGAACTGGAATCAATTTTGAAAACGATTTGGAAACTGCAACTTGAAACCTTAGTTACAAACGAATAAACAAATTCCCAAAACAAAATTTTTACGTGCCAACCTGGGATACTCGCTCTGCTGTGTAAGTAAGTACTTCGTACGTACATATATATGTATGTAGATATATATAGACCGTGTCTAAGTAGTCTAACGGAAAGCCTTAGGAAATTTTCACACACGAATACGAAACGCGAACGCTAATGCGCGCACTATGCTGGGGGAAAGCGACAACGAAACGATGCTACACGCTACGTCCTGATTTCTACTACGATGACTACGCCGAAGGTGAGTTTTATGGGAAAGCCGACTTTCGACGATAGCTACTTACGACGTTCTCCGACGACGCCTCCATTTTGCACGAAAATTTTTCTGGACTAATAGTGGGATAACGGGAAATTGTTACTATGCATGTTATGGGATATGTATAAATTATAATTGTGACTGAACACTGGCTACTTTAACTGTTCAGCAAGATGTCTGGAAGAGGACACGGAAGAAGCAACATTAACATGACGCCTGCACAGCTGCAAGCAATGATTAATGAACACGTGCAAGCCGCGGTGGCAGCCGTCCAAGCTGCATACGCCGCACAGGGTAATTATTATGCCGGTTAAGGCACCAAGCGAATATGTTTTGACCTGTTTAAATTTAAAACCCGAACTGTTTATGCATCAGGAAACCACCATCACTGCACGTTTAAGTCCTTCATGGACTGCAAGCCAATGACGTTTTCTGGCGAGGAAGGAGCGGTAGGACTCCTCAGGTGGATTGAGAAGTCTGAAAAGGTCTTCTCTATGTGCAACTGCCCTGCTGAGAGCAAAGTGAAGTATGCTACTGGTACCTTTGAGGGAGCTGCTCTCTCCTGGTGGAACGCCGAGATCCAGATGATTGGGTTAGACGCGGCTAATAACATGCAATGGGAAGCATTTAAGGAGCTGATTATGGAGGAGTACTGTCCCCGCGACCAAGTGAAGAAGTTGGAGGGTGAATTCTTGAATCTGAAAATGATTGGGTCTGAAGTCGAACAGTATACTGCACGTTACCACGGGTACGAGGTCTTGTGCCCCACAATGGTTGATGCTGAGTTCAAACGCATTGAGCGTTATCTGGAAGGTCTCGCGCCTCAAATCAAGGGACTAGTGACTGCCAGCAACCCCGCAACCGTTCAGCAAGCCATCCGTTTGGCTCACAAACTTACTGATCAGGAGGTTGAGAAGGGTACACTTCCTGCAAAGGCCACAGAGAAGACTGCCTTAAGTGGCAAAAGAAAAGCTAATGATGAAGCTCCTGAAAACTCCATGAACAATCAGAGTGTTGGAAACAGCACTGGGAGGTCTTATAATTCTCAAGGTCAAAGTAAGCGGTCTGGAAACAACAGCGGAAACAACCGCCAGGGCGGAAATGGTCAAAGCAACTACAGGGGTAACCTGCCCTCGTGTAACAAGTGTGGGAAACATCATGCTGGTGTTTGTAGAAAGAATCTGAGCTGTGAAAGGTGTGGAAAGAAAGGCCACGAAGCAAAAGACTGCTGGGCAACTCTACCTGAGCAACAAAACCGCCAAAGGCAAAACAACAACAACAATAACAATCATGGCAACAACTATGGGAACAACCGTAACGGGCAAGGAAATAATCAGAACAATAATAGTGGAGCCCGTGGCTGTTTTGAATGTGGTGCTCAAGGCCACATTAAGAGGGACTGCCCGCGGTTGAGAAGGCAGGGAAATGGTAATCAAGGAAACAATGGTGGGAACGGTAATGGCGGAGGAAATGGTAACGGGAATGGCAACGGGAATGGTGGAAATGGCAGGGGAAGAGCTTTTGTCATGGGTCAAGGTGAAGCTCGCAACGATGCCAACGTGATTAACGGTAAATTCATACTTAATGGTTTCTTTGCTACTGTATTGTTTGATTCCGGTGCTGAAAGAAGTTTTATTTCCACTAAGTTTTCTAAGCTAATAAATGCTAAACCAATTGCCTTAGACGCTAAATATGTGGTAGAACTAGCAAATGGTAAACTTCATGATGCGACTCAGATAGTTAAGGACTGTAAGTTAGAACTAGCTGGCCATACATTAGGAATCGACCTTATGCCTTTCCCGATTGGTAGTTTTGATGTTATAGTAGGAATGGATTGGTTATCCGAAAATCGAGCTGAAATTTATGTCAAGAGAAAGTGGTTCGTATCCCACTCGAAGGAGGTGAAGTGTTAACGGTTCAAGGTGAAAAAGGTGGAGCAGTCACCGGTATTATCTCTTTCCTTAAAGCTCAAAAGTGCCTTCGTAAAGGTCACTTCGCGATCCTTGCAAACGTCACCGACACGACACTTCCCGAGCGTAGAATCGACGACTACCCGGTAGTCCGCGACTTCCAAGATGTATTTCCTGAAGATCTGCCTGGTTTGCCCCCATTTCGACAAGTAGAGTTCGGAATCGATTTAGCTCCTGGAGCCGCTCCGATCGCACGCGCACCATATCGATTGGCAGTAAGCGAACTCAACGAACTCTCCGCACAACTTCAAGAGCTACTCGACAAAGAGTTTATTCGTCCAAGTTCGTCTCCATGGGGAGCACCGGTTTTGTTTGTTAAGAAGAAGGATGGAAGGTTCCGAATGTGTATTGACTACCGAGAGCTTAACAAGGTTACGATCAAGAATCGGTATCCACTTCCTCGAATCGACGATCTCTTCGACCAACTACAAGGTTCGAGCTACTTTTCAAAGATTGATCTACGGCCTGGATATCACCAACTTCGTGTCCGTGATGAGGATGTCCCCAAGACTGCTTTCAGAACTCGGTATGGTCATTACGAGTTTCTAGTTATGCCGTTTGGGCTAACTAATGCACCTGCTGTGTTTATGGATTTGATGAATCGAGTGTGCAAGCCGTACCTCGATCAGTTTGTGATAGTCTTCATCGACGATATTTTGATTTACTCCAAGACAGAGGAAGAACACGAGAGACACCTGCGACTTATCTTGGAATTACTCCGCAAGGAACAGCTTTATGCTAAGTTTTCGAAGTGCGATTTTTGGATTCGTGAAGTCTAGTTTCTTGGACATATTGTTAATCAGGAAGGAATTCACGTCGATCCAACTAAAGTGGAAGCTATCAAGAATTGGTCTACCCCTAGAGCGCCAACCGAAATCCGACAATTTTTGGGACTTGCCGGATATTACCGAAGGTTCATTAAGGGTTTCTCGCAATTGGCTCAACCCTTAACAGCTTTAACGCACAAAGGAGTGCAATACAGATGGGGTGAAAAAGAGGAACACGCGTTTCAAACTCTTAAGGATATGTTATGTTCAGCTCCGATTCTCGCATTGCCGGATGGGGTTGACGACTTTGTAGTTTACTGTGATGCATCCATCCAAGGACTCGGTTGCGTGTTGATGCAACGGGATAAAGTGATTGCCTATGGGTCCAGGCAACTGAAGGACACTGAAAAGAATTATACAACGCATGATTTGGAATTGGGAGCCGTTGTTCATGCACTCAAGATTTGGAGACATTACCTCTACGGAACAAAGTGCACAATATTTACCGACCACAAAAGCTTACAACACATCTTTGATCAGAAGGATCTCAATATGCGACAACGACGGTGGGTCGAGTTACTGAATGACTATGACTTAGCAATTAAGTATCACCCGGGAATAGCCAATGTTATGGCTGATGCATTAAGTCGAAAAGAGTACGAAAAGCCTCGACGAGTACGAGCGCTGCAACTTACCATTCACATGGGATTGCCGGATCGGATCCGCGATGCCCAACGAGAAGCTTTAAAAGAAGAAAACTTTGCAGCAGAAGCACTGCGAGGGGTGGATGGTAACTCTGAAGTTAAGTCCGACGGACTCAGGTATTACAATGACAGAATTTGGGTTCCTTTACTTGGAAATCTCCGTGAGCTCGTGATGGACGAGGCTCACAAATCAAGGTATTCGGTGCACCCTGGATCGGATAAAATGTACCAAGATTTGAAAAATTTGTATTGGTGGCCGAACATGAAAGCCGACATTGCTCGATATGTGGCTAAGTGTCTAACATGCTCACGAGTTAAGATTGAGTACCAAAAGCCTTCTGGGCTATTGCAGCAACCAAAGATCCCAGAATGGAAATGGGAGGATATCTCCATGGACTTCGTAACAGGATTACCTCATCGATCGAATCGACCGGATGCGATTTGGGTTATCATTGATCGTCTAACCAAATCCGCACACTTTATCCTGATGAATGAAAGTGACAATATGGATAGGTTGACGAAGCTGTACATTGACCGAATTGTGGCACGACATGGAGTGCCTAAGACTATTATCTCAGATCGAGATCCTCGATTTACTTCCCGACTATGGCAATCTATGCAAGAAGCATTGGGAACCAGACTGGATATGAGTACAGCTTATCACCCGCAGACCGATGGTCAGACGGAACGAACTATTCAGACTTTGGAGGACATGCTCCGAGCTTGCGTTCTCGACTTTGGTAAGGATTGGGAGGCTCACCTTCCGTTGGTGGAGTTCTCTTACAACAACAGTTATCATTCGAGCATTGGTGCAGCACCTTTTGAAGCTCTTTATGGCAGAAAATGTAGATCGCCCGTGTGTTGGGCCGAAACAGGTGAGAAAGGACTCACTGGACCAGAACTCATTCATGATACTACGGAGCGAATTATACAAATCAGAAAGCGGATAGCCGCAGCACGTGACAGACAAAAGAGCTATGCCGACAAACGCCGTAAACCTTTGAAGTTCGAGGTAGGCGACAAAGTGTTATTAAAGGTATCTCCCTGGAAAGGAGTGATACGCTTCGGAAAGCGTGGAAAGCTGAATCCTCGCTATATTGGTCCATTTGAAATCATTGGGGAAGTAGGCCCGGTAGCCTACCGATTACAACTCCCTGCTGAACTCGATGGAGTTCACAACGTGTTTCACGTTTCTAACCTAAAGAAATGTCTGGCTGAAGACACTGAAATAATTCCTTTGGAGGAATTGGAAATTGATGAACATTTGAGATTCATTGAGCAACCAGTAGAAATCATGGGACGCGAGGAAAAAGCCCTCAAACGTAGCAAGATTCCGATCGTCAAGGTTCGATGGAACTCAAAGCGTGGACCTGAATATACATGGGAACGAGAGGATCAAATGAAGAAAAAGTATCCTCACTTGTTCGAGCAAACGTCCACAGAAACTCAAGGTATGATTTAATTTTGGGGACCAAAATTCCTGTAACAGGAGGAGGATGTGAAGACCCTAAAACTTTTGCTTTCTTTCCTCAGCAACGACGACAGCCGAGGCTGCGAACGCTACGACGCAAGAATAATTTTTGGGACGAAAATTCCAATTACAAGGGGATAATGTGACATCCGAGAATTTCAAGGTTTACTTCCGTTAGACAATTCCGTTAGTTACGTTATAAGTGTTAACTTAGTAACTAATGCTTAACTAGGCCGAATACGTCCACGACCTTTGGTTGATCACCAAACCCGCCCATATGTGTTATGTGTTCATTTACTTATAGTTATTATGTGCAATGTGATTTAAATACATGATTTAGTATTGTGAATAGCATGACAATACATGAATTGTGCTTATCTTGCTTAAAATGTAAACTGGTCACTTTTGGGTTTCCAGCGAAACTACCGGGCAAAACTATAGTGTCGCCCGGTTAGCCAACCCTCTGACTATCAGAGCCAGTTTTGCTTGGCCAACGAAACTAGCCAGCGAAACTAGCCCCTGATATATAATAACATAAAACCCTAGAGATCTCATTTTTGCCTCATTTCATACAAAACACACACACCACTCTCATCTGATCACTCGAGATTTCTGGTCAGTCAAGAAAACCATCAAGGAACCATCATCTCATCTCATCCATTCAAGCCCTAGATTGAATCGTGAGTCCCAAAACCATTCTTTATGTATTTCTATGTGTTTTCTTAAAAAGCATGCTTAAATCTTCATGTAATCACTTGATCTTCTGATATGATGCTTAGGGATGCTAGATCTACCATAAAGTCAGTAACTTTACGTTTGAAATCAAACCATAATGAAGATTTATGCTATTTAGGTCATTTTAGGTTTAAAATGTGTTTTTGGTGATTTGAATGTGAAAACCCATGTTTAAGGTGTTAAAACTTGTTGTTTGATGTTGGTAAATGATTATGTATGCTAGATATTGAATTACATGAAATATGGAAGCTGTTAGATTGATTTTTAGGCTGATTTATGTGTTTTTCGCGACCAGCGAAACTGTACTGTTCTTTGGGCGAAATTACTTAGCGAAATTATGTATATCTCCATCCAGCGACACTATGGAGCGAAACTGTAGTGTCGCCGGGTAAACCAACCAGACCTGTCCGAACGAAACTACCGAGCGAAATTCCCTGAACGAAAGTTCAAACCAGTTTCGGGCGAAACTAGGCTAGCGAAACTGTGCCAACAGTTTCGAGCGAAACTAGCCTAGCGAAACTGTGTCATCGGGTATTGCCTAGCGAAAGTGCTAGCGAAATTGTGACCAGAATCCAAACTTGTGCAATTTACTTGAATGTTATGCCATGACTTACATGATTATGCCATGATGATACATGCTTTGATTTCTGATATATGCGAACCCTTGTTTATGATCAACCATCGGTGTCGCGTGTCTGTATGTCGAGTCATAGTTCCAACGTGCTATGTTATGGGCCATAGTGACGCTAAGTAAAGATTAGACACAAAACTAATACTTAAGACCTAAACGTGTTCTTAGGTCCTCGATAAGCAAGCAATACTTGGACTATTTAGCAAGTGTAGCAGTGCAACCCAAGGTGAGTGTCACTAACCCGATTACCGTGAACCCGTTTGGGTCACACCAAATAACTAAATGAAAAACAATGCTGACAACCTCGAGAGTGCTATGCACCTCCCTGATGAACTTGAAAACTTGGAGTGCTCGGCACCCACTTGATGAACTTGAAGTGCTTTATGGGAAACACTTGTGAATTTCTTAAACAACTATTTCTGAAACAAAACTGAAAACACTTTTGAGATTCATGAGAATCCGGAAAAAAAAAAAAACCGTTTTAATATGGCTAGCGTAGGTTAAAGTCTAAACCACATGATATCGCATGATTTCTAAGGATGCCTTGAAACTTAAAAGTCCTCAACTAAATTGTACCATTAATTGTAAAGCGAGGGGATGTTGGGTAGATCTACTGGAGTTTGACAAACTCCGCCCCGTGGCACGGGGAGTGCACGGAGGTACAATATCAGCCTATCTGACCGTGATCCCGAGAGGACACGGGGGAGGCAAATCCGCGATGACGTAGGTCCGCAAAATCCTGATGGCACGGCCACTACAATAATAGTCAGCTTTGGTACAAACTTCCTTAGTGCATGGAACAACGGATTAGCTACCCGCGATATCGGTTGAGCACTTTAACTATACAAAACTAGTTCATACCCGATAACGTATGTTACAGATAATACTTTGACTAAACCACAGAACTATGATTATGGATATCACTAAGCATTGCTTTTCACAAACAAATATTACATAAGTATATGTTGACGCGATTATGATTATTAGACCGGGCCACTGCGTGACAAGCCCACTGTGAACTCACCAACCGTTAGGTTGACACTTGCGTGGTTTAAACTTTTGCAGATCGCTGAGGAGTATCCGGAGCGGGTTGGCATGGCACATGAAGACTTTTGTTTTTAGTTAAACTTAACTGGGAATTTAAAACACCGATTTGTAAAGCACGTGGTTAGTGCTAAGATGATATTTTGTTCCGCTGCGTAATTTGAGACTTTAATTATGTTATATCTTTGGACTAACTCTGATTCGTTTAGTATTTGTAACTAATGGTTGTGGTCCTGGTCTGGTCGCACCCCCTTAACGGTATAAACTCCGTTAGTGGTTAATTTGGGGGTGTGACAGCCTCCATGAACAACAACCATCTCCACCATCCGACAACTCTACAGTGGCGACTATCCGACCCTCAGCAACCTCCGGTGAATCCCAACCAAGCAGCGATGACTTCGCACCTCCCCTCCGATCGACCCATCGACCTGCAGCTTCGGCGAAATCCTCCCCTTTATATCTTGTTCAAAACAGTGACCCCCCCCCCCCCCCAGGTTCCTCTTCTCCCTCGTTCTGGTCCACTACAATCAAGAAGAAGAGACAAAAAAAATCATGCTGCGACAACTTGACGATGGTAGGATGAATTTAGATGGTGAATGTTACCGGAGATGGAGGTCACTGGCCTCCTTTTCTCGTGTTTTCTCTCTATGTTATGAAGAAGACAAAAACATTCCCACGCAGCAAAAATAGACCCTTATATATGTCCCTCCATCATATATGCCCTTCCTTTTTAAAGAAATTACAAAATAGTCCCTCATTTTTTATAACCTGATTAAAAAAATCCATGTAGGATGCCACATAGGATGCCTAGTCAGCAAATACTAACGAGGTTAGGGAAAAGTTAACGGGGGTTCAATGATTTCCAACACCTTGATAATTCGGATTATTGTGGGGAATTTTCGTAATTGGGATTATTATCTACCAAATCAGCATAATTTGGATTATTAAAATCCAATAAACCTACTATTATTATTCTGTAATTATTATTTCCCTATGACTATTATTATTTTGTTATTGATATTTGTAACATCCCAGATTTCATAGATACATGATATATATAGTAAATACATGTTTATTTTATAAATACGTGAGCTTGATTGATGAACATGGTAAGACTATACACTATATAGGTTGCATGTTTGGCCAATGTGATAAAACGTGCATAAATGAATGTCCTAAACGCCAAGAAAGTAAAGATATGGAATGAATACGTGTTTATATGAATAGCATGATGATACATGAATCATTTGATTGATATATACGTGTAAATATGTGTGTTAATAGTTAACAGAAAAGTAAAAGGGCTAAAAGCATATTTTATGTAAAGATATAAACGTATACGAATATTATACGTGTTTATATTTATTATAAGTATTTCGAGGCCTAGATATTAGTAAGAATGTAGCCTAATATGATTCGTAACATGAAATGATAAGTATTGTAAAGTTTGAGGGGCTAGAATGTAAATTAGTGAAAAATATATATAAATATATATATATATATATATATATATATATATATATATGTACGAATGTATATGTATATCATCGTAACAAGTCCCGATCCTTAGAAAACTTTAGAATATGCCCCATAATGTTTTAGTACATAATATGATAGAAAGATAGAAGTTCAAGAGGGTTAAAATGTATATATAAAGTCCATGGATCAAAATTGTCATTCTGCCAAAGTTGGCTTGCGGTACGCGAGGTACCCTTCGCGGTATGCGAGGCCAGAAAAATGACACAGCTCAACTTCTTGCTCACGTTTGATCTGAATTCGTTTCCATAACGTGTTGATTTTCAAGATTTGTCACCCTTAAACGTGTTAGAACCCTGGGGCAACCTCAAAGCTATAAATAGCAGCCTCAAATCATCTATAGAACTCGCTAATTTCGTGAATCATAACCCAAAAACCCTATTTCTGAACCAGCTTCTTCGTCGGCGAAATTCGAGTAATCCAGGAGGAACTAGGAGCTGAATTTCTGCAGTCACCCCTTATTTGGTATGATTAACAATAACCTCTTTCAGTTTTTTATGATATTGTCTCTAAGTTTGTTTTCTAAAAATGTATAAAAATTAGGGTTCTTGAGCTTGTTTTGCTTAAATCGGGTAATCGGGTTGGAATTAGGGTCTGAATTTTGTCGATAATCCTAAAATAATGTGTTTTAAGAAAGCCTCGAGTTTATTTCACAATTGTAAAAGGTTTGGTAATGGTTTTGTTAACGGGTCAAATTTAGGGTTTTCGTAACGTTGTTCTGCCCAAATTGAGTAAATGGTGTTGAATTAAGCTTTGATATTTTAAAGTATACTATAAAATGTTATAATGGATAATATCCAAAGATGGATTGAAAAGAAAATGAGTTTTGATAAAGAAACGAGAAATACGTGAAATTAGGGGTTCTAAATATGATTATTTAATATAAAATAATCAGAAGGGTATGGGAACTTAAGTTTTGGTAGGGTAACATGTTTATACATATATTAAGTATACTAGGGGGGTACCCGTGCGTTGCGGAGACGACGGTTTATAGGGCGCTATTCGTCATTTGTTCGCTTGTTATGGCGGCACGACAATTTACATCGAATTGAAATTGTCATTTGTTAACTTATCTACCATTGTAGAACTCAAACAAATAATAACAAACACCCAAATTGATATATATATATATTGGTCACAAATATAGTAATTTAAAACCAAATGAGTTGTAAGATAGAAGTCATCAACAAAGTTTTAAAATATCAGTAATAACATAGTACTTTTTGAATCAAAATCCGAGAGTTAATGAATTCCGTAATGAGGAAGTCAATCTGTGTCGTACATCATGCACAATTTACAACGTGATATTCGTTTCTGTTAGCTCCCCTAGGGGAAACCCGCGCGATGCGGCGACGGCAATCAACCAATGTTGTATTTGTTCTGTTAGTTTATCGATCATCTTGTGATATATGGTATTGTATATTTGTTAGTTTTCTTATTTGTAGCATCAGTGCAATCATTATGTTCATATATTTATTTCAAGTTATATAATATAACAACTTAATTATTTAAATTTCTGTATTTTAGTTATATATATAAATTTATTAAGACTGTGTATAAATAAGTATTATGCTACCAACCATCCCCTCAGAAGCATACATATCGAAGCAAGGTTGTTTGCTTGAATATAAAAACTTATCAACGTAAAAACCAAAATCATAAAGTTATCATTTCATATTTTATGTGGAGGGATGCTGGTAATGAATAACAGTTATAACATTGTCTAGCAACTGAATAAAAATCCCTAGTGTCCACTTGTGTCTTAAGAACCAACATGAGGTAGCAATTTGAATGCATACAAACGTTAGCGGGTCAAACGGGTGAAGTAATAGATTTTGGTTAAAACATGATAGTTAAAAAGGTAGAACCAAAGTGAGGTTTCAACACCCTTTCTTGTAGTGTTGTGTTCTTAAATGCCATACTACATGAAGAAAAAAAACAACTTAAGAATATTGAATATATCACCTAGCTACACATTCATATACATGATATGCAAGGTTCTAGCACCTGTAGATGGTTGCTGCATCTCAAAATTGGCAGACAAATTTGAACTCTTTACAATTAACGAACTCACACACTTGATAATGTTCAGCCTTTTTCATTGTTAAATTACATACATACAAATCAAATATGATAAAAACAATATAAGTTTGAAAGAGAAGTAAGAATGCTAAAAAATTACATGTATCCTAGGGCTATTAGTTGGTCTTCAACAGTAAGCACCTTTGGTTTCTGCAAACGAAAAACAAACAAGATCAAAAAAACAAACAAAAAGGGAAAATCAACAGAAAAATTAAAATATGTTATACATCTTACTTTATAGTACTTCTTTCTACATTTCTACACTGCATGTAAAACAAAAGGAGTAAATCCTAACCTATTTTAACATTTAAAAGTTTCCAAACGGGTTTGATTCAACAATTCTGAAGTCAGACATCATGCACCATTAACATCTACAAACCTATTAAAAACTTCAATAAAATGATAGATAGCAACATCATAATGATACACGTGGCAATAAAGAATAGAACAGTGTAAGTCCCGAAAACGGTCCAATCGCGATATCTAACCTCGATTCAGAGTGCGAAATCCAAACAATCGAGTGATTCAAGTATAATCGAAAAATATTAAATAATAACGATAAACACAATAATAAAACAAACGGATTCGATGGAAAGAGAACTTGATTAAGCACAAACCGGTTGCAACACACTTGTAGAATTTCGAAATTCTCTTGGGAGAATTTCGTGAACACCTTGAACTCCCCTAACCCCTTTACAATTAATTAGCAACCTAAACAAATAAACTAGGGTACTATTTATAGGAGATGTCCAACTTGATAAACAAGTTATCCTCCTTACCCTAATTACACCCTAATTTTCGAATTTGACCATGTGGGCCTATTAAACTCCATCTAAATTCTTTCTAAATAAGCCCAAACATGTCTAAATTGGCCTAATGACCCAATATACCCATAACCCAACTAATTTTCATCTATTGTATCACATAGGCCTTCAAAATAGTCCGCCAATGAACTATTTAATACACAAGCCACAAATTATTCCCTTACAATCTTCCCCTTGGCTTGTGATATTAAATGTCTTCTACTTTCAATCTTTAGACTTGCAGTCTTCTACTTGAAAAACCAACAAACTTCCTTTGAGCATAGGGTAAGTCCTTTTCCGGCTGGTTCTTCAGCATTAGTGCATTGGTGAACTGACTCCTTGACTTTCTTTGTCCATGAGTTGTCTTTTTCACTTAACCTATCAAGCACAACATGGAACAGACACTAACCAGACGATGACTGGTTATCGGGTTAGCATTATTTAACCAAAAGCACTTCCCCTAAACCCGAGGACTCTTCACATTATCTCCCCCTGAGATTATGAGGGGAGTCATACATTCTTGCATAAAACCCATAAAACTTATTAAAACCTTTAATTTAACCTGGCCATGGTTGAAAAATAAACAATAAAAACTTAAGATAACACAAAAGAAAAAATAAAATAAAAACAAACATACCAAATTACTAAACGAGAAGGTTTCTATGGGATCAAACCGTATGAATTTGACCGAGGAACCCTTTTCAACTTCTGTTACTCGACCACGTCCAGGTGATTGCCAATATACTGATCCACTTTAAACTCAAACCCTTTTCTTTATCAGGCTGTTTGTCACTTTATTATCTTTTATTGTGTAGTAATTATGAACAGCAAGTGGGTTTCAACAAATCCTAGGTACATGTTATTACACACTATCAAGCATATAAATTCCCTACCACATATTTTTACAACTTGGACCAGAAGTTTGAAACTGAGCTCCAGACTGGATTGAGAATAGAAAGAATATATCACATAGATTTTTGGGGATAATATACAAGTCAACTGATATTTTGAAACATTTTTGATAATGCTCTCATCAGTGACAATGGCTGAGGGTTTTGGACTCTTGAGGGTCTCTTTTGATGTGCTCTTTGGCATCTTTTGGGTGTATTTATATATATATATATATTATTTATTTAGGTGATCTAGAAGCACGTATGTATGGACAACTCCAGGTCATTGCTCACGCAAAGCAGAGAGGACACCGATTTTTTGAGCTCAATTTCACACTCTTAGAGACAAGCGTGTGTATCGGGAACTTGAACATGCAGTCAAATAGAAATGCGATTAACCTAAGTGCTGTTACCCAACAAACTGCCATACGTTATCTTTAAGTGTGTAACGCATACCTTTTCAGATTAAAGAGCCGAGCCTACCAGCATATCACCATGGATCATGTCTTTCACATCTGCCTTACGCGTGTCAGCCATCTCCAAAACGAAAGTTTATTTCACTTCCCACCTTCTCAAGCAAACAAGCAAAAGATTAAAAATTAAAAAGCACAATTTAATTTTGAGGGGTCAACAATTTCATCTTTTCTATTCTTCCCCTTGCTTTTTGATTTTTAATAACAACACACATTTTTTTCTTTTCCTTCTTCTTCCTTTTTTTTTTTAATTTTTTTGTTTTTTTAAACACTGACACATCACTAAACATCGACGCACTAAACACAATTGGCCAAGTTAACCTTCAAAGTTTATCTTTTGAAAAATTTCAGAAATGGGTTTTGTTTAATGCACTACCATACTTCACATCAAATTATCCAAGAAACAACCAATTCAGACAGTACCTTGTTGATTTCACTAGATTTACCTCTTACCAGAAGAACATCCCTACTATTGAAAATCTGCATGTCATGTAGTTGAGAGATGCCTTCTATCCTGTGCCTGGAACAATCACTTTCAAAAACAAATAAGTTAATGGAAGTCCTCCTTGACTGTTCCTGCACTAGGTGAGAAATCAGTTAGCCATAAGTACCCAGGCCATTGTTGTTCTACGTATACCTCATGAGTCAGTGAAAGTTATCTCTTTGAAGCACATTCCCTTTGTGACATCAGGGATTGGGGGTGTGGCTGCCTTGGTGTTGGGTTTTACCTGGTCATCTTTGGGAACATCTTTGTTCTTAACCTTCCAGGTTTGGTGGTTCAGTTTTTCTTTTACCTGAGGACTTTTGGGTGGATTCTTCTGAACATTCTGATTTTTAAAAATTTTAACATTTTGAAATTGTTTGGAGTGTTTTTTATACACCCCTTTAGGCTAGTAATTCTGGTTTACCACCTTTGACTCATTCCACCTCTCTTCCTCACTCATCACGTTTGTTTTTGGATAACCGACTGGTTTCAGAAAACTGGCAGGTTCCGGAAAACGGGCTTGTTTTGTAAAACTGACTGGTTTTGATTTGGAATGAAAGACATTATTAGTTTTAAAAACATTTTTCATTGTTTTTTGAGGTGACTTAGACTTTTGATTCATCTACACCTTTGGTTGCTGAGGTACAGACTTTTGCACCTTTGGTTTTGCAAGTGCAAGCTTTTTCTTTGAACCACCATTTGGTTGGGCCTTTGGGACAGGTTTCTGATGAACCCTCTTAGGGTAATAAGGTTCATACGGTCGGTGCAAACAATTTCTCGTCAAGTGTCAAGATTTTCCACACACATGGCAAGATTGTTTCTTGGGATACACGGGAGCCTGTTGTTGGTTACGCCCAGTGGATATCCAGGTTGGCTTTGAAGAGTTTTTATGGATCCAAAGGGCCTTACCATGTGGCTTTGTGGTCAAAATATACTCCCGTTGTATCAGCTTAAATTGGTCATATGCAGAGTTAACTTCTGGGTACGGGACAAAGTCACGGGGTCTGGTGTCCCGTACTTTCTGCACATTTTGGACAGGATGATTGATCTTATTCTCAGAAATTTTCACATCACTTGTAGACTTGGGACCAGCAACCTGTGGTCCCTTACCCCTTCTTAAAATTTTAACAGTTCTTAAGGGTTTCACAAGTTTATCATCACTTTTACCAAAAGTAAACACACCACATTCAGAAAGTTTATCACACAAATCAGACGCTGAAGTTTTTGACTCAGACTTAACAGAAGTTTTAGGTTTCTTAAAATCAAAGTTTTTAAAACAAGAATCATAATTAGACTTCATGGGACTTTTAGGGAACTCCTTGCAGTTCACTACCCCTGCTTCTTTATTACCTATCTGCACAAGAAGTAGAAGTGTTAGTAATGTTAGAAACATGAGCAGAAATTTTAATGGGATAAGCAGCAAGTTTCTTTTCTATTTCAGCCTTAGCTTCTAAGGAGGTCTTTGGACACTCATAGTCTGGGATCATTTCATGCATCAGTGGCATCGGTACTGTATGAGTGGATGTTTCATTTTTTACCTCAGTACCGAGACCCAAACCAGAGTTGGCTTTGAGATGTCTCATTCGAGCATCTGTGTTGTAGAAAAGAGAGCTAGCCTTCATCATTTCTGACACAATCTTATCATTTCGTTCAACTTTAGTTTGTGATGTTTCTAATTTCGCTTTAAGTTGTTCAAACTCTGATTTTAATGTGTCAATTTCTTCATTAGCAATTCTAAGATATGCAGTTTTATCACTCAATTGTCTTTGAAGATTCTTAATATCGACTTTGGCAGCTTCTAATTTTTCACTTAAATTTTACTCCTACCTTTGTACTCTCGCAGGTCTCTATCAGATAATTCACGATTTAGAGTTTCATTAATGAACTTACGTTCCCAGTCTTTACATTCACTCAAAACGACCTGACACTTAGGGTTTAGGTATACCTCATTGTTGTTGGTACATGAAGTGGTACCTGGTAGAATGGGTGCCATGAACTTCTTTGGATGGAACTTTTAGAGCAAATCTGGTAAAACGGCAAAATCACTATTCAAAGAATAGTGCTAAAAACTTAAAACTGAAAAACTGAGGCCTTCGGAGTGGAATTGGAGGTCCAAACGAGCTCCCCTGGACGTTAGTCCGGGGTAATTCTGGGGCTCGTTCTCACGGACATCGTGTTAAAATTTGAGCTTCTAACTCCAAACGAGGCCCAAGTTCCGTCCGTTTTAGTGAAACAGTGCGAAATAGTGTTTTTGCCACAAAAAGGATTTGGACCAAAAAGTGGGTTTTCGGTCGGACAAGGGTTGGATCGAAAAGAGATTTTCTGTCCGAGGAGAGGCTGATCGAAAAGTACTTTTCGATCGGACAAATTCTTGGTCGAAAAGTACACTTCTCGATCGAAAAGCAGAGTTGGATCGAAAAGTCTCAGAGGGGACTTTTTGATTGAATCGAGAAGCTGATCGAAAAGTCACAGGTGGACTTTCCGATCGAGATGGCTAATCGAGAAGTCACAAAGGGGACTTCTCGGTTACGGGATGACTGATCGAAAAGTCACAAAAAGGGACTTTTCGACTGAGATCAACTGATCGAAAAGACACGAGGGGTCTTTCTCGATCACAGAAAAGCGACAGAATGGACTTTTCGATCAAGAGGGCGATCGAAAAGCTTATGAGTTGGGTCGAAAAGTACTGAAACACGAACAAATCACCACGAGAAACTTCTGTCTTGCGTCCAAACCTGCAAAAAAAAAAATACTTCCGAATGTGCTAAAAGCTGTAAAACCACCAAAAACTCAAATCGTTAGTTTACCAAAACCTTGAATATGATATCGCGAGAGCCTCAAAACTTGCGTTTCTTGGCTCTAATACCAATTGTAAGTCCCGAAAACGGTCCAATCGCGATATCTAACCTCGATTAAGAGTGCGGAATCCAAACAATCGAGTGATTCAAGTATAATCAAAAAATATTAAATAATAATAATAATAACAATAATAAAACAAACCGATTCGATGGAAAGAGAACTTGATTAAGCACAAACCGGTTGCAACACACTTGTAGAATTTCGAAATTCTCTTGGGAGAATTTCGTGAACACCTTGAACTCCCCTAACCCCTTTACAATTAATCAGCAACCTAAACAAATAAACTAGGGTCCTATTTACAGGAGATGTCCAACTTGATAAACAAGTTATCCTAATTACACCCTAATTTCCGAATTTGACCATGTGTGCCTATTAAACTCCATCTAAACTCTTTCTAAATAAGCCCTAACATGTCTAAATTGGCCCAATGACCCAATATACCCATAACCCAACTAATTTTCACCTATTCTATCACATAGGCCTTCAAAATAGTCCGCCAATGAACTATTTAATACACAAGCCACAAATTATTCCCTTACAAATAGTTGAATACCATAATCATACACGTTCATGACGATGGAAATAAAGAATGGAGAAGGAACTGAATAAACTGATATGGCAGATTGTATCATGAGGGTATATCCAAATTGTTTATATTGGTTTATGAATGAGTAAAGGACTTTAAATCTTAGGTAGAAAATCATATTACGACAATATATCTAGATTCAAACCATACAAAACCATAAACTTTTGTTGCCTACGTGGGGTTTCTATTGCTAACAACTTCGTATATTTCTTTTTTAATGAATATGTATTTCTTTTTAAATGAGGAAGGCTATAACATATTGCATACTGGAGATGTAAGTTAACCACTCAATTATATTCATGTGGGAAATGTATTGTAGTTTTTTAGAGGATTCTTACACTGCTCTTGCGCTCCTCCTTTGAGACCGTTCTTCCTTGCGTTGTGATGCCTCTAGCTACTCCTGCAGAACATAAATTAGCGGGTTAACAAACAACACCAACAAGGGGATCAAAGAACTTGTATGCTCTTTGAGTTTCATGTTCCCGGGCATATGATGTTATTAAAGACTACATAGATGAGGTTGGTGCCTCGAGACCATAATCAACGTATAATTCTCACCTGAATACAGTACATAAAAAAGGGAAGCGAAAGATACATGGTAAAACCAAAACAACCTCAACAGCAACTAGATAATAAGATTTACATGTATAATATCTTAAGCAACAATAAGTTACATAAAGAATTTCAAATGATGAGTTTTTTCTATAAAAAGCCACTATAAAATATTATGTGTCAATAGATTAAGTGATTAACAATTCTGTTCTTTTCGAAATCGAAAAGAAACAGTTTTAACCTCAAAAGTCAAAACTCAATCAGTGCCTCTTTTGAAACTATGTACCTGAAGCTCAATAGAATGCCCCCTAACCGGAAGACGGGGGATGGTGCTGTGTAGCCTGGTTTGAATTGCTGCTGTAAGTCATTTTTAATAAAAGTATAAGATAACACTTAAGACTATTTAAAAGAACTATCTTCAAAGAAAAGACAAAACAAAAATTAAGCACCTGTCAGAATACTTAAAAGTTGTGTCACCCTTCTCATTGCACCATCTTTGAATACATCTACGATGAGCATACTACAAAAAGTATAACAGTTGCTAATCATCTTTGAATACATCTACGATGAGAATAAATTACCATAAGCAGATAACCTAGAAAACTCATATAAAGGGACTAATCATTCATAAAACACAACCAATCACCTTATTAGCAATTGTTAGCAGGTAAAGAGCAGCAGAAACAACTCTATTTTTGTGATTCAACATGTCAAGAACCCAGAAAAACAAATCATACAAATAACGATGCAACTATAGTACATGAAGTTAAGCTCATTCTTCATATACCTAATAACCTGTTAGTTTAGCACCTTATTTCAAACCTGAGCGACTCTCTAATTGAAATAAAGGTCAAATTCATGAATAACACTCTTATACCTAATACCCTGCAACGGAAATGTATAAAAATAGATCAGTTTGTTCATAACAGAATAGCATCCCATGTACGCACCAACTGATGGTTAGATTCAAAGAACTTACCGAGATAAGACGGATCAAGAATGCAAGAATTCCAAATTCGTAAGGATATCTATGGCACGATGGACCACCATTAACGACACCTGCAATTAGAATTTGTACTAAATAGGATGTATACGAATTATTATAAGAAAATATCAAGGTAAAATTAAGAAATAAGATTGATTCAACAAATAAGAAAAAACCATTACCTAAAAAAGTCGATGCCACCAACAACCACAATTTGAGATAAATGAAGCTAAAAATATATAAATGCGCAGTACATAGATGCATGTTCAAATAAACTCTGCTTATTTAAATGACCGTATAAACTACATACCACCACAAATAAACTCTGGTGAACAAACTTATGTATAGAAAGAAATTATGTATAAACTACATACCACCACAAATAAACTTGGGTCAGAACCTGCGTAGAAGATGGAAACTGGAATAATGCCTTACATTAGCTGCACCTCCAAGCCAATACTTTTGTGCAGATTCACAAGGAGTGTAAAAGATTAATTCACCAATGCTTACATCATATCTAGTGACTATTTCGATCCCTCAGACCTAAAGTAACTCAAGAAACACACTTTAGTTTGAAATACTAAACGACCCGAAACAACATAACTAAGCAACTTTTCCATACATTACTTCCAGTCCTAACTATTGCATAGCAAAACAATCTATGACTTCATAAGTCTCGGTCAACTTCACCCATTTACCATGGTGATGTTTTGTGCCTATGAATTGAATGGCACCACCTCTGAAGTTTAAACAAGAACACAAATATGAAAACTTTAGCGACTATAAATATGATTCAGAGTAGATCTAACATAACTAATATATAAACTTTAAGTGTGATCAGCAGCAACCTATCAATATTAACTCAGTTACTACTAATGATAACTATGAGCACCTATGACTACTAACTGACACTCTTTTATCAAATCATTGTGTTGGTGACCATCGTTGGTACACATTTATATAACATATTTCACATTTATCATAGGTTTTTTAGAACATAACCTTTAAATAACTAAGTGTTAGTAGCTTCTAGTACCTTTATCATTTTTATTGAACTTGTTACAATTGTCACATGACCAGATATCAAGGAAGCCAGAAAAGCTGCAGACCTCTAAAATTAAATGTCACGATTTATAAGCAGATATTAAAGAAAGCAAAATGGGAAACAGTAAAAAAATACCTGAAGTGGATCTATGGTTCACACATGATGATTTAAATTGTTTGTTCACCTTGGTATCAACAAAATGGCAGACCGAAACCCAGAACAAGGAGAACACAACCTAGTCTCAATAGGGTCATGCTTAGAAAGAAAAAACACGCATGAACATACATACAAGCTGAAATGAATAATCAAAGAGACAACAAAAAGAACTCCCAACATCTGCTTTGATTCTTGGGGAGATTAACATGGCTTAACCTCCAAGATCACATGACTTTAAATTGTCAAAGATAAAAGGAACCACGTGTTCACGGTAATAAAAAGATAGAAGCTGATGGTTTGTAAGCATCAGTAGAATTTACTAGTGGGCAAAATGCAGTTGGACCTATAAAAAACCTACAATTACAAAATTAGTACCTAATATATTGCATCCAGATTTGCCAGTTGAAGTTCATCAAGATATTTCCATGCAATTTCTTGTCACCAAAACCTAATGTGAGCAATAAAATTTATTGAATAACTAAGACTTCTTGAAACAAATGAAATAAAATTCCATAAAATTGAAACAAAATTTTTTAAAAATTGTTGGAACAATCAAATTTAAAGGAACAAATTTTATGGAGAACAACTAAAATTTGATGGAACAATCAAATCAAAATCAGGTAACATATAAAGCAAAAATTCCATCATAAACCACAAATTCAAAGCCAAGAATCCCAGAATTAAATGGAATCGATTAACTGAGATAGCATGCACTTCAACAAAAATGAAGGCAATGTATGAAACCAAAAACCGCATAGCTCATTCTATACCTGATTGAAGACTGAATCTGCAAAATGGAAGTTTTCAGAAGCCGGAATCTTTATAAATTCTTTGAACGGTACGGATTGATGTTGCGAATCAAGCCATGTGATGACGATGACTAATCACTCGCAGAAGATCCAACAGGAAAACTCCGTGCTTTTGTATAAAAAAGTTCTAATTAAGAAAATTTAAAAAAACGAAGAAAGCTATCAGATCAATGAGGGAGCTTCAAAACCAAATTCATAACAGAGATCATACTTTTGATTAAAAAAAATCATATTAAAATCATATAACAATGAAATTAGAACATAACTTACCTCGAGTTTTGGAATCGAGACTCTAATGTTTAAGGCTGATTTGGGATTCGTAGTTACGCTTGAAATCTTGAATCACAGAATCTATAGTCAATCTCTGTCATAAAACCACAAAAAAGCAGATTTTGTTTAGGGTTTCCTTCAAAAATCAAGAACAAGTTACCAAGAGGCTTGAAGAGGAGCTAGTGTTCTCTGGATTCTATCTCAAGAAGGACGATATGAAGCCAAGATATGCAGCGATGATCTGGTTTTCTCTCTAAAATTAGATCCAAGAAATACCACACACAAAAAAGACACATTCTCATATCTATAATCATGAATCCTATGGTGTGCAATTGAAAGTGAATCTCAAAATAAAGAAGGAAATGTACATGTTGAAAGCAATACATATGCTTTCGAGCAACAATTTTCGCCCATGGAAGTCGATTAAACGGCGATTGGCTGCAAAAGTCACCGGCTGTTGGCAAATGCGTGCTTTATGTTGAAATCGAATTGGTCAGATACAAACCAGTAAGATGGAGCAACATTCAACAAAAATCGGAGAGATTGGTGATGTTTATGAGAAGGGGGAAGACAATAGATTCGCCGTTAGGGAGAGAATGGTGAATTACAAATTAGGGTTTGGAAGAGGGTAGTGTTTCATCAGAACTGGGAAAGTGGATGGGAGTGTGCTCTCGAGAAAAAATTAGAGCAGGTGAAATGGGAAAAATGAGATTATATACCTAGGGTTTGGAGTGCTTTGTGCAATAGATGTTTATACTTTGTGTTTATAGATATGAAGTTAAAATGGATAAATAATAAAGTATTAATGTTGATACATGGTCCTTGATCGTCATGTGAAGTATCTGTAGGTCCAGAAAAACTCTCGAAACACGATATTCTATCAATCACGAGTGCGGAATCCAAGTGATTGATTGATTCAAGATGAGAGAAGAGAGGAAACACGAAAATACGATGATATAAACGTTAAAAACTTGAACTTGCACACAAGATGAACTTGTCGGGTACAACTCAGAAAAACGTAAACACACTTCTCTTGGGTTTACGATCGTAATCACTTTGGATCGTAAACACCTCTGGCTGCCCTCTAAGAATCGTAATCAGCAACCCTTTACAATGGAGAACCACATGGGTTTATATAGTATCCCTAATGGACCTTAAACCCTAATAGTAAACCCAATAGAAAACCCCAAGCCCAATAGTAAACCCAACCAAACTAGTCTACTAATCTAAATAAACCCTCTAAGCCCAGCCCAACTAATTTAATATTACAAGCCTCATAATCTAGCCTCAACAATCTTCCCCTAGGCTTGTGATATTAAAAGTCTTCAATCTTTGAACTTCTTCTTCTTGACTGGCTAGCATAGATGTTGATGAAGATTCTTTCCGCAGAAATCTTCATTGTGATTCATAACGGGCACTTGGGACTTCCTCTTGATCAGCATCAGCTTGAACTTCTTGAAATGAACAAGTTAATGAGATGGAGGATTCTCATTGACTTGCTTCTTTTGAAAGAACTGGTTCTTGCTGAATCTTTGGTAACTCTCTTGAATCTCCAAAACAATTAGAGGTTAAAATTTTGAAAAACCCTAACTTTGAAGAACTTGATTGTTGAACTTCAAACTTCATGATCTCTGACTGCTCTCTGTATCGTTTTCTTCAACGAGACTTGAAGTCTTCAGCTTCCCCTAAACATGTGAACATCTTCTTTGAAGCTCTTTTGAAAACTTGTAAAGACACCAACAACTTCCCCTGAACACATGCTTATTCAGATAGAAGTCTTGTCCGGCTGGTTCTTTAACTTTGAGCAGCAGCAGCATCTTTCTATCATCAACCTGTCTGACACACATTTGAAAAAATATACACCAACAGACATTTGATGACTGGTCTTTGGGTTAGAAGGTAATTATCATCTGTTCAATTGATTCAAATTAACATAATTTTAACAAAAAACCCTAATATAGATTACGGGTTTTCTATAAAACTTCCCCTGAACCCAAGACCTCTAAAGACTTCCCCTTAGCTGATAACTTCCCCTCAGCTAAGGACTTCCCCTGAGATAATACATATTATCTTCGAGTTCCCTTCAGATACTATGTATTATGGAAGTCTTTTCATTAGATAATAAGTATCATCCTTGAGATGGAGGAAGTCTTTTCCATTAGATAATAGGTATCATCCTCGAGTTCCCTTCGGATAATACTTATTATCCCATACTCCTTCCCCTAAAAATTTGGCAAGATCTGTCGGGGGCATATTGTCATGCATTAAAACCCTTGAAAAACATATTTTCACTTCTCAAATCAACCTGGCCAAGACAAAAACACACCAAAAAGAACTTAACGACTTACACACGAAAGATAAAAACAAACAAATACTTACCAATATCAAACATGAGAAAGTTTACAAGGGATCAAACCATATGAATCTGACTGAGGAACCCTTTTCAGCTTCAGTTACTTAACTAGTCCAGGTGATTGCCGGTATGTTTGTCCGCTTTAAACTCAAACCCGTTTAATCCCAACCGAATGCGTCATGCTTAATATAGTATATTATTACCGTCATGTTTAATTGTCCCCACACCCAAGCGTACATAGCAAAACCTACCCAACCTCAGAGTTTATTGAGGATTCACAAACCCCCAACTTGAGGAACCATGCACTACGGCTAAGACTACCACTTATTTTCATTAACCATCAGTTGGTGATCAGGTCGGCCGCTAAGCACCCAAAGAAGACCAACTGAGTGATTATTTTTCATTTTCATTTCTTTTTCTTTTTCTTTTCTTTTTCATTTCTTTTTCATATCTTTTTCTTTTTATTATGTCGTGTAGTCATTACAGCAGAGACATGGCGTGTGAGAGAGTGAATACTAGGTATAATTACCACTCTCAACCCATTTTTGCCGGGACTCAGTTTTTTAAACCATGCAACCTGGGATGGAAACTAAACATATATATCTTTTAAGTTCACTGCACTTTCATTGGAGGTCATAAGTTTAGCTCGAGCCTACCGAGCATATCACCGTGGAGCTTGCCTTTCACTTCCGCCTTACGCGTGTCAGCCATCTCCAACCCGGACATTCATTTTACTTCCCCTAAACTTCTCAAAACCAAGACACAAACAATTAAAAATTGAAAAGCACACTATTTTTGAGGGGTCAACTTTTTCTCCATCTTTACATTTATTCCCCTTGCTTTTTGATTTTTAATGTCACAATCTTGTGAACATCATTTTTTCAGTTTTTTTTTTTTTTAAATGAAAAATGAAACACACAAACACACTTAAAAGAACAAAACACAAAATTTTGAAGATATCTGGCCAAGCTAACTTTCAAAGTATTGATTTTGAAAATTCTAGAAAATTGGGTTTCATGACATGCACACTTCATTGCATTTGAAGTCAAACACATAATCAATCACCAAGTGAAAATTTTAGGAAATTTGGTTTGACTCAAAACACCCTTTGCCGCTTCATTCACACAACCAAGTTAAGAATAGTACCTTTCGTGCTGAAATTTACCTTTTACCTCTCAATGAGACATACCTTTCATTTATAGATTACTTGACATAACATGAAGATACGTCTCCTAAACTGTGCCTGGAACAATCACTTATCAACAAACAAATTAGTAATAAAAACGTTAGTGATAATCCTCCATGATCGTTCCTGCACAGAGTGAGAGATTAGTTAGCCATTGGTACCCAGGCCATTGTTTTTCTGGGTACACCTGAGGAATCAATAAAGGATACTTCTTGTAAGAACATCCCCTTTGAGAAATCAGGAAGTTGGGATGTAGCTGCCTTGATTTTAGGTTTCCAAGTTCCAGGTGATTTAACATTTGTTTTAGTCACTTTTGGAGTTGTGACTTTAAGTATTTCAACCTTCTTCGTTTTAGATTAATTTTTCAAAACAGTTTTTGTTTTAGTCACCTTTGCAGTTGTGACTTTAGGTATTTCAACCTTCTTAATTTTAGAATCATTTTTCAAAACAGTTTTAGTTACCTTGGGAGGGGTAACTTTGGGTTTTTCAGACTTTGCTTGTTTTGAAAATGGTTTCTTCACCTGTTTTTGGAAATTTTGGTAACTTGGAAAGCTGTTGTTTTGATTTAAAGATTTTCTTTCAGCTTTGGCAGCGCCCCAATGTTGATCAGAGGGTTTAACCTTAGGAGTAACAGTCTTCTTTGCCTTAGGTGTTTGCACCATCATTGGCTTAGACTTTACAGACTCCTGAGATGAAACCCTTTGACTTTTTGGAAAATAGGGTTCATAGGGGCGATAAAGACAGTTCCTAGCAATATGACCAGCGATGCCACAATTAAAGCAAGTCTGCTTCTTTAGATAGAAGTCAGACGTGTACCCATTTGACTTTGGTGGCTGATATGGAGCTGGTTTGCCTTGTGTCTGCTTCCTTGTCTTGTCTGCAGCTCCAGATTTGACTTTCTGCTGGTTCCTTGAAGCCTGAGTAGAACCTGTCCTCATTGTCTTTGTGCTCTCTGGATTTTCTGATGTTGAAGCATCATTCTTGAAATTACAACAGCAACTGCATGATCCAACTGAAGAAATGGGAGACACAGCTACTCCCTTGAGTTTTTCATTCTTCACTCCAGCTGTTGGTTTCATGCTCGGATGCTTGATGGTGATCTTTGGCCTCTCAACTTTAGGTTCACTTATCACTCCATCGGTTATACCCTTGAACTTGGAGGAGAAGGATGGTAGTTCATATCCTACATCTGGTTCTTGGTCAAACATTGATCCAGATGTCATAAAGATCTTCCCCTCAGGCCGTGTCGTCAAGATCACCTTTTCCCTTTTGACTTCGTCAATTACTTTGAAGCATGGGGTTTCAATTTTAGGGTATGGTTTCAACTCTATCCCAGCTTCATCAGTAGACTTGGAGCTATGACATCTGTTATACTCCTGGCACTCAGCATCATTTCTCGATACGTCCTCTATTCTCCCTTCACCATATGTCATGTTTGCCTCGTTGTCTATTTCCTCTTGAGTCAATGGTGTAGTTCCAACCAAGACACTATCAATAGGAGGAGCAGCTTCTTTATAATCAGACTTGGTTCGTTGAACTTGTTCCTCACTAAGAAGTATTCCTATAATGTCTCTGGGAACTGGTGGAGGAATAATGTTGTTTGCAGCCAAGGCCTTATCAGTCTTTTCTGATCCAAATCCAGGTGTGTGTTTCCCAACTTGACCAGTCACAACAGCATGTGACAATTCTTTTCCAGCATCGAGCATTCGCTGATTTCTTTCCTGATTGCAATCAAACTTGACTTGCAGCTCATCAAATTTTTGTTGCAGTTCATTTAATTTATGTGTAAGCTCAGATATCTCAATCCTAGCCCGATCATGTAAGATAGTCTTCTCCGTTGCTAGCTTCCGATATTTCTCAATGTCTAGTTTCTGAGCTTTTACCTTCTCCTCATTCTTTTGCCATCTACCCTTAAACGAACTCCTCTCGCACTTTGTCTCAAACAATCTGACTGAAAATTTTTACACATTTGCCTAAGTCCAGAAATTAATCGAGCACATGTAGGATTCGGGCATATCTCAGTATTGTCAACTTCAGCTGTGAAATCATCCTTGTTCTCAACTGAATCCATTACGAAAGCTTAGGGAACCTAAAACTAATATCCAAGCGTCCAAATACTGAGATTACAATAAAAACCACCTGATTACGATCGTAAACGCCTGATTACGATCGTGAATGCCGTTTCCGATCAACCCAAAATCGTAAACTCCTTAACCGCCTTAAAATATCGTAAACCCTGATTGCGATCCCACGATTACGATCCCTCAATCGTAAACACACGTTCCCGATAAAACAAAGTCGTAAACACCGTTTGCGATCCTGCAAAGTCGTAATCGTCGATTCCGAGCCAAGTACAATCGTAAACACTTTTCTCCGAGTCGTAAACACGAAATTCTGGATCGTAATCAGTTAAAAAACGCGTCTTGAAGTCGTAATCTTGATTTTGATGAAGATCTTCAAACACATAATCAAGTGAGCAAACAAAACCAGACCGACAATGGCAATCAAGTGAGCAAACGACTTTGTTAACGATTGTTAACGCGTCAGTGTCTCGTCTCCTAAGCCTCCATTCCTCGAGTCTCATTGTTAACGATTGCAGGTAAGTCTGCATGTTGCCAATCAAGTGAGCAAACAAAACCAGACCGACAATGGCAATCAGTATCGCAAATGATGTCTCCCCTATAAACGTGCTTGTTGACAAGTTTTGCCCGTATGAACTTAGTTGTTGTAATCCCCACCACAAACAATAGAAGTATTTGTGAAGGAAACTCGAGGATATCACATTTTTCTGCACTGCACTTTCAAATATTCCATATTTGAAACCATAAGGTGAATCATCATCAGCAGTACACTTCTTGAATGCAGTTGTGACATTCGCCCAATTTTTGCGATCAATATGATTGACGGTGCTGCAATCAAGAAAGCTAGATTTACACAGCTCTTCGTCGTTGCATATAGATTTCCAGCAAGACAAGTGTCGGCCTCCGTCTTGAAGCTGCATTTGCCACCTCTGTAGCCGATTCCCTCGTCTCTCTAGCTCAGAGAAACCATGGTTAAGCATAACAATGTTATCCCAAATGGTCACTTCAAGAAGCATTGGCAGAACTATGTGAAAACATGGTTTAACCAGCCTGCTCGCAAAACTAGGAGAAGAAATGCTAGACAAGCAAAGGCAGTTAAGGAATTCCCAAGGCCTGCGGGTAAACTTCGCCCCCAGGTTCACGGGCAAACCTTGAAATACAACATGAAACTTAGGGAGGGACGTGGGTTCTCTCTTGAGGAATTGAAGGCTGCAGGTATCCCAAAGAAACTTGCACCAACTATTGGCATTGCTGTTGACCATCGTCGAAGAAACCGCTCATTAGAAGGTCTTCAAGCTAATGTCCAGAGGCTAAAGACATTCAAGGCTAAATTGGTCGTTTTCCCAAGAAGAACAAGGAAAATGAAGTCTGGTGATTCAACCCCTGAGGAGCTTGCAACTGCTACCCAGATTCAAGGTCCAGTTCTTCCGATTGTTAGGGAGAAGCCAGCTGTTGAATTTGTGAAGGTGCCAGATGAAATGAAATCATTCAGCGCCTACTCAAAGCTGCGTGTCGAGAGGACCAACAAAAGGCATTTGGGTGCCAGACTCAAGAGGGCCGCTGAGGCAGAGAAAGAAGAAAAGAAGTAGAATTTCAGAGATTGAAGACATTTAATATCACAAGCCTAGGGGAAGATTGTTGAGGCTAGATTATGAGGCTTGTTATATTAAATAAGTTGGGCTGGGCTTAGAGGGTTTAATTAGAATCATAGACTAGTTTAGTTATTGTATTTAGGCTAGTTTATGATTGGGCTTGGGTTTACTATTGGGTTTATGATCCAAAAGGGGGCCCAATAGTAAACCCAATGGTGGTCTATATATAGACCACTTGACCTCCTTGTTTCGGGTTGCTGGTTTACGATTTAGAGAGGGGCAGCCAAGTGTGTTTACGATCATAGAGTGATTACGATCGTAAACCCGAGAGGATCACGTTTACGATTCTGTGTTTGTACTTGACAAGTTTTCTTGTGTGCAAAGATCAAGTTTTTATTGTTTAAAATATATATATATATATATATATATATATATATATATATATATATATATATATAGGGAGAGGATCATTTGAGAACCAATTTGATTTGAGAACTAAAAAGAACTAATTTGAGCCACAAGTTTACTTACATGTATCCCCCCTCCCATGAATTGTAGTGGTCCCCCTTGAAATTTGTGGTTGAGATTTAGTTCTCAAAAGTTCTCAAAACAAAAAGTTCTCATTTGAACCTAACCCTAATATATATATATATATATATATATATATATATATATATATATATATATATATACACCAACAGACATTTGATGACTGGTCTTTGGGTTAGAAGGTAATTATCATCTGTTCAGTTGATTCAAATTAACATAATTTTAACCAAAAACCCTAATATAGATTACGGGTTTTCTATAAAACTTCCCCTGAACCCAAGACCTCTAAAGACTTCCCCTTAGCTGATAACTTCCCCTCAGCTAAGGACTTCCCCTGAGGGGAAGAAATGTAAAGATGGAGAAAAAGTTGACCCCTCAAATATATTCTTTTCTTCAACCACTGAACTCATTTTCTTAATTAGATATGCAGCTTCTGAAAATTTTGAAAAATCGGCAAAAACGGCAAAATCGGCAAAAGTACTATTCAAAGAATAGTGTCAAAAACTTAAAACTAAAAAATGGAGGCCTTCGGAGTGGAATTTGGGGGTCCAAACGAGCTCCCCTGGACGTTAGTCTAGGGTAAATCTGAGGCTCGATGTCACGAACATCGTGTTAAAATTTGAGCTTCTAACTCCAAACGAGTCAAAAGTTACGCCCGTTTCCGTGAAAGTGTGAAAAAGAGACTTTTTGTCGCAAATACTGTTTCCGATCGTAAACACTGTTTACGATCGTAATCTCCCGTTTACGATTGAGACAAAACAGCTGGTCGTAATCTCCTGATCGTAAACACACAAACCGCCTCAAAGAATCGTAAACGTGATTACGATAGCCTGATTACGATCCCACAAGTCGTAAACACCCAATTACGATTCAAAGAGGTCGTAAACACTGATTACGACTCGAGATTCCGGTAATAAAATATCGTAAACTCCAATTACGACCAAGTACAGTCGTAAACACCAGACTTCGAATCGCAAACACGATAAAAATGGAGTCTTGAACTCGTAAACTCGATTACGATTCAAATCTTCAAACAAAGGCAGTCGTAAACACTCAAAAACCCAGAAATCTTGATCGTAAACCTCAAGAACAGCAGCTACAAGATCGTAAACTTGAAGAACAGCTCCAAACCCTTCAAAAATCCGAACTTTTTCCAGCAAAAACTTGAATCTAATACCGTGAGAACCTCGAATCAGTGATTCTTGGCTCTGATACCAATTGTAGGTCCAGAAAAACTCTCGAAACACGATATTCTATCAATCACGAGTGCGGAATCCAAGCGATTGATTGATTCAAGATGAGAGAAGAGAGGAAACACGAAAATACGATGATATAAACGTTAAAAACTTGAACTTGCACACAAGATGAACTTGTCGGGTACAACTCAGAAAAACGTAAACACACTTCTCTTGGGTTTACGATCGTAATCACTTTGGATCGTAAACACCTCTGGCTGCCCTCTAAGAATCGTAATCAGCAACCCTTTACAATGGAGAACCCCATGGGTTTATATAGTATCCCTAATGGACCTTAAACCTTAATAGTAAACCCAATAGAAAACCCCAAGCCCAATAGTAAACCCAACCAAACTAGTCTACTAATCTAAATAAACCCTCTAAGCCCAGCCCAACTAATTTAATATTACAAGCCTCATAATCTAGCCTCAACAGTATCGAATACAAGACGGATTCACACATTATAGCTGAGGTCCGAACTCCCAGCGAACCTGGAGTTCGGACAGCTCCGAATGTGTGGCCGACCTCAGGTTCGGCCAGTCGTATTTCAGTCCTATAAATATGTGTGTCTTGTATTGTATTCAGTAACGGTCTAAGCTTCAGTGTCATATTCTCTGAGTGTACTCTATGGTTATCTTTGTGGTTAATACAAGTCTTTTGTATTTACTCTCTGTGTTTTACACGTTTACATTGATTTCGTTACGACTAAGTAGAAGATCCACACGCTCACGCACTTTCAAGTGGTATCAGAGCATTAGGTTTGCTCTACTAGTCGGAAATCAGTGTTTTTCGGAGTTTTGAGTTCAAATTCACGTTTTTACGAAAATGTCAATCATTTTTGAGTTCGTTTGATCGTCTCGAGTGTGCTTTTCGTCAAAAATCTGTTTCTAGATTGTTTCTATAGAGTTTGCTTGAATTCCTGTCGAAAATTCTAGTCAAAAACGTTGAAAATCGAGAAAATGAGGTCGAGTGAAATCTGTCTCGTTTGAGGTTCGGACAAGTTCGGCATAACCGCTCCGAACTTGAAGTTCGGACGAAGTTCGGTCTCTAATTTGGTTCGGTGAGAGTTCGGTGAGGGATCGGTCAGCGTTCGGACTAAGTTCGGTGATAGTTCGGAGTATTTTGGTTTTTGTTCATCCGAAGGTCTGGTTCGGAGATAGTTCGGCATTGTCAAGTTCGGACTAAGTTCGGAGGCAGTTCGGAGAAGGTTCGGATGAGGTTCGGAGTGAACAGTAACTAATTTTTCAAAAATGTCCGATTTTCAAGCGTTCGCGGCTATTCAAAATTCGGTTCAAGCTACGATGCAAACAATGATGAATTATGATAATGAAACTGGAACAAGTCAGAAAGTTCCCAAATTGCTAAAATTGGAAGATTATCATAATTGGGTTAAACGGTTTGAAGCGTTTGTCGATACAAATGACATTGATATGTGGTTAGCTTTCACTGAGCAATATGTTTATCCTAAAGATGAAACTGGTGAACCTATTCTTCAAAGAAAAATGTCATCTGAACAAAAGAAAGCTTATCAAGCTGAGAAAAAGGCGTATGGTACGTTAACGATGGCATTGCCTAAAGAGTTACTTCATCAATTTGCTGGTAACTACACATCAAAAAGTCTATGGGATGCGTTGGAAAAACGATGTGAAGGCAATGATCAATACAAGAAAAGTCGACAAAAGGTTTTGAAGAAAGAGTTTGATAGTTTTAAGCATTATCAAAATGAAACGATTCCCAATCTGATTGCAAGATTCGCTCATCTGATGAGTGAAATGCGTTTGGCGAATCTTACTAAAGAAGAGGTTGATATGAAAGAAAAGATCTTGGAAGCTTTGCCTGAAAAATGGGAGAATTATGTGCTGATTATTACTCACGATGAGGATTTTTCAGGATTGTCTTTCAATGATTTGGTTCAAAGAATTCAGGCTCGGGATATGGAATTAATGGTGAATAAATCACTTCCTACACAAATTCAGAATCCTGCAGTGTATCATGGTGAAAATGACTCTACAATGAATGCTGGGAAGTCTAATATTCTTAGTTCTGCTCCTCCTACAGCATTTCTGGCAGGTAAATCTGAAATTCCAAGTTATTCTTCTGCTGGTTGTACTATGTCAATTCCAAGTTCTTCGACTCAAAGTGCATTATCTGTTCAAACTGTCGATGATTATAATGCGTTGATGTCTGCATTAGTATCTTCATACTTTGGTGTTATCACTGGTTCTGTGAGTAATGCTGAGTTAGCAAATGAAGATTACGATCAGATTGATTATGATCATTTGGAGGAAATGAATCTAAATTGGCAATATGCTATGTTGGTTCGTAGAACAAAGAAATTTTTCAATAGAACTGGTAAGAAGAGACTAAATAAGGAAGGAAAGATTGGATTGGACAAATCTAAGGTGAAATGTTATAAGTGTTCAGTCTATGGTCACTTTGCTCGAGAATGTCTAAGTTCTGCAGAAAGTAAATTGAAGACTGGTCAGCATGCACATTTAGTTTTTTATCCATCAGATAAAACTGAAAAGGTTGAACAGAAATCTGCTACTCTTGCTCATGATTGGACTGATACATTTATGCATCCAGATGAATTTGCCTGGAATGCAGATTCAGCAGTTAAAAAGAATCGTACTCCAATCTCAATTGCTTTAACTGTTCAACATGCTGATGATGATAGCTTTTTAACTGAGTCTGATACTTCTTCAAGTATATCTTTGGTTCAAGAAGAATTACCTAAGATTCCTGAGAATTCAAAAGATGATGAATTTAAATGTTATAAATGTGAGAAGTTGCTCAAGAAAATTGCAAGTTTTGAACAACATCGTCAAATTTCAACTGAAGAAATTGTTGTGTTAAAGAAAGAGTTGGAAGATTTTCAAAAGAAATATTATGAGTTACTTCATATTCATGAAGATGTTTTGAAGGAAAAGGCTCATTTGGCTGAAGAGTGTGAGAAAGCCAAAGCTGAAGCATTAGACTCAGCTCAAGATTTTGAGAATCTGTTTGAGAAGAGTTATCCGGTTTAGCAAAAATATGAAAAGGCTACTACTCTTATTGCTAAAACTGTTGTTACCATTGAGAAACTTCAAAATAAGATCTCTATGCTTCAAGATGAAAATGTTCTTTACAGAGACAAGAATGAAGTGTTAACAAAAGATGTTGAAAACTACAAGCAAAAGAGAGAAAATGTGCTTGAAGAATTATATGCTGAATGTGAGATCTGGAAGTTACAAACTTATGAGTATGATGATCTCAATGCAAAATTCATCAAGTCACAACAAGAGGTGTTTGAAGGTCAACAGAAAATTAATGACTTGAAATTGGAGATTTTAGAATTGAAAAGACAAGTTAAGAATTGCAATTTGTCACCGACACTGCTAAATTTCTTATACAAGCAGGATCAGAGTTCCGAGAAGTTTAAGGAAGAAAATATTCACTTGGTACCTCAACCAGTGGATTTGATTGAAGTTACTTCTGCTCAGATTGATCCAAACAATGAATTGCATGACTATTCAAAGTTTGCTACTCCACCCAAGAAGAACAAGTCCAAGTCTCAAAGGAAGGAGAAACCTTTGGGTGAAGCTCCAAAGTTTATTTCAAAGTCTGTATTGCTGGAAAATGAGACAGTGTTTGATAAGGTTGCTTCGAGTTCTTCATCTGCAACCGACGAAGAAAAAGTTTTGATTGAAAAGAACAAGTTGAAGGATATCAAAGCCAAATTTACTAGTGATGCTAAATCAAGAATTGCTTCAGGTTCTTCGTCAAATTCTTCAAAGACTCAAGGATCTAAACACAAAGGTTTAGGTTACAAAGTGTTGGAAGAACCAGTTCAAGCAAAGAAATCAGTGAAGGCTGAGAAGGTTCCTAAAGCAAAAGTTACAAAGAAATCACCATCTCAGAAGGAATTTTCTTATTCTTCTGGAAGATCTTCATCTTCAAGGAGTCCGTCTCGTAGGTATGATTCTTCTGATGGTTTCTTTGATAACTTTCATTCTGACCATTCATCTGATTCTCAAAATTCACAACAATTTTCAAACAATTTTAGAGAACGACTTTGTTATGTATGTCGTCAACCAGGACATCTAGCTGCTGATTGTCCGACGACTGCATTTATCCACAAAACTGCCAAATATGTGGATAAAAAAGGTCAAATTTATGAAGAACCATGGTCCCCAAAGCTTAAGTCAACTCGTAAATCGTCTTGGTCTAAATCAAGTTCGTCGGTTGAATCTGATTCAGGTTCCGATCAAAAATTGAAACTTTTACAAATTTGGAAACCAAAAGTTGTTTCCAAGGCCAACCAGGACTTTGTGGAAGACACCGGGCGACCCGACGCTGTTGATTCGGGTCAATCCCAATGCAAATAATGTTTTATTTGGTGTCCGGCAGGTGTTTCAGGAAGATCTTTCGGTGATTAGAAAATTGTTGATTGTGAAATATCTGTTCTAATTAACTTGACTTTCAAAATCATTTTTGTTTTCATAAGGCTAAACTACTAGTGTTCGTGTTGGTTGATCAATTTTTCTTACTTTTCACTTCGTCTCCTTCTGAGGGGGAGTTTGTTTTTGCAAAACTACAAAAATAGTGTGTTCTTTTCAAATCGTAAAAATGAAAATCTATAAATAGAGTTGTCATTTTTAGGGGGAGAAATGCAAAAAGCCAAAAACATTGAAAAATGAGAAATTGTATCCGACATGATTGGGAAATGATGGTACGTTGGCTGATATTGTCTGACTCATGGATAAAGTAGATGAAAAAGTCATAAGACCATTTCATCGATGTGCAAGGTAGGCTCAGCAAATCAGAAAGTATACAAATGTGATATACACTAAATCTGATGCTTGACCTAGTGGACAACATCTTGATGCATATCTCATGATATATCAAGAAAAATATATGTGAAAAATAAAATGAGAAGTCACTGCGTATGCATGTGTTCATTTTGCAAAGATTAAACTTGTTTGATTTTCTTTATTTTGTCAAACGATCGGACTTTCTCTGCGTGTCGAAAGACCGACTTGATCGTTGTTCGTTTGACGTTCTGGTTTATTTTCTTTGGTGTTTCGTATAACTCATCGGACTTTCTCTGCGTGTACGGGAGTACCGACCTGATTGTTGTTGAGTTATACAACTTCAACTTGTTTTATTTTCTTATTTTGTTAAATCCGAGGCCTTATCTGCGTATTGAAAGATCGACCTTAAGGTAGACAATTTAACGTTCTTATTTCTTTTTGCATGGAACACAGTTGACTATATCATGGTTACAATCATTGTGTGATTAAAATCACAAATGAGATCACAAAATGTGATAAGCAAAAGCATATCTGAGTATGTCTGATAGTGTGGGGTACACTGGTCAATGCAAATTTAATCAATACCTTAACATATCCAGATGTTATGAGTATGATTGTGCCAGAGTTTAAAATTGGACAAATTATATCTGCAATCGGCATGGCTAATGTGCTTCAATAATTGAAACTGAAATGTAGTTCAGCATGTTATGTCCAATATGATCCCAAGTTGTGATCTTTCTCACAAAAGACAAAAATAGTGTCTGATTCTGTATTGTTTTATTTTTCTTATCAGAAAATACCAAAAAGATTTTGGGTGTGTTTTGATATAAAGTTTCTAAAAGCCAAAAAGATTTTGTTTCTGTTTTGTTTTCGATTGATCAGCACGAAATACAAACTCAAGTTTTCAAAATCAATCTATTTTGGAGTCTCGAAGAGACATTTTGCACCAAGATTATTTATGTTGGCAGGTTTCTAAGTGGGAAGAGAACATCACAACTTCAAGTCTTCTGAAGTTTGTTGATAAAGAGATTACACACGATGTAATATCAAGTATTCAAGATTGAACTCATCGTCAAAGAAGAGGAAGAGTTTGATTGAAGATACATGATACAAGTTTGAATAGAGGAGATGATACTGCACATGCCGACGGGGAGTTTGTTGATACATGGTCCTTGATCGTCATGTGAAGTATCGAATACAAGACGGATTCACACATTATAGTTGAGGTCCGAACTCCCAGCGAACCTGGAGTTCGGACAACTCCAAATGTGTGGCCGAACCTCAGGTTCAGCCAGTCGTATTTCAGTCCTATAAATATGTGTGTCTTGTATTGTATTCAGTAACGGTCTAAGCTTCAGTGTCATATTCTCTGAGTGTACTTTGTGATTATCTTTGTGGTTAATACAAGTCTTTTGTATTTACTCTCTGCGTTTTACACGTTTACATTGATTTCGTTACGACTAAGTAGAAGATCCACACGCTCACGCACTTTCAATTAAAAATACCGAGTTAATCGGTTATTAGAAGTGCGTGCGGACCGGAAGGTTAGGCGCCTGTACACTGGAGTTTCTGGCAAAGCGGGGGTGTCGCATAAATCCCAACTGGGACTTGGCATACCTCACTGGGCGATCCCATAATGAGCGTTTACTTATAGGAATGTGCGTCTTCATATTATCAATAAAAAGAGATATTATGCCTATAAGGGCATTTTGGTCATTTTGGCCTATAAGAAGGTTAATCTTGATAATTAAATATTACTAACATGGAAAATTGGATTTAAATAATCCAAAGTTTTGAGAGTTGGCCGACAATAATCCAACTTTTAATAATAACTCCCAGTTGTCCCAATTTTTAACCTATTTATTTCTAATGATCCCGTCGTCAAAAAACTTAACACAATTAAATTTATTGCTGATGTGACACATGAGTTGGATGTTTATTTATTTTTATTTTTTAATCTCTGCCACAACATATTAACCCAACCCAACCAAACACTCCCCTTCCCCTTTCTTTGTCTGTCTGTGTGTGTGTCGAGATAAACAGGAGAAAACCGGTGATGGTCGGCGACCATCTGACGACTCTCAGTCAGCGTCCGGCAACTATCAGGCGATGGTCGGCGACCATCTGGTGACCACCGTCTACCCCGTTCTCCGCTTCTTCTCCTCCGTCAGTATGCGTAACAATAAACCCTATTACATAAATATCGAAAATGCCAAAGTTGCATTCACTGAGAAATAGAGAAAAGCAGACATCAAATACTTTAAATTATTTTGTGAAAAATATTCTTCAAATCTGAAAATTTAGCAGTAGCCAACTTGATTAAAGCTAAAGAAACTTGATGAACATCAAACAAATGGATTTTGGTTTCAATCATGTTGAGAATTTTTTTTGCAGACGGTTAAAATCGTGATTGCAAAACAATTCAACCGACGATTGGATTTTTATTTACTTGTTGATACGGGGAAAATGGTTGGAAGTGAAGCTTCGTACACTCCCGAGCAAACATAAAAGGAAAACCTCCATTCGATCTTTGACGCCATCAGAATATTCGATTATTAAGCTTTAAACTAATGAGAGTCGCCGGATGGTCGTCGACCATTACCTGATAGTTGCCGGACGCCGATTGAGAGTCGCCGGATGGTCGCCGGCCATAGCCGGTTCTCTCCTGTTTATCTCGACACACACATAGACAGACAAAGAAGGGGGGGGGGGGAGGGGAGTGTTTGGCTGGGTTGGGTTAATATAATGTGGCAGAGATTAAAAATAAAAAATAAATAAACATCCAACTCAGATGCCACATTAGCAATAAACTTAACGGTGTTAAGTTTTTTAACGGCGGGACCATTAGAAATAAATAGATTGAAAGTTGGGACCACTAGGAGTTATTATTAAAAGTGGGATTATTGTCGAGCAACCCTCAAAACTTGGGATTATTTAAATCCAATTTTCCTATTAAGATAACAAAAGATAGAAATAAACATAGGAAATGTTTATAATGTTAAACCTTGCGTTAATGCCATACGATACGTGAATTAGGTTAACTGCAGATTCTGTCGAAGGTTCAGTCCGAGTTTATCGAGTAAAGAGATAAGGTGAGTTCTGCGAGCCCACTTTTAAATGTTTTAAATGCTTTAATATTTTCTAGCTGATATACATAATGTATTATGAAAATACATTCAAATGCTTTTATCTGAAAGTTTGCTTATCTTAAATGATAAATTGATGAACTATTTGAAGTGATACGTGTTATGTTATAAAGATGCTTATGAATTATTATACGTGTTAGTAATGTATATGAAATGATTATGATAGAATAATCCATATGAAATGATTATTAGGGTTATGTGTTATATTTGGTTTTGAAACTAGGTATCCAAATAATAAGGGTTTGTTAATGAACGCACAAGTGAGAATGTATGATTATATGAGAACAGGTGATGCATTTGCTATATTATTATGTGGTGGATACGCCGCTGGTAAACCATGTATACAAGCATGGTAGTATAGTTACCCGATATATATCGAAAGTGTGGAGGATACGCCGCTGGTACATCCTATATACATACACCTAGGTAAATAGGGGGATGTTAATTTGTTGCAGTATATGAGTACATTTTCATGTTTATTAGTACACCTAAGTCATCTGGAGATCTAACTAGGGGCGGGTAGTAGTACGGTGGTGGTTGAAAAGATGTTCGATATAGAATGATTAGAACGTCTTAAGAAGTATGGTTATAGGACGGTTACCAGAACTAGGCGCAGGGCTCCGGGTAAGATACCTGACGGAGTAAAGGGGTAGTGTAGGAATCCACTGCGATGGAAGCGTTAGGCGGAGCACTATCCGACCTGAAGCAGTAGCTGAAATCGGGAAGGTATAGAAGGAATAGAATTGTTGTTGGTACTGAGGTTGGGGGCTTCCAGATGAAGTCACCTAAGCAGTATTTGAAACTAGAAGGTATAGAGGTATATGGAATTCAGGTCGTAGGAGCTAAAGGTTATCAGGGTAGATGTTTTCTAGAGAAACGTGTTTGATTATGATGTTATGTTATGTATGATTTTGTTATATGTTATGCTTGATAAATATTTGTGAACAAGGGATTTTGCAGGTCCAAAGGTTTTAACCTCACGAACGAGGTAAAGTTTTTAAAATGTAGAACTCACCAGCGTAAGCTGACATTTTCTGAAAACCGTATGTATGTTAGGTATCGGTGAGACGTCTGGGAGCAAGGGCGGAGCCCTCGTGATAAGAGATTGATCGGGCAAGCTATAGAGGAAGCTGATGAGCGTGCTGGTTAGTTGTAGAAAAATAAAGACGGAAATAGTTAGTCGCTATATAGATAGATTGTAAATCATCTCAATTACTTTACGTACTTGGCTTTATAAGAAGTAAAAGTTTTAAATTTTTCGCTGCTTATCTCTGTTGTGCCACGTGTTCATGAGTAAATCCGATGCGTGAGCCCTCCTAGTGTCAAGTCTGAGAGTGAGCGTCACATTATTATTTCTTTATTTTTTATATTATTATTATTATTATTATTATTATTATTATTATTATTATTATTATTATTATTATTATTATTAATCGATTATCAAAATTATTAATATTATTTTTACTTTTTGGTTGTTTCAGATTAAAATGATTATCATATCTTATGAATGAAATGAAATCCGACTACTAACATTTTTGTGGCTTAATAAAATGAAAATTCTAACATCTATTTTTCTAAAATATGTTACGACTTTGTCTTCAGATTGCACGGATACAACTTTTATGTAATTAATCATCATAATACCCTTATAAATAATTTTTTATTAATTTAATAATATAGAGATCTTGGGTATCTTTCTAGGAGAATTCCAGTTATAATAATTTTTTTTATTTGAAGCCACGAAAGTCTACTCAGAAGTCCTCCTTCTCTCATAACTTAATTCATATTTTATCCCTTTGTCATGCTCAATCTTGACTTTTCATAGTCAAATCATTTTACTTTTCTTAATCAAACTCAATTTTTATGTGAGCATGTTCATCAAGCATCAAACTTGTTTTATTCATAACCACATATCTACAATCTACAATTTGTTATGCATATATATCATTCAAAAACTATAAAAACTTCAACTTTTAAAACATCTAAAATCATTTTATCCAAAGTATTTAAATTATTATATTCCCAACCGTTATTCAATCCATCGGTTTTGTCACCTCTAGCCGTTGTTGACGTGTGAACCTACTTACTAACGAACGTCACGACACCACTAACATACGAACACAACACCAATCAACAGCTTCCCTCTCACTTTCCTAATTAATTCTATTTATATATCTTACAATAAACTAGAACTGTAACATCACCATCATTAGTTTTCAACTGTATTCATGGGACCATAAGCTTCAATTTTTTAGAAAGCAGACACTATTGTCACCATTAGCACGACGAAGCTTCAACGATGGTCATAGGAAGGTCACTAGGAAACCTTCATCATCAAGATAATATATCAAGAACACAAACTTGCATCATCATATCCAAATCAAAAACAAGAATCATAATGGATTCATATGATCCAATGTCTAAATCCTACAGTTATAGATCACTAGACTCACCTGATATCAAATATGATGTTCCAAATGATCAGCACAATTCTGAGTTTTTTGATAACTTTTTACTATTTGATGATTGGAACAACCAAGATCAAGCACCCATTGTTCCTGAATATGCAGATTATACTCCTGTTCATGCTTTAGCTGCTATTGATGAGGGGAGTCAATCCACTATTGGAACAAGTAGCAGCCACCTTCAAAGAAATGGTAGGAGCAAGAAAACTAACTCTTCATGTATATCAAATTATTATACACACAAACACACATTAAAGGGTGCAGTGGTGCACCAAGGGTCCTACTATTTAAGGGTCAAAGAATGAAGTGTATGTATGTTGGCAATCTTAATTTGACCAACATTTATTAGCGTTCTTATTTGACCATGCAAGTGGCATGATCAAGATTTTAACAAGAATATGATTTTTTCCTACTAGGTGGCAATGGAATTGGGCAGGTCCAAAAGGTTACAAAAGAGAGGGTTGCCTTCAAAACTAAGTCACAAATAGAGATCCTAGATGATGGCTTTAAGTGGAGGAAATATGGAAAGAAGATGGTGAAAAACAGCCCAAACCCAAGGTACAAGGGCTATAATGTTATTTCCCAGTATCGATATATAGGGGGTAGTTGGATATG
>JBCNJP010000008.1:37247263-37281387 GCA_039602395.1 Deinandra increscens subsp. villosa | reverse complement strand
TGCTAAGAAACTTGTGAAAACTTGAGAATTTGAAACACTGTTGAGTAAACGATTAGCATCGAGAACTTGAATTTTAAGATCAGAGATTTGCTGTTGAGCTTCTGCGAATTCCTTTTCTTTTGCAATCAATCGCTTCGAAACTTTGTGAGTTTCAAACTTTTGCATGCGAAGATTGTCAAGTCCTTCATGTAGCTCCTTCTTCAATTTATTCTCATTTCGCTTCTGAATTTCCAGATTTGCAGCTTGAACCTTGTTAACACTAACCAATTCTTGCTTCTCATCCAATAACTTTTCCTTATCCACTTGATAAACTTCAATTTTAGCATTCAAATCTTCAATAGTCTTTGTGAGCAGATCAAGCTTAATTTTGGATTTTCCAAACAAATTCTGAAAATCAGTAGCAGTATCCGCTGCTTCATCCTTCCATTTCTTCACTTCATGCATCAACACATCCTTTTCTTCACAAATCTCAGCTTTTGAAATTTCAACATTCTTCTTATCTTGCTTCAAAACTTCCAAAACCTCATTCAATGTTTGGATTTCCATGGTCAAATACTCATTCTTTAATGTCAACTCCTTGTCATGATCTTTAGACATCTTCAACTCTGAATTTATCACATCAAATGCCTTAGACAGTTGTTGAACTTTATTTATCAATAAAGCATTTTCTTTCATCAGACTCTCCAAGTTTTCAGCAGATTCATAAGAACTTGGAATTGAACTAGTATCGGAACTAGTATCTGAATAGGAATCATCTGATGGAACATGAGTAACAATCAAAGCTGATGAATCATAACCAAATTGTTGACCCCAATCATAAACACCATCTTTTTGTGATGTCAAAGCTGTAGACTTGCTAGTGTTACTAGTAGATGGTTGAGTAAAACCAGGTTTGGATGATTGTGAAACACCAGACTTGTTTGTATGTGTCTGTTGACAGTCTTTAGCAAAATGTCCAAGTTGTGAACATTTGTAACACTTTAATTTGGACTTGTCAAAACCCAATTTATCACCAGAAATATTCCTTCCATGTTTCTTAAAGAATCTCTTAGATCTTTGACACAACATAGCATATTGCCAAGATACATCCAATTCAGTTAGTTGATCATCATCAAGAGCATCAAGATCCTCACTGGTTAACTTTGTATCAGCAACATTTTTGAGAATCAAACCAAAAGATGATGAAATCAATGCAGAAATCATTTTGGCACAATCATCTGTTGATTCAGCTGAAAAAGCATTTGACTTGAAAAATTTGGAATTGTGAAATTGAAACCCCTTGAAGAATTATTATCAGAATTTCCTGAAACTTCAGCTATAAAAGCAATGTCACACCCTCAAAATCCACCTGCGGGGTTTATACCGCGAGGCGTGTGACAAACCAGGATCCGAGTCATTAGTCATATCAAACCATGCAAACACACCAAAATAGTTTAAGAAATGCGGAAGCGTAAAGGTAAATGAAAGTGTTGCGCAAAACACGCGCCCTCAAACCAAACAAAAAAATAAACTCAAACGTAAAAGTGGAATGCAAATCAAAATGTTCAACTTTCATGCAATATGCGTCCTAGCATGCTCGTACCTCAAAGACCTGCGAAAGACATGCTATGTGGGTCAGCGCAAGGCTGGTGAGTTCATAATGTCAATGCAAAAAAAAAATAAATGTTTGTCAAGATGTTTGTAAAATGTTCGTGCCATGGTAATCATAAAGTAATCGTAGCTAGCAAGGCCACTAATGCTATCACTATGTGGTTCGCAACCGAAGCGTGACTGTTTGTGTTTGTAATGCCCTCCACCATCGCCTAACACGGACGATGATGATACTGTCTAGGATAATTTTACACCCGTTCGACATCCAGTCGAGTTAGAGCTACTAACGCGGGCGGGGTTTGTCAAACCCAGTAGTATTACCAAAGATTACCTCGCTTTCCAATAAACTAACGGTTCGAAATGTAAGGACTTGTAATTTGTGTTATGTGTGCACATTCGTGATCAGCCAATACAATTATGTTACCAGAATGTTTGTAGCATGCTCCTTTCTCTAACTGAAATACTTAGAGAAAATGTTCGAAAACTCACCTTTGGGAGCTCGGCAAGAAAGTTAAATGAAAGTGTTGATGAATTCCTAAGAATCACCTTTGATTGCGGTGGGTTCCTACATTCCTCGAGATCGGTTACTCGGGTCACGGTGATGAAGCGACCTCCTGGTCTTCCAGCAACGACAGCACAGGGGCTGTTGCAGCCCTGTTGATCAGGAAAAAAAAAGAACCGAGAGAGGAGGCCGGTCGAGCAAGTGGGAGCAAAAGAAAAGATCGAGTTGTTGTGATCGTATGTGAGGGCTAGCGGTTGATTAAAAGAGATCAGGGAGGGGACATCGGCAGCTTTCTCGATTTCCTTTGAGATTTATCTCAATTCAAAATTTGAATTGAGATGTTACACTAGATACCCCTTAAGTGACAATAATTTTCGGCTAAGGTCCCATCACATTTCTAACATAAACTATTACATGCGTGCGCGATTTGTTCTAAGCTTGACGTCTACATGAATGCTCGGTTCATGTAATTCTATTAGCACATAATTTCACATGAAATCACCATCACGTAACATTAAATAACACACATGTGCACATAATATTATAGAGTTATAAGTTATGCCCTTTGTATTCGTTCGATAGCGTTTTAATAATTTAGTCACCAACGATTAGGACCGACTCAACTCGTGTGTGATTGTTCGTGGACACAATGACCCATCTAAAGTTCTTATTAGATGTATTAATGCATGTATGTTCGAATAAATAGTTGTTCGCGTTCGTCCAGAAAAATCACCTGAATTTGCCGGGTGTCACATCATCCCCTTGTTGAAGGAATTTTCGTCCCGAAAATTAAGATCGTTGCTCGTTCGCTAGACACAAAGAAAAGTAGAATTTTCAGTTGTCACATCATCCCCTTGTTAAAGAAAATTTTGACCCGAAATTTAGTTCGTACCTCTGCTCGTCGTTGCTTGTTTGTCGAAGAGTTGTGGGTATTTCTTTCGCATTTGATCTTCGCGTTCCCACGTGAACTCTGGTCCACGTTTCGAGTTCCAACGAACTCGAACTATCGGGATCTTACTGCGTTTGAGCGTCTTGACCTCACGATCCATGATTTCGACCGGTTCCTCGATGAAACGCAACTGTTCATCGACTTGGATCTCGTCTAGTGGTAATACTAGACTTTCATCTGATAGACACTTCTTCAGGTTTGACACATGGAAGACATTGTGCACACCACGCAATTTCTCTGGTAAGTTTAGTTCGTACGCTACCGGGCCAACTTCGCTGATAATTTCAAATGGTCCAATGTAGCGTGGATTCAGTTTGCCACGTTTGCCAAAGCGAATGACACCCTTCCAAGGTGACACTTTTAAAAGAACTTTGTCACCAACTTCAAACTTAAGTGGTTTTCGCCTTTTGTCTGCGTAACTCTTTTGACGATCCCTAGCCGCCTTCATCCGGTTTCTGATCTGAACGATCCTTTCTGATGTCTCGAGTACCAGTTCTGGACCGGTGAGTTGGCTATCCCCAACTTCCGTCCAACAGATAGGTGATCGGCACTTTCTCCCATACAGTGCCTCAAATGGTGCTGCTTGTATGCTCGTGTGGTAGCTGTTGTTGTAAGAGAACTCCACCAACGGTAAGTGAGTCTCCCAACTGTTCCCGAAATCTATAACACATGCTCTCAGCATGTCTTCAAGTGTTTGGATAGTTCGCTCACTCTAGCCATCTGTTTGAGGGTGGTATGCCGAGCTCATATCAAGTCGTGTACCCAACCTTATATGCAGTGATCTCCATAAGTGTGAAGTAAATCGGGCGTCCCGATCCGAGATAATGGAGATTGGCACCCCGTGTCTGGAAACGATTTCTTTTACATAAATCTTAGCGAGCTTATCCGTCTTGTATTCTTCTTTAATGGCCAGGAAATGTGCGGACTTTGTTAGTCGATCAACGATCACCCAGATAGTGTCACAACCACTAGAGGTCTTTGGTAACTTTGTAATAAAGTCCATTGATATGTGTTCCCACTTCCACTCGGGAATTATTGGTTGTTGAAGTAGCCCTGATGGTTTCTGATATTCTGCCTTAACTTTGGAACACGTCAAGCACTTTTTCACATATGTAGCAATGTCTGCTTTCATGTTTGGCCACCAGTAAGCTACCTTCAGATCATGATACATCTTGTCTGCACCAGGATGGATTGAGTATCGAGATTTATGAGATTCGTCCATCACGAGCTCCCATAGGAAGGAACCCATAGCCGATTTTGGAAATATCTTGTTCCGTTAGCCTTTGTTTCTAACTATTTGTCCATCCCACGAAGCGATTCAGCTGCTCGGTTTTCATCCTTTAATGCTTCGATCTGAGCGTTGCGGACTTGGTCAGGTAGCCCTGCGTGTATTGTGAATTGCAAAGCACGAACCCGTTTCGGTTTGGCATTTTCTTTTCTGCTGTGGGCATCGGCTACCACGTTAGCCTTCACCGGATGGTACTTTATCGCACATTCATAATCATTTAACAGTTCGACCCACCGACGCTGCCTCATGTTAAGTTCTTTCTGGTCAAAGATGTGCTGCAAGCTCTTGTGATCCGTATAAATTGTGCACTTTGTACCATATAAATAGTGTCTCCAAATCTTTAGTGCGAAGACCACAGCTCCCAACTCTAGATCGTGAGTGGTGTAATTTTTCTCGTGTACCTTCAACTGCCGAGAAGCGTAAGCAATAACCTTCTCGCGTTGCATCAATACGCAACCGAGACCCTGGTTGGACGCGTCACAGTACACCACGAAGTCTTCTGTTCCCTCTGGAAGGGATAAGATAGGTGCACTGCTTAGCTTTTGCTTAAGCAATTGAAACGCCTGCTGATGCTTGTCACTCCACTTAAAAACGACGCCTTTCTGTGTTAACGCTGTAAGGGGCTGAGCAATCTTCGAAAAGCCCTCTATGAAGCGCCTGTAATAACCAGCTAAACCCAAGAATTGTCAAATCTCAGTAGGAGTCCTGGGTGCTTCCCAGTTTTTGATCGCCTCGATTTTTGCCGGATCAACATGGATTCAGTTTTCATTAACCACGTGGCCAAGGAATTGCACCTCTCGAATCCAAAAATCACATTTGGAGAACTTTGCGTATAATTCCTCCTGCCGCAGCAATTGCAAAACCAACCGTAAGTGTTCCTCATGCTCTTCCTTGCTCTTCGAGTAAATGAGAATGTCATCAATAAAAACGATGACAAACTTGTCCAGGTACGGCTTACACACCCGATTCATGAGATCCATAAATACGGCGGGTGCGTTAGTTAGCCCAAATGGCATAACCCGAAATTCAAAGTGACCGTATCTGGTGCGAAATGCCGTCTTGGAAATGTCTTCCTCCTTCACACGTAGTTGGTGGTAGCCGGACCTTAAATCGATCTTTGAGTAATAGCTCGACCCTTGGAGTTGATCGAACAGGTCGTCTATGCGAGGAAGAGGGTAGCGATTTTTGATAGTGACCTTGTTTAGTTCTCGATAATCAATACACATGCGGAAAGTCCCATCCTTCTTCTTCACAAAAAGGACAGGGGCTCCCCATGGAGACGTGCTAGGTCGAATGAAGCCCTTATCTAACAGTTCCTGCAATTGCGTAGATAATTCTTTCAACTCAGGTGGGGCTAATCGATATGGAGCACGAGCAATTGGCGCTGCACCTGTGGCGAGTGAGATTTCAAACTCGACTTGACGATGGGGCAGAAGACCAGGCAAGTCCTCCGGAAAAACATCAGGGAAATCGCGTACTACAGGGATGTCTTCTACCTTCCTCTCTTCCCGAGCATTGTCAGTTACTAAAGCCAAGAATGCCGTGCAGTTTTTCTTTCTCACACATTTCTGCGCCTTCATGAAGGAAATAATTCCTTTGACAGTACCGCTTCTTTCGCCTTGAACAGAAATGGCTTCCCCATTAGGAAGTGGAATACGGACGACTCTGTTGTTGCATACGATCTCAGCGTTGTGGTCAGACAACCAATCCATGCCAATGATGACATCAAAACTTCCGAGAGGTGTGAGCATAAGGTCGATATGAAAACTATGGCCAGATAGTTCTATCCTACATTGCTTGTAAATGTGTGTTACCCTCACTATTTTTCCATCAACCAATTCTATGGAATAAGCAGTTTCTAATTCTACTGGTTCGATCCCTAGCAGTTTACTAAAGTCTTTTGATATGAAACTTTTATCGGCACCCGAATCAAAGAGAACATTAGCAAAGCGGTTATTTAGAGGGAACTTACCAGTCACCACATTGTTGTCGTTCTTAGCATCTCCCTTGCCAATAGTGAATGCTCTGCCCCTAGCACCACCACCACCACCATTGTTGTTGTTCTGCTTCAATTGTGGGCAGTCTCGTTTGATGTGGCCTTCTTTTCCACAGTGATAGCACCCCTTTTGCTGTTGATTTGTCTGAATTTCTCCACGACAATCTTTGGCGGCATGGCCTATTTTCCCGCACCGTCGGCATTGAAACTTCTCACACTGACCATAGTGATGGTACCCACACTTGTTACACTTGGGATACTTCCCATTATACTGGCCTTGATTGCTTGAACCACCTTGATTGTTACTTCGATTGTTGTGATCATGCCTTCCCTGCTTGTGCGGTTGTTGCTGAGACGATGAAGACTTTAAGTCACTGTTTTCCCATTTCTTCTTGTTTTCTGATGGATTAGCAGAGGCACCTCTTTTTGGCAGAATTCCCTGATTCACAGATGTTTCAGTCAGCTTATGGGCCATACGGATGGCCTGTTGTATGGTAGTAGAGTTACTGGAGACGGCCATTCCCTGGATTTGTGGGGCTAACCCACCAAGATAAATCTCGATCCGCTTGTATGCTGGTTGTACCAAGTTCGGGCACAAGTTTGCTAGTTTATTATGGCGCCGAGTGTAGGCTTCAATTTCTGACCCTTGCATTTTCAAATCCTGGAGTTCTCGTTCAAGCTTCTGAAGTTCATCTCTTGGGCAGTATTCCTCAGTTAATGCTGCTTTGAAATCATCCCAAGACATGGCGTTAGCTTCAGCCATTCCCAACATTTGTACCTGTAGGTTCCACCATGTGAGAGCAGGGCCCTCCAATGTACTAGCAGCGAACTTTACCTTGTTTGCTTGAAGGCAGTTGCATACAGCAAACACAGACTCGGTCTTTTCAACCCAACGCAACATCCCCACTGCGCCGGTCTCTCCTGTAAATGTGGGTGGTTTCCCATCCATAAATTACTTATGCGCGCTGGTGCCTGCACCTGCAATTCATGGAGATAGACGTACCGGTTACGTCATGTCCTCTATGAGTTGGCATGATAATAGAGCGGTAATATATTACCTTGGTTTTGCGGCGGGTGTTGTTGTTGGTAGGCTACCAGTGCTGCATTGACCCTGTTGTTCACCAGTGTGTTGATTTGAGCCGCCGTCAAGTTAGCAGGGTTTCCGCTTCTACGTCCCGACATCATCCTTTGAATCACAAATATCCAAAATGAGACAAAGAATCTAATGTAATATATCACCCAGATACATACCCACAACACAACGAATTTAACAATGTCTGAACACAACATAATAAATTAAATGGTAATTTCAATTCAAATAAATTTGCAACTAGTCCACAAAAATATCCAACATTTCAGAAATTAATATTCAAAATACTAGTTGATGGGAACAACCCAAACCCATCTAGGTCCATGATTAAACGTCAGTATCAACAGAGGAGATATCGGAATGGTCGTCGTCTGCAGGTTCCTCTTCCTCCTGAGGTTCCATCTCCTCTTCGGGCTCAACTTCTTCTTCGGGCTCAAGTTCTTCTTCTGGCTCGAGTTCTTCTGCAGGCTCTGCTTGTGCAGGTTCTATATCACCCTGCTGGGCCAACAACATTAATTCCAAATTTTCTATTCTGCCCCTGAGTTGTTCTAAATCTTCCTCTCTGAACTTGGATTCATCTCTTTCAGTATGAAACTCGTGTCTAAGGTCTCGAAGGTCTTTTCGTAGTTCTTCACGTTGTACCAACAACCTTCCACGCCCCTCGTCATTCAACCTCACATCCTCCTTTAGTTTCGTACTACGACGCTCTTGTTTCAGCAACCTCTCATCTTGAACGCGTAATCTCCCACGCATTTCCTTGTTCTCCCTTTTTAGCTCTTCGATTGCGGCAGCCATTTCCTGACACTGCTGAGTTGTTTTCCCCCATTTAGACACAAGGGATGCAACGACTCGTTCCGAGGGATAGAGTATTTGAGGTAGGGTCCATGGCCACATGTGTGCGTTTGGCTCCTGGGGAAGTGGAAGCACTCCTTCATTGCGGATCATCAAGTCCACTGCGAAAGGATACCAGGCCCAGTTATCGGGTGCGGATCCATTGTTGTTTATCGAAGGGGTAGAGGAAGGAGCGGATGATGAACTAGCCATGTCTGTATAATATATATATATATATATATCTATTACTATATATAATACATATTGGAGAGAGAAAGTGAAATGTCTTAATTTTTAAGACGCGTACCACTCTTAAGGCATGAGGTACAATCACTCATTGCATAAACTTTTTAAAACCCCTCTTAGAACCCTAGATATAAAAGACTGAAGCTCTCATTATTCAACCAGGAACCCTACGTCCGTCGCTCTCTCAAATCGCCGCTCTCTCAAAATCGCCGCTATCTCAAATTGCCGCTCTCTCAAAATCGCCGCTCTCCCAAATCCGTTAGCTTCTCAATTCGTCTCTCTCACTCTCCGTTATCTTACTACACCTTCATTCTCTTATCTTTTAAACGACGGCAATTGAAAACCAATTAGGGTTCCGGATAGAGCAAACGAAGGCAGCGGAGCTATTGAAGGGTTCCGGCTTTGCCCTCTCTCGAAACCCCTCTCTTTCTTCGGAAACCCTAGATGAAGCACAAAAACGAAATCAAGGTAAGTATTTTTCCCGCACTTTCGATTAAACTTCATCTTCCTTCTCGCTTTTTTTTTCAGAATTTCTGCTCATTGATCTAGGGTTCGTCTTCAATGGCTTCAGGTTTGTGTACTCATCTATCTCTCCACATATGCACGATATGTGATTTGTAACGGCGGAATTTGAATCTCAGTTGCTTGGTTCGGTCTTGCAGGTTCACAACTTTGTTCATTATGGATTTTTGTAGGTTTTAGTACTCTTAGTGAAGCCCTAACGACGCCGCTTTATTTTTTTTTCATTTTGCTTTGATGTTCATGCCGTTACAAATAGTGGATGATCTGAACCTTACGCCACACAGGTAACTTTGAGCTCTTATTTTAGTCATTCGATTTGAGAAAAACCAAGAAATATGCAACTCGGTATTGTTCATTTTAAGTTATAAGGCTTTGCTTTTGTATTAGGTTTTTTCAACATATTAGATCCAGATCCTCATAACTGTTGAATCTTGATCGATGGATTTGACTTATATAGCTTAAATATTCGTTCTCTTTAACTTAAGTTTTACCAACAATTGTACCACCATGTAGGAGGGTTATCAAATAAGTTTTAGAAGCCTATAAAAGTATACAGTTTATCTTTTTTTTTCTTATGTAATTCATCTCTTTATATATTTGTTTAATTGGTTGTTGATTGTGTCTTGGCATCAATTGTGTTATTGTTTTATATATAATTTTTCTGGGTAGTTTATTTTTTCCTTTTTGATGTCTCCTTTTAATCTTTGCTTTGTTGTATGTCTGTAAAAGAATAGTTAAATTGTCTTCTCTTTAAGTGTTCAGGTGCTGATGGGGATTTGAATGCAGTAGAGAAAGTGTATTTCCTCTGATTAATTATGCTGTATTTATAATTGTTTGTTTTAGTTGCTGTCATCCAAAATGAGATACATTCTTGCCCTAAAATTATTAAACATTCCTTCAAATGTGTCTCTTTCTCTATAGTTTTACTACCATTCAAGATATACTTTTTGCAACAACTAGCTAATTTCTTATGTCATTGTTGTAGAAGCTTTCCCCTGAATGGAAAAAGGTTGCAAAGAACTTGCAGGGAAAGGTAAAGCTCGGTAATTTTAACTGTGGTCATGTTAACTGTGATGATCAGAAGGTCAATTGAAATATATGGGCTTGCAAGGAAACTGCTGAAATGGGTCGGTTTGTGTTATAAACTTGTGTTCATCTCAAGTTTCTCTTGAGGTTATTTTTTGTAATTTAAAAACTTGCAATATGAAATAATATCTGCAAATTGGGCTCTGATCATTTGACCTTTCTGGATCATTTTGCTAAATTGAAATCCCATTTTTTTCAAGTAAAATCTCTCATTATCTTTGATGGGTTAGTTAAATCTGATGCAAGTAAACTTTCTCATTATCTTTGATGGGTAAAGCTATCCCAAATATAAAGTAAATTTTATCTTAGGAAAAAGGTACTAGAAGCTACTAACACACAATTATTTACAAGTCATGTTCTAAAGAACCTATGATAAATATGAAATTTGTAATTATTTTTTGATGACAAACTTCTAGGTTGATCCAAGATTCCAAGGTATTCTGAAGTTTGTATACTCCTATTAGATCTGCCCAGATGGATTCAAAGCTGGTTGGGTTAAAAAACCAACTCAAATCAACCCATTTGCAATCAAATGGGTCAAACATGGTACTCAACAAATACAGTGTTTTCTTTGATCTGTTTGGGTCTTTCATTTTTCATGTATTGATCTGTTTCTTTAATCTTCTTGCTACATCTTTATATATATTTATCTTATACCATTTAAATATAATGTTTTTATTCTTAAAAGACTTATTTTTCATGGATGGGCTGGTAATCTATAATCGCAAGCTGTTAGTTGTTAAAACCTTTCTTGGAATCATCTAAAACTTTAGTATCATATTCACACGTCTCAAATTATAGATATTTTGGTTTAGGCATGTGTTTGTTTCTATGTTCTATGTGGTGTTTACATTTATGTATGCCTCATTTGTTGATTTATCTTTTTTAACTTTATGGTAGTTCCTTATATCCTATGTCTACTAATAAAGTTGATGGTCTTTTTTTGTTTGTTTGTTTCTCGAACCTGGTTCATGAGCCTGAGCAGATGGACTGACCGAACCAGAAGACTGGTTTTCCGCGCCAACATTTTAAAAAGGTAAGGTTTAACATCAATGTCATGATTAAATACTTGGATGTTATATGATTCTATATTTATTAACAGCAATGCCATAACTAAAGTATTCACTTTCTACACCATGTATGTACACCATATTCTTTGCGTGAAGCTTACTGTTTGTGTATATATAATTAGTATGCTAACGATCGACCCACTAAAATGCAGGCATATAACTGTACCATCAGACCTGTCATTAAACCATGTGGTGATCTTCGGGCCTGTAATCATCTCAACGATTTCAGCACCTCCAACTGTGGGTGTTGATCTTCATCCAAACATTACTTCCGGGAAGAATGCAAGTCTGGTTTGTCAGGCACTAGAACGCTAGAAGTGAATTATTACCGGGGTGAAAATTACTTGGAGGTAAATATAAATTACTAATCTAGGAAGCCACGCGTAATGGATCAGACGTTGTTCTTGTTGACATTCTGCCCACTACACATGTGTTATAACAGATCAAGTTGTAGAGTGTATGTTGTTTTATAGCTGGTCAAATTTGTGCATCTACGGATCTGTTAGAGACGGGTCAAATCTTTATGCATGGTTGTTAATGGGTTTGATTGTACTTTACTGGTAAGACGTCAACTTACATCTGTACACATAGTAGATTACTTTCTTTTTGTAACTTTCCAGCTTTTATGTTTGATCTTTTCTTTTGCAAAAACATACCAAAAATTGCATATAGCTTGATGGCGAGGTCTCTTCAAATTGGACATGTTACCAACGGTTTGATTCCCTGGTCTGGCATTTGCCCTATCATCCGGTAAGTTCCAGTAGGTTTTACCTTCTGTTTTCATGTTTGGAGGGGGTTGTTGATATGGCGGGGATTACTTTAGCGAGTATTGTTGAATAAGTGGTCATGTTAGCCGCTAATTGCCCTAAAAGTAGCCGCTAATTACAAGGTAAATCAGATGCTTAAGGTCAAGGGTGCAGAAATCTGTGTGACTTCATGCTTGGGATGCTATGTGGACATCTTGGAGGACTACTTGATGTGTTTGTAACCTGTTTTGACATTTCTAAAGTGTTTGAGGATAGTTTAGGCTTTGTTGGCGCTGTTTTGTTCTTGTTCTTTTGTGTTTTTTTTCTTGGACCTGTGTATTTTTCTCTGCCTAGCATCTTCCTAAGCTGGGTTTATATCTATAATATGTTGCTGTTCAAAACAAAATGAGAGGGGCTTTGGGAGAAAGTCAATCAAATTTTGGTTTTTATGTGATAATTCTGTTATAAATTATTTAAGATATGATTTTTGATCTACTTGTGTAATTTCTTATGTGGGATTCTTGTTACAAATTTCTCAGGCTTGCACATTGGTATGGGAGGCTAGAGTGGTGGGTTATGAAGTGACATATGGAGCTGAGTTCATGCCTGTGGCTGCAGATAGCTACACCGTGATCATGCAAAAAGCAAGAAAGCTTTCAGCCACCACCAATGAGCTGTTCAAATGTGATGAACCGAGCAAAGCGGCCCTGACCTTTGACAACCAAACCTCCAAAAATTGCAATGCTAAGTATTTCCTTCCGAATGTTTTGACATAAAAGTAACACAAAACATTAGTCAATTAGTAGTTTCCATGATTGTTAGTGTCACATTCTTTGATTCATTTTCAAGTTTGTTTACATATATGTGATAATCAGAAATGTGTTACTTTTCTGAATTCTTTTTTTCTGAATTCTTAGACGAAGTGGATAAATATCAAATAATATAAATTTTATTCTTAAGCCAAGCTGTGTTCCGGGGCATATCATGTTCAGATTGGTTAGACTCCTTCTGATGGAAGAGAGAGTCACATTCTTATCATTTAGCCTCTTAACAACTTATAAGAATTTCAATATTTGTTAATATTTTCTCAACTGTGAAGTTCTAAACGACCAAATATTTTTTGAAAACAACATTGGATAGGTTTAAATATAAGACTTTACTTGTTATCTAGGTGATAGCTTGATGCTAAAGCGATGGTCATTCAATCTAAGAATTTTAGGATTTTTATTTTTTAAAATGACTATGTTTATTAGCAGTTATACAACCTTATTAGTGTGTTTATTATTATTTAATTGAGATATACATTGTCATGACATAGAGTATATCGATGCTACGAATGAGATACTAGCATTCGTGTGTTTATTATTATTCAATTCGGGTGTACTTTGTTATTTGTTTGAGTTCTACAAGGGTAGATAAATTAAATCAATGATACAAATGAGAACTTACAAACCTACAATGGAAGACGGTCGTTGCGATGCATCTCACTAACAGTAACGAATTGAATATCACATTGTAAATTGTCGTACCTCCATAACGCACCAACAATTGACGAATAACACGCTATACACTGTCGCCGCCGCAACGCGCGGGCACATGGCTAGTATATATATATATATATGCATATTAAAATGCTTGTAATTGATGAAATGCTGACATGTAACTAAACCAAGTGTGTGCTCTCGTGTATGACTAATGCAACTCTAAGGCTATAGTTGGCCTAAATGCAAGACCTAGTTCACTATAACCAATGGCTCTGATACCAATTTGTCACACCCTCAAAATCCACCTGCGGGGTTTATACCGCGAGGCGTGTGACAAACCAGGATCCGAGTCATTAGTCATATCAAACCATGCAAACACACCAAAATAGTTTAAGAAATGCGGAAGCGTAAAGGTAAATGAAAGTGTTGCGCAAAACACGCGCCCTCAAACCAAACACAATAATAAACTCAAACGTAAAAGTGGAATGCAAATCAAAATGTTCAACTTTCATGCAATATGCGTCCTAGCGTGCTCGTACCTCAAAGACTTGCGAAAGACATGTTATGTGGGTCAGCGCAAGGCTGGTGAGTTCATAATGTCAATGCAAAAAAAATAAATGTTTGTCAAGATGTTTGTAAAATGTTCGTGCCATGGTAATCATAAAGTAATCGTAGCTAGCAAGGCCACTAATGCTATCACTATGTGGTTCGCAACCGAAGCGTGACTGTTTGTGTTTGTAATGCCTTCCACCATCGCCTAACACGGACGATGATGATAGTGTCTAGGCTAATTTTACACCCGTTCGACATCTAGTCGAGTTAGAGCTACTAACGCGGGGCGGGGTTTGTCAAACCCAGTAGTACTACCAAAGATTACCTCGCTTTCCAATAAACTAACGGTTCGAAATGTAAGGACTTGTAATTTGTGTTATGTGTGCACATCCGTGATCAGCCAATACAATTATGTTACCAGAATGTTTGTAGCATGCTCCTTTCTCTAACTGAAATACTTAGAGAAAATGTTCGAAAACTCACCTTTGGGAGCTCGGCAAGAAAGTTAAATGAAAGTGTTGATGAATTCCTAAGAATCACCTTTGATTGCGGTGGGTTCCTACACTCCTCGAGATCGGTTACTCGGGTCACGGTGATGAAGCGACCTCCTGGTCTTCCAGCAACGACAGCACAGGGGCTGTTGCAGCCCTGTTGATCAGGAAAAAAAAAGAACCGAGAGAGGAGGCCGGTCGAGCAAGTGGGAGCAAAATAAAAGATCGAGTTGTTGTGATCGTATGTGAGGGCTAGCGGTTGATTAAAAGAGATCAGGGAGGGGACATCGGCAGCTTTCTCGATTTCCTTTGAGATTTATCTCACTTCAAAATTTGAATTGAGATGTTACACTAGATACCCCTTAAGTGACAATAATTTTCGGCTAAGGTCCCTCCACATTTCTAACATAAACTATTACATGCGTGCGCGATTTGTTCTAAGCTTGACGTCTACATGAATGCTCGGTTCATGTAATTCTATTAGCACATAATTTCACATGAAATCACCATCACGTAACATTAAATAACACACATGTGCACATAATATTATAGAGTTATAAGTTATGCCCTTTGTATTCGTTCGATAGCGTTTTAATAATTTAGTCACCAACGATTAGGACCGACTCAACTCGTGTGTGATTGTTCGTGGACACAATGACCCATCTAAAATTCTTATTAGATGTATTAATGCATGTATGTTCGAATAAATAGTTGTTCGCGTTCGTCCTGAAAAATCACCTGAATTTGCCGGGTGTCACAAGCAACACTTGGTGCGGTATTCTGATTTGGTTTAGACTTTGCACTCATACTTGCATTATTCTCACCATGATACAGTTCAGGATTCTGCAAAGTAGCAGTTGACTTCTTTGAATTTAACATTTCCGTTTCTCGAGCATGAAGTTTTCCAGTAAGCTCGTGAAATGTCATTGCAGAATAATCCTTGTCATGCGTGATTAGCAAAACATAATTCTCCCATTTCTCTGGCAAGGCTTCCAAAATCTTTTCTTTCAAATCAGCATCAGTTTTCTCAATCCCAACCACCTTTAATTCACTAATCAAGTGTGACAATCTTGAAACAAGAGCAGTAATGTTTTCATTGTCATAATTCTGAAAATTATCAAATTCTTTGTTTAGAACTTTCTTCCGACTCTTCTTGTAGTCATCAATACCTTCACACCTTGCTAATAAAGCATCCCATAATTGCTTAGATTTCTTGCAAGTGCTAAATTGATGAAGCAACTCAGTAGGTAATGCCATCGTAAGATAACCATAAGCTTTTTGTTCAAGCTCGTATGATTTTCTTTCAGTAAGATCAAAAGTATGAACTTCTTTAAAATCTCCTGCATCAGTTGGGTGTTGATAAAGTTTCTTGAGAGGAATCCACAAATCGATATCATTCGTGCTTATGTAAGCAGAAAATCGTTTCTTCCAATTCTGGTAATCTTCAAGCTTCAACAATTTAGGAACTTTCTGACTTGTTCCAATTTCGTTATCAAAATTCATCATGGTTTGCATCACACTTTGCATTGCAGCAAACGCTTAAAATTCCGACAACGTTGAAAATTTGAATCTGGTGACCGAACCTGCTCCGATCCTATCACTAACCTCCGAACTCTGTCCGAACCTAAATCCAAAGTCCGAACTATGTCCGAACCTACTCCGAATCAGAAACAACAGGCCGAACTCCTAAACAACTCCGATCTATCTCCGAACCACCTCTGAACTCCGAACTTTGACCGAACTCTCACCGAAGACACACCGAAAGATGTCCGAACTTCAAGTTCGGAGCAGTTACTCCAAACCTGATCTGGAGACTCCGAAAGATGTCTGAACTGTTTTTGACAAAACTTGATACTGTGGATTAGAAAAAACGATAAGAAGTGATTTAGAAGCAAAATTGACACCAATAGCTCGATAGGAATGATGAAGAACACGGAAACAAACTCGAGAAACACCAAAAACGTTTCAAAAATCCGATAATCGCAACCACAGATCAGTAGAATGAACTAGAAAGCTCTGATACCACTTGAAAATGCGTGAGCATCAAATCGTCTACTCGATCTAGCTAATCGGACATCGAAACGTAATTAACCGATTGATTTATTGATCAATGAAGAACAATTACAACCAGTAAACACTCAGAAATAGACTCAAAGAATACACACTCAGAAACACACACTTAACAGATCTCGCACGCTCAGAAGTCAGACAAATACAAAGACCAAACATCTATATATACTAGCTGGTCCGAGCTTCGGACGAACCTCAGGTTCGGCCAGTCCGAACTTCAGGTTCGGACCATCAGTTCGGGCCAGACCTAGTTTGACTTGGTCTTGTACATTGCTTGATACTTCACACGACGCACATATCAGGTATCAACACAATGCAAGAAACAAACTTGTGATTCCACTTCAAGTGCAGAGGCTGAGTATATTGCTGCCTCAAGTTGTTGTAGTCAAGTTCTTTGGATCCAAAATCATATGCTTGACTATGGGATCACATTCATGGAAACTCCTATTCTTGCAGACAACAACAGTGCCATCTCCATCATCAACAATCCAGTAAAGCACTCCAAAACCAAACACATTGACATAAGGTATCACTTTATTAGAAAATGTGCAGAAAAGAATCTGATTAAATTGTTCAAGGTTCACATTGATCATCAATTGGCAGATCTGTTTACAAAAGCTTTTGATGAGGCAAGATTTTTCTACCTCATCACAGCCATTGGGATAATGAATTTTGAATAAAACTTTTCACATTTTTTTAATAAAAGAGAGGCATGTACCTAAGAGTCCGTCTCTTGATACAAAAAGAAAAAGAAAAAGAAAATCTCTTGTGATAATTAGACATCATCTCAGTTCATAGTCAGTAACCTCTGTTACACTATGAAAAATTATCACAAATTTTCAAAAATCATGTGTTTTGTTGTTCAGTTTCAAGTTCCGGTTCAACCTGTGAGAAAACAACTTTGAAAATCATCGGGTGAACTTGAACCGGAACAATGCTTTGTAACTCACGTGGAAATTTTTTTTAAGACAATTCTTCCAAGCGGAAAAGTTATCCGCTTGAAGTTGAAACGGAAGAATTTTTGTCTTTAAAATAAAGGAGAAAATGGGTTCCGCTTGAACTTTCGGGTCAACAAAAGTCAAAGTCTCATTTAATTACACGGAAGGCACGATTTTCTAAGCGGATACACATTTATTTTACCCATTAAGTTTTTAACCATTTAATATCCGAGGTTTCAACAAATTTACTTTTGGATAAAGACATGCTTTACCAAGTTGTACCGTATAACCCATAAAGCATCTGTCACATCAGTTACTGAACCGACGGTTTATAAACCTCTTTCCTCCACGTCATCAACGTCAAAGGTAAAAGCCCTAAATTACCGTCATTTTTCCCCATTTCTCTCAAACCCCACTCAGAAATTACTCCCAAAACCTCTCCGTAACTTCCAAATAACCGTCGATTTCTCTCAAATCGATCATCAACAATGGCTCCTAAAGCAAGTTCAAGTGGCAAGAAGCCCGTCGATGACTCAAAGTTCCCCGTAGAGCACAACTTCGTGGCGTACCTAGAACCACCGAGTAAAACCGATATCTACAACGGGATGATCGACTTCCTAAACAGTTCTCATCTTCATCATGCGCTGAGAGTCGAAGCTGTGATATATGAAGAAATAATGGAAGATTTTTGGTCTCACGCTAGGGTTAACGAAAGTGACGGCGGTAGTAAACAAATTATGTCAACAGTTTAAGGCATAACTGTGGAGATAGATGAAGCAAAGGTACGAAAAGTGTTGAAACTAAGGGATGAGAATGGATACATGGATGTTGATTCCAAGAAGTATCTACCTCTATTCAGAGACATTGGATATGGTGGTTCTCTGCGAAGCAAAACCATAAAGAAAGGGCAGTTACCAAACGAAAAGTGCTTTCCTCATCTGCATCCCCTCCTGTCGTTTTTCAAAAGACAGAGACAGGTGGTTATTAGGTCTCCTCCACCTAGTACCACAAGCCAACCTGAAGCTTTTAACCCCGCAAAAGGAAAAAAGCCCAAGAGAAAACTGGTCAAATTGGGATATTCTCTTAGGGACGAATCCTCACTTGAGGGGGAGTCATTAGAAGCAGATGTACATTCCCCATCTGAGAGATTTTCACCCCTACAACCCCTATCACCTAGGAATGACAGTGCAATCAATCCTAATCTAAATGAAGGTGTTATTAACTCACCCACCTCATTACATGAGAACATTCCGATAGATCAGGACACTGCTGCTCTGAACCCCTATTCCTCACTGGAGGTGAATCTCATGAGTTATGAAGAGATTCATGCAGCAAGGGCTACTGCTGCCCAAGTATCCCCACTGGATCTTGGTGCTAGCAGTAACATAACTAAGACCCAAACTGCAGCAATCTTCTCTGGATTAGCACCCGAGGGTCCTTCATTGGAACCAAGGGTTGTTGAAACGGTTGAAGAGAATCCCAGGTGCCAAGAAGCCATGGGTACCACAATTGATCAATCTCGGATTGATAACTTGGTTTTGTCCAAGGATACTGGTAAAAGGCCAGTTGAGGACAGTTATACACTACCAGAATTGATGTGATTGTACCTTACTCTTCAAGCACAAGTTGATAAATTAAATGCAACTGTTGCTACTTTGGTGAAGGCTGTTCCTACTGACACTGAAGCAGGCCCTTCAAACCCTCTCAGAGAAGCTGATGAAGCTGATACTATCAAATTGGGGGAGAAGATGCCCTTAAGGCCTGTTATGATTGAAATTGAAGAAACTCAGAGGATACGGGCTGAAGTTAGAGCCACATCCTACGAAAGAATTGGTGTTAAACCCTTCACAATGGAAGAAAGTTGGGTAAATATAAAGAGCAGTCAACTGATTGCTATCTCTCCTTTTGAAGATCCCAACCTCACTGAGCTAGTACAATCTTCCATGCTGATTGCTAGTGTTCTCCCTGAGCACATAAATTTGATCACAAGACTATTAAAAGATGTCATCTTTCCGGCTGAAAGAGCCAGTGATCAAGTGGAGAAGAACTTTGCCTCCACCAGCAAGGCAGTAAATGATGTTGAAGAAAGCACTGCAACTGTTGCAGTTGCTACTATGACTGAAGGAGGTGATGAAAATATAATTGGCGAAGATGAAGGCACAAAGGTACTAGAGTTAGCGGATAAAGAATCTAAAGTCACCCAACCTCAGGTGGTGACTGAAATTCTAAACTCAGTTCAACCGGAAGTTCAACCGAAAGATCAACCGGAAGCTCAACTAATTGTTCAACCGGAAACTGAAGCAGAAACCTAGGGAAGTGAAGAAGCAGAAGACATAGCTGCAACCTTATTAGCTATGAGGAGTACAGAACCAGTTCAAGCTGAAGAACCTGTTCAATCTGAAACTGTTAGAACCATTCAACAGGTAGTTCAAACTCCTGAAGCTGAAGTTGTGTTGAAAATGGTAGAAGATGCTAAAAGGGTAGCAGAAGATGAGAGGTTAGCCAAAGAACTTCAAGAGGAATTTGATCTATATTCACAGATTGGAATTTTTGAGAACTTGCTTGAAGAGGCTAAGTCAAGATCCTTTAATTGGAGACTGAAGGAATACAATTTGGATGCTTTGACTGAGGTTGATAGGCAGAGGTTGATTTCTATTGCCTCTCAGATGCCTACCAAGCTGACAAAGAATGATGAGAATTACCTACTACTGAAGAAGGTAAAAAGGACTCTTGTGGTTAGAAATTTAAAGACAGAAGAAGAGGTAGCTCAGCTGAAAGTCAGAGAACTTTGCAGCTTGATTGACTTAATTTTTCATGAGCTTAAAGGGGATATAGCTGCTGTGAATCCAAAGTTGGTGATGCCTTCACCTTCAGAACTCACTTCAGGTACATCATCTAACTTAAATGTTAAACTTGAGCTTGCTGATGATGCAGATATCCAACCTCCACCTTCCTTCATATACAACCCAAACCCCTCACCTACAACAGTTCCATCATTTCCACATTCACTTGCCATGATACCCTATAAACCACCCTCCATCTCCAAAAAGGTAGCCACCAAGCTTGCAAATCCAAAATATAGAACAGACAATTTCACACCTATTATCCCTTTCAAGAAGAAACCTCCACCTACCATTGACTTCTCAGATATCTTCCCACGTACTCCACCTTCCAGTCCCACACCAGAAGCTAGTAGACCACCAACCAAAACCACCTTACCTCCACTCAGCATCAAAGAACCATCAACCACCAATGCTTCTGACACCATCACCAAACCATCTAAAGACCAACCTAATCCCTCTTCTCCATCATCAAAGGGCAAAGCACCTGTTGTGAAAGAATCAGAAACTGATTCTGATGAGGAGAAAACGAAGAGAAAGAGGAGGATGATGCATGCTAAGAAGAAGAAAGATCAGAAGCAAAGGAAAGAGGCTCCACTCAGAAAGAACAAGATTGTGGGCTGGACAGCAGATGAAGCAACCTTTAACTTCACTTTCACCTTGGCAAATGGCACAACTTTAGTAGTGAATGCTCACAAAGCCACCAGCATGCTCTCTGGACGTCAAATGACCAATATTTATGTAAAGTTAAGAGAGATTCTGAGTCCAACAAGGGCTGAGCACCTGCTGAGGTTATGTATTGAGACAACAGTGAACGAATGTGGAATGCTTTTCAAATCCCAAGGTGACAATGAAGAAGAGGAACCTGTCAGTGAAATCAAATTCATCATTTGGGAAGAAGTTGAGAAGCTGTTCTATGTTCACAGAGCCAATGGCACCTTCACAGTTTATGAGTCCATTTCTGTTAAAAATGAATGGAATGAAAAAGATTGGGAGTCATTCAAATATGTGAAGGTGACCAAAACAAACTCTAAAGAGCTCTCTCAAGATTTGAATGCCAACATCAAGTCCTCGGACAAGTAGGTCAAGAAGAAGAAAATTTTTGGGTACAAGTCAGTTTTTGAAGATAAACATTGGAATTAAAGAATAACTTGACAGCATCAGCTTAGGGGGAGATTGTAAGGAATATTGCGCTTAGAAGATTTCCGGCTGAAAGCTAATTTTGTTAAGTTCCGGCTGAAGTTGAAGTTGAAGCGGAATTCTCAACTTCAATCGAAACTGGCAGTTCAAGCGGAAAGAAGCAGTTTTGTCATTTAGCGAATATTCCGGGTGAACTCGATTATCCACCAGATAATGAGTTCAACCGGACTTTTGCTGAGATGTCTTTTCAGCAAGTCCAATCCTGCAAAAGCTTCTCGGTTGCTTCTAAATCTGTTCAAGCCGCTCTCCTAAAGTAGTATGTTGCTGTTTAGACGCAAGATATTCCAATTGTCGATATTTATGCTTTTGGTAGTTTTTATTTGACTTTATATTTTACAGTCTAAATTAGATTGCATGAGATCAATGGTTGTCATTGATCTCATTGGCACTATATATAGCTTAGTTAGCTCATGGTTTACATACAGTTCTCGAACAACTTGTAATAGTGTTGAGTTAATGCAAATAGTGCCGAGTATTTCTTACTTCGTTGTTACTATCTTTATGCAATCAAGCACTCACATTAATACAAGAGAACTAATATAATCTTAAATCTTAAATAAAGTGAAATATAACTTTAATTCCGCAAGGTTATATTTGCAAGTAGAAGGGTTTCTTGTTAAGTTAATTAGTTTAACACCGATCCTACAGTTTACATTTACAAAATATACCATTTCTAAATTTGACATCTAAAAGTTGTTCATCAACATTTACATAAATGCATAAACCAAAAATGCGGAACGGTTTGTTCTTCCCTCTTGTGATCAGTTCATTCTGCACTTGATAAGCACCCCTTCAAGCCTTCGCCTTACCTGCAACATACTCACTTAAACAATGAAGAAAAACAAGTAAAACTATAACTAGTCTTCCACGCGTATCGTTTACCGCGACCTTACTTCCAAGCGATACGCTTGGTTTACCATGCGTATCGCCTCCAGATATCGCTTGGAGCCTCTTTTCCAGGGATTTGGCTAAATCCGGCCAGATTTTTACTTAGCCAAAATTTTGGTTACCTTCCCCTGTTTTCTACCAGCTTCTCTTGAGCTATTTGAGGCCTTAGATTATGCATCATAGACCCTTAAAACACTTAGAAATCATGTTATTATGTACAATAACAATTGGTATTCAATAATTAAAAATTCATACATGTCTGCGGGTTTACCCAACACGTTCGACCCGTTAGAGGGTCCATTGCCAGCAAGGCTTCATTTTACCCAATCTTGTGCTATATCACCTCCATACAATCAGATTTAGGGCACACATATCATTAAGGACATTTACATTTGTTAGTACTATCACTTAGTCGATGTACCCACTATGGCCTACACGACTATAACATCAATTTGTTTAAGGTCTAAAGACACTGTTCATGTATTCATGCAATTTAGCATACCCATTCATTGTTGGGTTGCATAGTCACCCTTTTTCATACGTTTACAACTTATTAACCCGATTGACCCGTTAAGACGGGTCCATGCCTTTGGCGCCTCCCAATTCGTTGATTGATCATAATTCTAGCATTGAGGATCTATGGTTCTTTAAACCATTTATGATCCACCATTACCCGTTACATAGAGATGGTTCCATTGCCCCATTTCCGCCCATTGCAACTTATTAAGTTATTTTGTGATTCCTTCGAATCTTGCTTATGGTCACTTCTGTGATTGCAATGAGGCTTCATGGTTCCTAACCATTCATCACCCCCCCCCCCCCCTTTTTAAGAGTTGTTCATGGCTTGTTTCATTATTATGAGATTACACAATCTACATTTCCATAAATTAATACTTGTAACATAAACAATATTACCTGACATAAAGAAACTTCACATTTGTGGCTACTTAGAGCTATTTAACCTATTTGACCCATTAACATGGGCTTCAGCTAGTCATATAACCACTAGGGAATATTTTTGCATTCTAGTGTGGTTTTTAAGGACCATTTATCTATTTCGTGACCCATTAACTTGAATCCTACGGTTCATTTATCGCTAATGTTGTACATTCGTATAACCATGGTTCCTATGAACCATTTAGTTAAGAATTATTCTTTGACTCTCTATTAGATTCCTTTAGAATCATTTGACCCATTGTATTTGTTTTCCAATCCAATATTTTAAACACACACTCTAACATGACAATTCAAGGTTTACATTTAACCACTTTCTGGTAATCTAGTTACCCTTATGTGGGTACCTTAATTGGTACCATAATCCGTTCATATCATTGTAAGAACATATATTATAGCACATTAGCTACCTTATAAGGTATAAGTAATACTTACCTTGATTCGTCCTAAAGTCCTTTACCACTTCCCCTGGTTGACCCATTTAATTCCAAGCTCAAAACCTAACTTCTTCAATGGTCAACATTTAACTCATTAGTATTCCCTTAAATGACTAATCTAGCTATTTTGGTACCAACAATTTCCATTCTGCATATTCATCATATTTTATGCTCTAATTAAAACCATCACTTTGACTTATAAAGTCCAACCATCAATTTACATACGAACACATATAATTGCACTAATCACATATCATACAGGTCATATAATATGCAAATTCAACTTTCATACATGTATAGAGTAAGTATAAACACAACTTCAATCTTAATTGATTTTAGAAAGTAATAATTTTGTGTAGACTTTTTCAGCTATGTTGCTATAATTGGCTATTTTGACCATCCTACTATTTTTTCTAGCCTTCCATGTTTTAAAATAGAATGTAGTATATTGTAAAAAAATCTTTACATGCATATATGGCACACCCTCTAATAATTTTTCTATGGTTTTATACAATTTTTCTAAAAACAGGACAACAACTTAATTTATTGTGCCAACATTGTTAAAGAGCCCCTCACGGGACCCAACAGTTTTATACAATTTTTGTAAAAATAGGACAACGGCTTAATTTATTCCAAACAGCATGCTGAGTAATCTGCATAGTTGCGGAAATCGTTATTTTTGACCCTCTTAATATCCGAATCGGTTTCAGATTTATAAAAGTGAGTTGAATTAGTTTCAAAGATCTTTCCAACCATATAAGCCACCCCTCATTGGATGCTCGAGTAATTTACTACGAATTTTTAATACAGGGCTAAAACTGATTTTTAATCACAGTGTTGGGTCCCATGAGGGGCTCTTTAACAATGTTGGCACAATTTAATTTAAACAAGATAAACAAGTTGCGGAAAGTAAATCAAATTGGAAGACAACAATTCATAAAAGGGTTATTCTGTATATCTCAAATGAAAATAATGGTATACAAGAGTTTATAGTATAACTATGTATCAATAGAAATAACTTTTTTATGGGAGTAATGTTGTAATTGCTTTGAGAAGATATTGAATTGTATGCTTGATGTCTTACTTTGTTTGGTGAAGTCAGTTTGCTATTTATAGGAAGATGTAGCAAGTTGCATTGGATAAGGTGGTTGCGGACGGTTGAATTTGGAGTGTGTCAGAGTATATAGAGATAAATTGAGGTTACTCAATTTATCTCTTTTCAACTGCTTTCGTGATTAATGCCAAGTTGGTATTCAATTTGCTTGTTATTCACACAAAGGCAAAATGTTCTCATAATCTTTATCTTCTGATAGTCCAGAACTCCTTCAGGACTCTTCTTTGAAGACTATTAATGCTTTTTATTAGAAGCCTTCTACAGAAATGAGGATTACTGTAGAATTTGGTCTATACAGAAACTACTTCGAAATTTCCGGAGTAGTTCTGTATGAATACAGAAATCATTCAGAAATCTATGATTTATACAGACTTTCGTATCCTTTCTCTTTTAAGGATATATCTTCTCTTTTCTTCTAATACTTGACTGTTTTGTGTTACATTTACATTGTGTTCTAACAATCTCCCCCTAAGTATTTGAGGAAAATAAAAAAGAGAAAGTAAAATAGATGCATAGATCATTCTCATTGAACTTTTTACAGAAAATAGAGGTCTTGTCTAATATAATTTAGAATTTTACAAGTCTTTTCTGATTTTTTCCCTATCGGTGAGTTAGTTAATTTCAAAGCTGTAATCTTTAGTGCATTCTTCCAGTAGGGTTCTGAAGACTGTTCTTTCTTTTATCAAGGCATCAATTTCTGCTTTGATGACTTCCTTAGTTCTGCTGTTGTTTGTTTTGCATTTCTCCAGAATAAATAAGAAGAATTCTAAGGCCAGATTTTTATATTTCTGTTTTTCTATTCAGCCTGAAGAACCTTCTTTCTTCAGAGTGATCTCTGAAGCATATACCAGAGAGGGCTGAGAAATGCTGTACCAAATCCTCTCCATGAAACTTTAGGAGGTATAATCTCATTTGGCTTTGTTAAAAACAGTAAAGGAATGTCTGATTCCTTTGCTAGTTCAACATCCACCTATGCTTGTCTTATGAACATCCTTTTTCCAGCTTCAATTCCTTGGTATAAAGCATTGCTTACCCTTTCCGTTTTTTAGGGTTGATTTGAAAAGTACCTTATAAATGACACCAACTGTATTGGGTTGAATTGCTGAAGGTCTTTATCAGTGGATTCGTTGATGCTCTCATCATATGTCTTTACTCTGTAATAGTTGAAGTGATCTACCCATAGGTGTTTTGTTATTGGTTGGGCTTTGATCTTTATGAACTCAGTAATCATAGGCATTGTGTAGTTTGGATCTTCCTCAACTAGTATTCCGGTGGTCCTGTCAAAAGCTTATCTTGATAGAGGACTCATTGTAGGTCTGTCTTCTTCTCTTTTGAGTAATTTCTCTTGTAGCTCTCTGACTTCTTCCCAAATGACTTTTTGCATATTCTGTTTTTCAATGTAATCATCTTTAAAGGCTGATCCAGATATGAAAGATCCAGCTAATGAGGATGATTGTATTTGAGTATGCTTAGCTGGGTTTTTCTTTGTTGTTCTGGTGGAGAGGGATTGAGAAGCATTTGTTTTCTGGGCAGTTTTTGTTGGTGGTTTAGGGGAAGAAGAAGGTGGAGGAGGAGGAGGCATGCCTTCATAAGCTTGAGATGGAGGTCTGCATTTCTTTGAATTTTTTTTATCTTGAGTTGTTATTTTTCCTCTTTTTCTTCACTTGGGTCATTACCTTGAATTCTTGTCTTCTTTGTTGGAGGTTGAACAGGGATTGTGGTTAGCTTTCTTTTCTCATATGTTCCTTTTACCTTTTTTCCATTCTCTTTCTATCTCTCTCAACTGATCTTCTTGAAAAGAGTGTTTGATCTCAAGATTTACTAAAATCAGTTGATTTCTTGTCAGGTTGCTTCTGACCAACTTTATTACTTCTTGTGCCTCCTTTGCTTGATTTCTGCCCATATCTTCAAGAGTCTTTTTCTTGTTCATTAATTCTATAGAGAAGATTTTGATGATTGATTCATCACCGCTTGTGTCTATTGATTGCGACTTTTGGAGACTTTTGGTGATGTCCTCTGAAATCTTGTTGGCTTCTTCTTTTAGTTCTTCTTTCCAGGTTTTTAGCTCATCTGCTGGAGTATTTAGCTTATTGGTGTTTTGAGATGTTTTTCTTTCCACCTTCGTGAGCTTTTCTGAGTTTGAGCATTTGAGTTTTCCTAGTTCATGAAGGTCAATTTTCTGATCCCTTTTGAAATTAAATATTTTCTCTGTGATTTTTTTAGAGAATTTTAAGAGATCAGATTTGAGTAGGATACTGGGTAAGCTTGGAGTTGGATCAACAAATGATCTTTCTCCTTCTAACATACCAGTGGACAACACATGTCCAGCAGTTTTACTAACAAATTCTCTGTTGAGAGTTTTGTTAGTGCCTAGAAGACCAGAAATATCTGATGTTCCTTGGTCTTCCACATTCATTGTCTTTATCCTGGAAGATTCAGAATCATGTGTTGTTTGATTATTCTTTTCAGAATCCTTATGTGTCGAATCCTTAGGGAACCAATCCATGTGGATTCTTTCCAAGCTTCCTTGACTCATTGAGTCCCCACTTGTTGGTGCTTGCTGATGACTCTCAGAGTCATCAAACAGGCTAGGCTTGGTGGCTATTTCAGGAATATGGATCTGAGGAGGTGAGTTTGGTGGACTGAAGTTGAAATCTTTGTAGGCTGGGGTGGTGGAGTTGGATGTGGGAGAGTCTGGTGAATTTTTGTTTATGTTAACTAATTCAGAAAAATGGGATGTTTGTGGGCTCTGTCTAGGGATTGGTTGTTCAGGTTCAGATGAGTTTTGTTTCTGTAGTTCTGTTCCTTCTTTGTATTTTATCAGAATGGGGGATTCATCTGGTATATTTGAAAGTAATGAAGTAGGTACAGAGGATATAGAGTGTATTGTACCTGATTCAAACTTTTTAGAATTTTCAGAGTGGTTGACCTACGCTTAGCTCCTGTCATAGCCAATGATCCTTCCTAATACTTTTTGAAGATGAGTAGAGAAAGGAATCTGATAAATGGAATGTGGGTAGTTTCCTTCTTTTCCTTGTGTTTATCTTCAATTCTTTTCACTAGATTCATCCAAAGTATAGCTCCATAATCTATTCTTTTATTCAGGATTAGAGCAATCATTATGGAGTATACTGATTCACTAGCTTGATTTGATGATCCAACTTTAGCAGTTAGGCTGTAGATGAGAGTGTGCATCATCAGCTTTCACTTTCTCTCTAGTTGATTAATGTTTATTCCAGAGACTGTGGTAAAGCTTGTTCCTTTGTTCAAGGAATTGATGATCTTGAGAATTTCTGTTTTAGTTGGGGGTTGAGCAGGATTTTCTTGTGCTTTGAGGTCGACAATTTGTCTCAAGTCTTCTTCTATAAACTGTAGAGTTGTTATGGATCGATCTTGGTTTTCAATGAGTGCTTCAGTCCATACCTTTTTTGTCAAAGTTTCAGTTTTTACTTTTATGGTTGACCAGACATTCATAAGAGCTTCTTTGGTGATTTCTTCATCTTCAGTGACAACTGTCATGAGAGGCGAGTACCTTAGTGCTTCTAGGATGATTTGTACATCGTTGGAGTAAGCCTGTGGATTTAGATTTGCTCGCGTATTGTTTTGCTCTATGTTGAATGTTCTGAACAAAGAGATTTTAGAGGATGAGGTCCTGTTGATTGTTCGAAGAAATGCTTTGCTTGGTGAGGATCATAATCTTAGGAACGGTATTTGATTTGGATAGTCAGTGAGGATTTTATGGCTAAGAGAGATTCTAGGGTTTTTAACGGCTCTTTTTCACCAATTGGATTTACTGGGTGGTGAAACGGATGTCCGTTGGATCATTGATTTTCCTCGTAACTGAAAAAGTTACCGTTTCTATTCCTTGGGGGATTTTAACTTCTTCATGGTCGGTTGGGATTTCTTGATGAAGGATTATTTTTTATCCCAAATTTTAAGGTGAGATCAAATGTGTTTTTTAACAACTACAGTATTTTTTTTCCCTTTTTCATCTAAAGAATTTTCCAGTAGCCCTTTTTCATCCTCTTTTGTGTGTGTGTGGGGGGGGGGGGGGGAGAGTGCGTCAAAGATTTTTATTTCCCCTTTTTGTTCATTCTAGCATTCTAGCTTCTGTACATAACTACTTCGAAATTTCCGGAGTTGTTCTATATGACCAGTTTCTTAGTGAAGACAAAAAAAACACAGAATCACTAGTAGTGATGTTCTAAATTAACAAGCTTTTCTTACAGCAACCCAAAAAGATCCAGTTTCAATAATTTTTCCAGAAAAGATACCTAGTACAGAACTTATTTAAACATAAAGTTTAAGTGAGTGCATGTAGTTCTACAGGCACAAGGTAGGATAATTTTGGTGGGCATTGGAGGATGTGTTCTGGCTTCAAGTTGGAGAGGAATGTTGTTATGAGAGATGGGTCTCAGGCCTTCATCTTATTCCTCTATTATCTCATTTGGAAGTCCAGTGATGTGAAGACCAAGATACCTTTGAGAAGGTACAAGTTGGGTGTGATAGTTGCGGGGAATTCCTTCCCATTGCTTGGCCTGGCAAATTATTCTTGTCACGAAACGAGGATATAGAATAACTCTCTCTTCTACGGGGAGGTAGCAGTTGTTTTTCATGTTCTGCAGAAGATAGTGAGAGAAATTCATGTCCAGTCCGTGAATTAGAGCATGCATGACCATTTGGGTGTCATGGTCAGCAAGATGATGATTACTGACACGGGAAGAGAAGCAGATTTGGATTTGAGAGAAAAAGAATTGCCAGATGGGGGGACGGTGGAATTTGTTGGCCTGTTCTTCGAAAAAAATTGCATCATACCCAATGTCAATGAAGGTTTCAATGACCTGGGCCCTGTTGAAGTGAATGGCTCCATTTCTGTCATTTAGACCGAGAACAGAGCGAATGGAGTCCACAATGATTTCAAAGGAGAGGTGGTTCACTCAAGTTCTTATTGGGCTTTCAGGCAGATTGGGTTCTGTAAGTACGTGAAACGATCTTACTACTGCGTGTATCAATCAATGTAGTGAATGAGAATGTAAATAAGAGAAATCTTATTGAATCACTTGAAGATTACAAAGAAGTCTCTCTGGTTTCTCTCTCTAGATCACACACACAGAAATGACTCAAATGATAGAAGTGTTAAAGCCCAATCTAACACAAACTAGTTATAGGTAACACATTCTGGCCAGCATACCATCCAACGTACCATTGGTATGGGCGTACCTTTGGTACGGGGGACCAGCTTGGTACGCTGCCCCCTAAGACTCACACACTAACACACTCACTTTGATGCAATACACGAGACACTTCATAACATAGGAATATGCTCTAACAAACTCCCCCCTTAACGTGTAGTGTATCTATGCTAACTAAACTTCAGTCTTCAATCTTCAGCATCGCCGCATCTGATCTTTAACTTGAAAATCTTATCAGCTATAGAGCTTGCTTGGATGGATCATTCTTGAATAATCTTTGACCTTCAAAATCCATTTGTGAAAGATAGTTCAAACTCTCCCTTTCACCATGCTTGAGTCTTGACAGCATATAACCTGCAATTTCAGAAGACAGAAACGCGGTTTCCTTTTTCTTTTGAAAATTAATTTAATCTTGGTGCAAAACTTCTCTTCGAGAATACAAGATATATTTTTGAAAATTTGATTTCGTATCACATATCGATCGGTCGAAAACAAATAAGAAACAAAATCTTTATGGCTTTTTGAAACTTTATATCAAAACACACCGAAACTCTTTTTGATTTTTCTAAGTTTATGCTAAAACACACCTAAAATATTTTTGGATCTCTCAGATATGAAACATAAATGCAATACAGAATCAGACACTATTTTTTTCTTTTGCGAGAAAGATCACAACTTGGGATCATATTGAACATAACATGCTAAACTACACTTCAATTCCAATTACTTCAGCACACAAATCATGTCGATTACTGGTATAATTTATCCATCATAAACTCAGACACAATCATACTCATAACATCTGGATATGTTGTTGTATTAATTATATTTTCTTTGACCAGTGTACCCCACACTATCAGACATACTCACATATGCTTTTTTTTATCACACTTTGTGATTTCACTTGTGATTTAACACATACTAATTGTATTCATGATATTGTCAACTGTGTTCCATGCAAAAAGAAATAAGAACGTTATGTCGTTTACCTTAAGGTTGATCTTTCGATACGCAGATAAGGCCTCAGATTTCACAAAATAAGAAAATAAAACAAGTTGAAAGTGTATATTTCAACAACAATCAGGTCGGTCTTGTGGACTAAATATGACATTAAGACTCAAATACTATAAAATAGATAAAAATTAAGTAAAAAATGACTCAAACTCGACTCAATTTATATACAAAATACACAGAGAAACATGATGTGTTTGGCACACATCATGGACACGCGGAGAAAGTCCGATGAATTATACGAAACACCAAAGAAAATAACGCAGAATGTCAAACGAACAACGATCAGGTCGATCTTTTGATACGCAGAGAAAGTCTGATCGTTTGACAAAATAAAGAAAATCAAACAAGTTTAAATCTTTACAAAATAAACACATGTATACACAGAGAAAGTCTGATCCTTTGACAAATTTCTCTAAACATCTCAACACGACCGGACAATAATCATTGTAGTGGTGTGGTCCACCGCAACTCATACAACGTTGCTTGTTCTCCTCATGAAGTCGTTTTATAAGGCTAAAAGCATTCTCTACAACCTCCAAGCCCTGAGGTAACCTAGGATCATATCTACTCCATGTGGCCATCTCCTCTGTGAACTGTCGGATATAAACGATGAAGCTCGGTAGATCGATTATGGCCATGGCGAAAACCACAAAATAAAATTAAAACTCCGGCACAATCATACTCATAACATCTGGATATGTTAAGGTATTGATTAAATTTACATTGACCAGCGTACCCCACACTATCAGACATACTCAGATATGCATTTTGCTTATCACATTTTGTGATCTCATTTGTGATTTGAATCACATAATGATTGTAACCATGATATAGTCAACTGTGTTCCATGCAAAAAGAAATAAGAACGTTAAATCGTCTACCTTAAGGTCGATCTTTCGATACGCAGATAAGGCCTCGGATTTAACAAAATAAGAAAATAAAACAAGTTGAAGTTGTATAACTCAACAACAATCAGGTCGGTACACCCGTACAGGCAGAGAAAGTCCGATGAGTTATACGAAACACCAAAGAAAATAAAGCAGAACGTCAAACGAACAACGATTAGGTCGGTCTTTCGACACGCAGAGAAAGTCCGATCGTTTGACAAAATAAAGAAAATCAAACAAGTTTAAATCTTTGCAAAAAGAACACATGTATACACAGTGACTTCTCATTTTATTTTACACATATCTTTTTCTTGATATATCATGAGATATGCATCAAGATGTTATCCACTAGGTCAAGCATCAGATTTAGTATATATCACATTTGAATACTTTCTGATTTGCCGAGCCTACCTAGCACATCGATCAAATGGTCTTATGTCTTTTTCATCTACTTTATCCATAAGTCAGACACTGTCGGCCAATGTACCATCATTTCCTAATCATGTCGGATATAATTTCTCATTTTTCAATGTTTTTGGCTTTTTGCATTTTTCAATGTTTTTGTCTTTTCCAAATCTCTCCCCCTAAAAATGACAACTCTATTTATAGATTTTCATTTTTACGATTTGAAAAACAAAACACTATTTTTGTATTTTTGCAAAAACAAACTTCCCCTCAGAATGAGACGAAGTGAAAAACAAGAAAAATTGATCAACCAACACGAATACTACCAGTGTAGCCTTTTGAAAAAACAAAGTTGATTTTGAATGCAATTTAATTAAAACAGATATTTCACAATCAGCAATTTTCCAATCACCGAAAGGTCTTCCTGAAACACCTGCTGGACACCAAATAAAACATTAGTCGCGTTGGGATCGACCCGAATCAGCAGTGTCGGGTCGCCCGGTGTCTTCCACAAAGTCATTGTTGGCCTTGGAAACAACTTTTGGTTTCCAAATTTGTAAAATTTTTAATTTTTGATCGGAACCTGAATCAGATTCAACCGACGAACTTGATTTAGACCAAGACGATTTACGAGTTGATTTAAGCTTTGGGGACCATGGTTCATCAAAAATTTGACCGTTGTTATCCACATATTTGGCAGTGTTGTGGATAAATGCAGTCGTTAGACACTCAGCAGCGAGATGTCCTGGTTGACGACATACATAACAAAGTCTTTCTCTAAAATTGTTTGAAAATGATTTTGAATTTTGAGAATCAGATGAATGTTCAGAATGAAAATTATCAAAGAAACCATCAGAAGAATCATACCTAGGAGATGGACTCCTTGAAGATGAAGATCTTCCAGAATAATAAGAAAATTCCTTCTGAGATGGTGATTTCTTTGAACTTTTGCTTTGGAAACTTCTCAGCCTGCACTGATTTCTTTGCTTGACGAGTCTCCCAACACTTTATAACCTAACCCTTTATGTTTAGATCCTTGAGTCGTTGAAGAACCGGAAGAAGAACCTGAAACTTCTCTTGACTTAGCGTCACTAATGAATTTGGCTTTGATATCCTTCAGCTTGTTCTTTTCAATCAAAACTTTTTCTTCTTCGGTTGCAGATGAAGAACTTGAAACAACCTTATCAAAGACTTTCTCATTTTCAAGCAATACAGACTTTGAAACAAATTTTGGAGCTTCACCCAAAGGTTTCTCCTTCTTTTTAGACTTGGACTTGTTCTTCTTGGGTGGAGTAGCAAACTTTGAATAGTCACGCAAGTCATCTTTTGGATCAATCTGAGCAGCAGTAACTTCAATCAAATCCACTGGTTGAGGAACCAAGTGAACATCATCCTTCTTAGAACTTTCCGAACTCTGATCCTGCTTGTATAAGAAATTAAGCAATGTTGGTGACAAATTGCAATTCTTAACTTGTCTTTTCAACTCCAAAATCTACAATTTCAAGTCATTCATTTTCTGTTGACCTTCAAACACCTCTTGTTGTGACTTGATGAACTTTGCATTGAGATCATCATATTCATACGTCTGTAACTTTCTGATCTCACACTCTGCAAATAGTTCCTGAAGAACACTTTCTCTCTTTTGTTTATAGATCTCAACATCTTAAGTTAAGACTTCATTCTTGTCCCGGTACAAAACATTCTCATCTTGAAGCATAGAAATCTTATTTTGCAATTTTTCA
>JBCNJP010000008.1:37224448-37246763 GCA_039602395.1 Deinandra increscens subsp. villosa | reverse complement strand
TGCAACCACAGTCTTTATAAAGGCTAGGGTAATGTCCTTATGTGACTAAGACTTGGAATAGGTTTCAGGGACGAAACCTTCTTTACGGGGGGGGGGGGGGAGGGTAGATTTGTAACATCCCAAAACCCGAATAAATATTTTATTCGTAAATAAATAAGACGGGACGTTAGTCCATGACTTAACCCGTTATGTACATGAGGGGATTAATGAGTAAATTGATGTTTTGGTTAATTAATATCAAAATGTTGAAATTTGAGGGACTAGGGTTGCAATTATAATTAAACACAATTAAGGAAAAAGGGGGAGAAACCTTGATGTCATATGTATGAACATCCAGGCATCACGGTTCTCCCTTCCAAGCCCTAGAAATTCGACATCCTCAATTAGATGGCTACAAGCTGCGATTTTTTATGGATAAAGGAGATTCTTGAAGCTCTAACCATAGCCAAACTATTGGAGGTTATTGGTAAGCAAACCTCATGTTACTTGCATGTTTAATTCCAAAAATTTGATGATAATTGGTTGAATTGGGGCTGTAAATTTGTATCTATGGTCTCACATGATGATTAGAACAACCTATTGCTTGTGAATTTGACCTAAGCATTAAGTTTAGGTAGGGTGACCCCTAGGTCACAAAATTAACCCATGAATGTGGAGTTTTTGGAGCCTATAATGATTACAAATGAAAATGGGTCTTTATCGGTTAGCCAATTGAAAATTGTTGGATGTAAACTTGCAAACTAGTAAAATTTACATGATTTGCAAGTAATGGAATGTTATCCAAAGTAAAGTAGGTTGATTTAGACTTACTATGAGTATTTCACACAAGGTGTTCAATAAAATATCTAGGTGAGTTTTTAGTGAAAGCAAAACAAAGTTGCTGTGTGTTAGAACACAATGTAAATGTAATACAAAACAGTAAAATATTAGAAGAAAAGAGAAGATATATCCTTAAAAGAGAATGGATACGAAAGTCTGTATGAATTACAGATTTCTGCATGATTTTTGTATTCATACAGAACTACTCTGGAAATTGCGAAGTAGTTCTGTACAGACCAAATTCTACAGAAATCCTCATTTCTGTAGAAGGCTTCTAATGGGAAGCATTAATAGTCTTCAAAGAAAAGTCCTAAAGGAGTTCTGGACTATCAGAAGACAAAGATTACGAGAAGAACAAATTCTGCCTTTGTGTGAAGAACAAGCAAATTGAATACCAACTTGGCATTAATCATGAAAGCAGTTGAAGACAATTGAAAAAGAGATAAATTGAATATCCTCAATTTATCTCTATATACTCTGACACACTCCAAATTCAACCGTCCTCAACCACCTTATCCAATGCAACTTGCTACATCTTCCTATAAATAGCAAGCTGACTTCACCAAACAAAGTAAGACATCAAGTATACAATTCAGTATCTTCTCAAAGTAATTACAACATTACTCACATAGAAAATTTATTTCTGTTGATACATAATTATACTATAAACTCGTGTAAACCATTATTTACATTTGAGATATACAAAATAACCCTTTTATGAATTGCTATTTTCCAATTTGATTTACTTTCTGAAACTTGTTTATCTTGTTTAAATCGAATTGTGCCAACATTGTTAAAGAGCCCCTCACGGGACCCAACAATTGGTATCAGAGCAGATTGAATAATCAATATTCAAACTTCTTGCTCTTTAACATATTTTCTTTAACACTCTATCAAAAATGTCTTCAAGTTGGAACAATGGAAAATCACTTGGCTCATTGGCAAAACCCCCTATGCTTTCTAGGGAGGACTATCCACAGTGGAAAATCAGAATTACCAACTTTCTAAAAGAAGTTGATAGCTCCCTGTTGGAATGCATAGCCAAGGGTCCTCATTGTCCCACAGTCAACATTCCTGAGATAAAAGAAACTGAAACCTCAGCTGGTGTCCTTGCTCGCACCATTCTAAAAGAAAAAAATGGTAGAGTGAGGAAGACAAGACCAAAGAAAACAATGAGGATAGAGCAAAGACAGTCCTTATCATGGCTCTTCTTCATGAAATATTCTGTCAAGTTGACTGCAACACCTCAGCCAAGGGCATATGGGATGCCCTTGAGAAACTCTTTGATGGGGGGGGGGGGGGATCAAATGAAAAGAAATAAAAGAACTAAAGTACTAAACGAATATGAATCTTTCAAGTCACTCCCAAGCGATTAACTTTTAAAAACCTACAATCGTTTTGTCACAATAATTAACAATCTAAGAAAGTTCAATGATTTTAAATCTACTGAGGAAACAAACACTAAATTTATCAAAAGTCTTCCTCATGAATGGAGAAGTCTAACCATGACTCTTCAATCAACTTTGGATTTAGAAGAAAAAAGCCTAAATGGTCTCTTATGTATTCTAGACTCTCAAGAATCTGAAATGCTGGACATCTCAAAATCCAAATTGGATCCACTGGCTCTTTACTCTGAAAAGAGGAAAAGAAACACCAAACAAGAGCTAAACCAATCAAAACGAAAAGAATTAAGTGACTCAGAAAATGAATATTCTGAGAGTGAAAAAGAATATCAGTCATTTGAAAAATCAATGGCACTACTGACCAAACAGTTTAGTAGATTCAAAAAGAATATTTCCTAGTCAACTAAAAAACATTTTTATAAAAATGAAGAAAGCAAGAAACCGTCATCTGAATACAACAAACCTGAAGTTGACAAAAGTGAGATAAAGTGCTTCAAATGTGAAACAATGAGCCACTATGCCTCAGAGTGCAAGAACAAAAGACTCAAAGATGCTGCATACTACAAAAAAGAAATATGAACAGGCCATGCAGAAAGAAAAGGCATTAATGGCTGAAGTTGAGAACTGGGACTCATAGTCATCATCAGATGAAGAATACCATTCCAACAGATGTCTCATGACAAATGATGAATGTCTCTCAACTGATGTCTCTGACACCTCACATGGAAAACAAGTAAGCTCCTCTCACACTGATATAATCTTTCAATTCAATAATATGTCAATAAATTACAAAGTTCTTCAAGACTACTCTGAAAGAAACAAACTCTTAAATGAAAATAAGTTTAAAACTTTTGAAGAAGAAATTAGCTCTCTCATATCTGAACTTCATCAACTAAAAGGGGATAGAGAAAAAGAATTGTTGAGAATTAAGACAACTAGAAACACAAAACTTGAGCAATAAAGTCAAAATTGATCACTATGAGACTGAACGTGCAACCTTATATCAAAGTTTGCTCATGGAAATAAAGAAAATAGACGGTCTCATAAATGCTCATGATCAACTTGAAAATATGACAAACACACCAAGAAATTATGGGCTAGGGATTGGGTACGTACAAGGGAAAAAAACTCCAAGACTGTCTTTGTAAAAAGTAGAAGTCAAAATGAATCACAACTGGACAACTATGCCAAAAACAAAAGTCCAGTCTCTGAAACTTCAAATAACACCCAGTCAAACCCTGATGACTCGAACAAAACCAAATCCGAGTCAACCAGCTTTGCAAGTCGAAATCTAAGTTTTGGAGAAAGTACCATATACAAGCACTACATGTGTAATGAAAAAGTAAAACTAATTGGAAAACACTACAACATTAAACAAATGTACTATGAAAAATGTAACACCTCTTTGAGTGTATCTTCCAAGTCTGTAAAAATAAAAAGAAAAGAAACCACTGAAACAACAAACAAAAACCCAAAAATAAATGGGTTCCATAAGATTTTCTTTTAAGATTGAACAAATATCTTTCAGAAATTCTGAAGAATATCTGTATTAACTAAAAGACTCCCAGCCCTGCACATATCTAGGGGGAGTCTTTTCCTTTTTTGTTTAACAAGTTTCTTGTTATTATTTTCCTCTCAATAAATGATCTAAAAAGATACTTGTCGCTTTTAGAATCACTCTTTAAAAAGTTGACTTTCTCTTCATGATAAGAAATGATGTCCATCAAATCACATATTTAAATGAAAACAGGCATATCGGGAAACAAATCTTTGTGAGTTAAAGCACACAAAATAGGTAATAATAACCCTAAAAATAGGAGAATGATGAAAATAAGAGTTAATTCCCTCTCACAAACCATCCCAACTACCTTCATAAGAGGTCTAAGCAGCCGACAAAGCCCAAAAGTCTTACTTCCAAATATCCAGACTTTTGAACTCTTCCCAATTACAAATAGAAGTATATCACTCTCAAATCATCCAAGTACATATCCAAACAAATCCAATCTTCATTCAAATATTCTCCAGAAAATGGATTTTCGAGCTTTGTTAGAAAGACAAGCCTTCCAAATCCCACTTCACCAAACTCACAACCGTTGTCTTCATACCTCCAACCATCAGCCAACCTTTACTAGAATGATGAGGTTCTTGCAAACTTGTGCTATTGGGTTTGCACTTACTCAAAACACTCCCTTCAGATACGAATTTCTAAGGGAATTCTGGGTCAATGCAAGATCTGAACCTGTTAAAGCATATTCGTATGCTATGAAGTGTCTCGTGTATTGTATCTAAGTGATCGTGTTAGTGTGTGAGTCTTAGGGGGCAGCGTACCAAGCTGGTCCGCCGTACCAATGGTACGCCCGTAATAATGGTACGTTGGATGGTACGCTGCCCAGAATGTGTTACCTATAAATAGTTTGTGTTAGATTGGGCTTTAACACTTATGTCATGTGAGTCATTTCTGTGTGTGTGTTCTAGAGAGAGAAACCAGAGAGACTTCTTTGTAATCTTCAAGTGATTTAATAAGATTTCTCTTATTTACATTCTCGTTCATTACATTGATTGATACACGCAGTAGTAAGATCGTTCCACGTACTTACAAGTGGTATCAAAGCAATCCTGGTTGCTCTACTGCTGTGTTTTTTATTAATATTTGAGATTCTAGTGAGAGAAAGTGGGGTTCCCCTCGTTTTTCATTAAATTTTCTCAATTCTGAGTGTTTCTAGTGCTAAACTTGATTTCTAAACGTTCCTAGTGTGTTTTCGCAACTTACTGTTACAAATTCCAGCTCAAAACAGTCAAATTCTGAAAAATCTGTCGAAAATGTCATGGTACGTCGGATGAATACGTTGGTACGCCGCTTGGTACGCAAGGAAATCTTCATCTAGTAATTGGTACGCTGGTTGGTACGCTACCTAGTACGCAAAGCAATCTTCAACCGTGGTACGCAGCAGTTACTGATTGGTACGCTGACGGTTACGCCGTACCAAGGTGGTACGCTGAGTTCACTGGTACGCTGATTATTCTGGTCCGGTTGTTGGTACGTTGAAGATCTGGTACGTTTTTGGTCCGCTGAAGATCATTGGTACGCTGGTTATTTTGCTCTGCTACTTGGTTCGCTGATAGAAAAGTTATGTTCACTAAAACTGACGTAACTTGAGAACCTTTAAGAGTTACGGAACTTAATACCAGCCAAAACGACCGTCTCGATGAGATCTAGAATTTTACTCGCCTAATGGCCAGTACCCTCCGTTTTGGTACCCAAAATCCGCTTCTAAGACCTCCATTTTTGAGTTTGAAGTTTTTGGAGTATCATTTATCGGTGAAAAATGTATGATTTTCATGCATTTGCTGCTATGCAATCCACTATGCAAACCATGCTCAATTTTGACAACGAAATTGGAACAATTCAGAAAGTTCCCAAGTTGTTAAGGTTGGAAGATTATCAAAATTGGAAACAACGGTTTTCTGCTTACATCAGCACAAATGATATCGATTTATGGATTCCGATACGGAAGCTTTACATGCATCCAACTGATGAAGGAGATTTTAAGGAAATTCAAAATTTTGATGCCGCTGAAAGAAAAAGCTATGAACTTGAGCAAAAAGTATTTGGTTATCTTACAATGGCTTTGCCTACTGAATTGTTACATCAATTCAGCACTTGTAAGAAGAGTGAACAATTATGGGATGCATTATCTACTGGATGCGAATGCAATGATCAATACAAAAAGAGTAGACGAAAAGTGTTGAACAAAGAATTTTAAAATTTTCAACACTATGAGAAAGAAAATATTCTGCTCTTGTATCCAGATTTTCACATCTGATAAGTGAAATGAAAGTGGTTAAAATAGAGAAGACAGAAGAGGAGTTGAAGGAGATATTGCTAGAAGCTTTACAGAAAAGTGGGAGAATTATGTTCTACTGCTTACTCATGATAAGGAATACTTAACATTATCATTTCATGATTTAACCGAAAAGTTTCATGCTAGAGAAATGGAAATGATGACGTCAAACAAATCAACTGCTCAACTAAAAAACCCTGAGTTATATCATGGTCAAAATTTTGCTAGTCTTAATGCGAAGTCTAAATCATTTGGTTTTGATTCATCAAATCCACCTCCAATAGCATTTGTTGCTAGTCATGAATCAGGAAATTCTGAACATTCTTCAAGAGGGTGTAATTTCACTGTTCCAAATCATTTAAGTCAGACTTCGTTTTCTGCAAAAACACCTGATGAACATTTGGCATTAATTTCTGCTTTATTATCTTCATATTATGGATTGCTAAATGGCGGTTTGATAATATCTAATCTGATTGAAGAAGATTTTGATCAGATCGATCCGGATAATTTTGAACAAATGGATATTAATTGGCAACTTGCGATGTTAGCCCAAAGAGTTAAAAGATTCAGTAAGTTTTTTGTTTCCAAAGTTGCTGAAGAAAATAATAAGAAGAAAGAAAAGATTGCTGAAACTTCTAAAGCTCAAAAGGACGTGTTTGGTTTTTCATCTGATGGAAAAGAAAAATCTGCAAGTTCAACAACTGACATTGATGAAACAATTGTTGATGCTCCAAAAGATATCAACAAAATCAAAGCAGAGTTCTCTCGTCTTGCAAAGCACGGGCATAAACGATCTGGTTCGGGAGAAAAGGTTTCTGGCAAACATAAAGGTTTGGGGTTTCAACAGAAATAGGTTAATGATGTTTCTAAGGTTCAACAACAACAAAATTTGAAGAAAGTTCATTTAAAGCAGGTTCAGAAAGATGTCTTCAAAGCTGAAAAAGTTTAACCAGAGAGGTTTTACAAACTCAAAGGTTCAGATCAAATATTCTCTGATAAGGAGTTTCCACTTCACTGTGTGGATTCTCAGAAAATAGCTGAGGTCTTTATTAAATCTGATGGTGCTCCAAAGACCAAGAAGAAACAAACTGCTAAATTTTCTTCTGGAGGTTCAAATTTTACTCCAAAGAGCCCAACATCCAAATGGGTTCATGATCATCGATATCGGGTATTTGATTCCTTTTATGATCATTTTGGAGATGCAAATGTTTGTGAAGCTTTGTAGATCCCCAAAAGGCAAAATATAAACAATCGGTTGTGTTTAGGGGTGTTCAAAACCGGATACCCGGAATTTCGGATATCCGAATTTCGGGTATCCGAAAATTTCGGATATCAGTTTTCGTTGTCCAAGTCCAAGTCCGAAATTTCGGATATCCAAAATTTCGGACTGGACTCGGATAGTTAAAACGGATATCCGAAAATCCATTTTTTTTAAAAAAAACATAATTTAACCAAAAAAACGATAAAACGACAAAACAAATAAACATATTCCAAATCTTCAAATACAAATAAACATAAGTTCGACCTAAAAAACGACAAAACAAATAAACATAGTCCAAGTATTCAATAATTCCTTATTTTTTTAATATAAAATTTATTTTAATTTATTTAAGTTTTCGGATACCGGGTATCCGAAACTTCCGAAAATTTTGTAAATTCTTGTCCAAGTCCAAGTCCGAATTTTCGGATATCCGAGTTTCGGATATCCGAAATTCCGGATATCCGAAATTTTCGGATAATTCGGATAAGGAATTTCGGATAATTCGGATACGGATTCGGACTCGGATATTTTTGAACACCCCTAGTTGTGTTACAATTACCGAGAAAAAGGGCATATGGCTCAAGATTGTCCGGTATTTGCTGCTTCTACATCAAGAAGAGGAAAGGTTCCATATGTTGGTAAAACTGCCAAACCAAGATTCTATGATGAATATGGCAGAGTATTTGATAAATATCCACAACCTATAGTTTTCAAAAATCAAGGGAGATTTATTCCTCATTTTCAAAATGTTCCATATGTAGGTTGTTCGTCACAATCACATGTGATTGGTTCATCAAATGCTGATTTACCAAAACAACAAAACTGGAAACCTAAAGTGGTTTCAAAAGGAAATCAAGACACTGGTCGAACAGAAGCGATTCACTTCGGGTCATTTATAAACTAATGTGTTTGACCAGTGTGCAGGTACTTCTAGAAGATCTATCGGTGATTGAAAAGTTGCTGATGGAGGAGTATTCTGCTGATTTAAGTTAAATTACATGTGATATCAAATTTCAAAACTGAAATTTTTCTGAAAGCTAAAACTGAAAGGTATCCATGTTAGAAGGTCAATTTTCTTTCTTTTATATTCCGTATGTAGTTTAGGGGGAGAAAATTGAAAAACCAAAATAATGCCTTTGTGTTTTGTTAAAATGAAAAATTCAAAAAATAGAGTTTTCATTTTATGGGGGAGAAAAACAGAACAATACAAAAACATTGAAAAACAGAAAAATACAAAAATATTGAAAAATAGAAAAATACAAAAAACATTGAAAAATGAGAAATAGATCCGACATAGTTGGGAAATTATTGTACATTGGCTTACGTGTCTGGCTCATGGATAAACTAGATAAAAAAGCCATAAGATCATTGTTTGACGTCCTTGGTAGGCTCAACATTAAATCAGAAAGTATTCAGATGTGATATTCATTAAATACTAATGCTTGACCAAGTGGACAACATCTTGAAGCATATCTCAAGATACTGAAAAGACATGTGAAAAAGAAAATGAGAAGTCACTGTGTATACATGTGTTTATTTTGTAAAGATTTAAACTTGTTTGATTTTCTTTATTTTGTCAAACGATCAGACTTTCTCTGCGTATCAGAAGATCGACCTGATCGTTGTTCGTTTGACATTCTGCGTTATTTTCTCTGGTGTTTCGTATAAATCATCAGACTTTCTTCGCGTGTCCATGATGTGTGCCAAACATATCATGTTTCTCTGTGTATTTTGTATATAAATTGAGTTGAGTTTGAGTCATTTTTTACTTAGTTTTTATCTATTTTATAGTATTTGAGTCTTAATGTGCTATTTAGTCATATTTGTATAAATTGGTGTGAGTTTGAGTCTTTTATTTTTAAATGTGTTTGATTAGGTTAAATATGATTTAATTGTGCTCAAAATGGTTAAATATATTTGTTGCAGGTTGGTATAATTGCCCAAGGGGATGGTATGACGTTACAACTAAGTCGGAGGGCTAAAAGGATTAAGTATAAAAGATGGAAGCTTGAATGGTCATTGCATGAAAGTCAAGGGGCTAAATTGAAATTATACTTAAAATTAATATCATGCGTGGGCATGATTCTGATCCAAATGGTACGTTACAATTGTTTTGTTGGTGAAGGAATTTTCAAGCCGGGAGGATCCGATTTATAACTCGCACCCGTAGCCCTATTTGATGGGATTAAAATATAAAAGGAAGGAGGTGAATAAAATTGGCAGCCGTCAATAATTATATTAGGAGAGGACTTCATATTTTTTTTGGGGAACCCTACGCATTAAGGGGGAGAGGTGCTGACTTAAAAGGGGGCGCTCCATAATTTTTATAGAGGGTCGACGACAAAATTAATTTGGAGTCGAGAAGAAACAATTGGGACGAATTTTCAAGTGGAGAAAGAGCAAGGATCGAGCGGAGATTTCCCGAATCAATCGTTCAACTCTCGAATTTTCAGGGGAGTTCGTTCCGCTTTATTTTCTTTTATCGTTTTATTTTCGTTTGTTAATTTTATTTGTCGTGTGTTTATTTTGTTAATTCTGCTTTGTTTTATTTCCATTCCACATTGAGGGCAATATGTGGTTCAAGTGTGGGGATGGGAAGCCTTGCGTCTTATTTGTATTTTATTGTGTTTTTAGTCTATTTAAAAAAATATATATATTCAAAAGTCCAAAAATCCAAAAAAATTGTAAAATTGTTCAAAAATGTATGAGAATCTGGCTGCAATTAAATGGGAAATGATAGTACAATCAGGATTTGGTTTTCTAATTGTGTGCTTGTAGGTCCGGAAAATCTGATCAAAACACGATATTGATATCACCAACGAGTGTGGAATCCTCATTTATGATTGATTCAAGATAGAGAAGAGAAGAAACCCAAAGAATACGATGATTAAACAAATAAACACTTGAACTTTGCACACAAGTAAACTTGTCAGGTACAAAACCGTAATCGTAAACCCTCTTCTCTCTCTAGAAATCGTAATCAAGCCCCTTTGAATAGTAAACTCATGGGGTTTATATAGCCATCCCATGAGTTTACTATTGGGCTCTTAAACCCTAATCATAAACCCAAGCCCATGCCCATATCCAATAGTAAACTAGCCTAAACATAATAATAAAACTAGCCTACTAATCTAATGAAACCCACTAAGCCTAGCCCAAACTATTTAATATTACAAGCCTCATAATCTAGCCTCTACAATCTTCCCCTAGGCTTATGATATTAAATGTCTTCGATCTTTGAAAATCTTCTTCTTGACTGGCTGGCAAAGATGCTGATGAAGATTCTTTCCGCAGAAATCTTCATTGGGTTTCATAACGGGCACTTGGGACTTCCTCTTGATCAGCATCAGCTTGAACTTCTTGAAATGAACAAGTTAATGAGATGGAGGATTCTCATTGACTTGCTTCTCATGAATGAATTGGTTCTTGCTGAATCTTTGGTAACTTTCTTGAATCTTCAAAAATTAGAGGGTTGAAATTTTGAAAACCCCTAACTTTGAAGAATTTGATTGTTGAACTTGGATCTTCATGATCTCTGACTGCTCTCTGCATCACTTTCTTCAACGAGACTTGAAGTCTTCTGCTTCCCCTAAGCTTGTGAACATCTTCTTTGATAATCTTTTAGAAGCTTGTAAAGAAACCAACAACTTCCCCTGAACACTTGCTTATTCAGATGGTAGTCTTGTCTGGCTGGTTCTTTAACTTTGAGTAGCAGCAGCATCATCTTTCTATCATCAACCTGTCTGACACACATTTGAAAAAATATACTCCACCAGACAATTGATGACTGGTCTTTGGGTTAGAAGGTAATTAACATTGTAAAAAACCCAGTTATCACCTGTTGATGATAATAAAGTTCCCCTGAACCCAAGACCTCTAAAGACTTCCCCTTAGCTGATTACTTCCCCTCAGCTAAGGACTTCCCCTGAGATAATACATATTATCCTCGAGTTCCCTTCGGATACTATTTATTATGGAAGTATTTTCGGATAATACTTATTATCCTCCCTCCTTCCCCTTAAAATTTGTCAAGATCTGACGGAGGAAGTCTTTTCCATTAGATAATAAGTATCATCCTCGAGTTCCCTTCGGATAATACTTATTATCCCATACTCCTTCCCCTAAAAATTTGGCAAGATCTGTTGGGGGCATATTGTCATGCATTAAAACCCATGAAAAACATATTTTGACTTCTCAAATCAACCTGGCCAAGACGAAAACACACCAAAAAGAACTTAACGACTCACACACGAAAGATAAAATCTAAACAAATACTTACCAAACCAAACATGAGAAAGTTTACAAGGGATCAAACCGTATGAATTTGACTAAGGAACCCTTTTCAGCTTCAGTTACTCGACTAGTCCAGGTGATTGCCGGTATGTTTGTCCGCTTTAAACTTAAACCCGTTTAATCCCAACCGAATGCGTCATGCTTAATATAGTACAATATTACCATTATGTTTAATTGTCATTGTAGTACCGTCATGTTTAATTGTCATTATAGTACAATATTAAAAATTGAAAAGCACACTATTTTTGAGGGGTCAAGTTTTTCTTCATCTTTACATTTCTTCCCCTTGCTTTTTGATTTTTAATGTCACAATCTTGTGAACATCATTTTTTAGTTTTTTTTTAAAATAAAACACACAAACACACTTAAAAGAACAAAACACAAAATTTTGCAGACATCTGGCCAAGCTAACTTTCAAAGTATTGATTTGAAAATTTTGAGAAAATTGGGTTTCATGACATGCACATTTCATTGCATTTGAAGTCAAACACATAATCAATCAACAGCTTAATTGAAACTTTAATGAAATAGGTTTGACTCAAAAGACCCTTTGTTGCCTCATCATTCAAACAACCAAGTTAAGAACAGTACCTTTCATGCTTATTTTGACCTTTTACCTCTCAATGAGACATACCTTCCATTTATAGATTACTTGACATGACATGAAGACACGTCTCCTAAACTGTGCCTGGAACAATCACTTATCAACAAACAGATTAGTAATTAAAAACGTTAGTGATAATCCTCCATGATCGTTCCTGCACAGAGTGAGAGATTAGTTAGCCATTGGTACCCAGGCCATTGTTTTTCTGGGTACACCTGAGGAATCAATAAATGATACTTCTTGTAAGAACATCCCCTTTGAAAAATCAAGAAGTTGGGATGGAGCTGCCTTGATTTTTGGTTTCCAAATTCCAGGTGATTTAACATTTGTTTTAGTCACCTTTGGAGTTGTGACCTTAGGTATTTCAACCTTCTTCGTTTTAGATTCACTTTTCAAAACAGTTTTTGTTTTAGTCACCTTTTGAGTTGTGACTTTAGGTATTTCAACCTTCTGCATTTTAGAATAATTTTTTAAAACAGTTCTAGTTACCTTGGGTTTTTCAAGCTTTGGTTGTTTTGAAACTGGTTTCTTCACCTGTTTTTGAAAATTTTTGTAACTTGGAAAGCTGTTGTTTTGATTTATAGATTTTCTTTCAGCTTTGGCAGCGCCCCAATGTTGATCAGAGGGTTTAACCTTAGGAGTAACAGTCTTCATTGCCTTAGGTTTCTGCACCATCATCGGCTTAGACTTCACAGACTCCTGAGATGAAACCCTTTGACTTTTCGGAAAATAGGGTTCATAGGGGCGATAAAGACAGTTTCTAGCAATATGACCAGCAATGCCACAATTAAAGCAAGTCTGCTTCTTTAGATAGAAGTCAGACGTGTACCCATTTGTCTTCGGTGGCTGATATGGAGCTGGTTTGCCTTGTGTATGCTTCTTTGGTTTGACTGCAGCTTCAGATTTGACTTTCTGCTGGTTTGTCGAAGCATGTGTCGAACCTGTCTTTACTGTCTTTGTGCTTCCTTGATTCTTTGACGTTGAAGCACCATTCTTGCAATTACAACAACAACTGCATGATCCAACTAAAGAAATGGGAGACACAGCTACTCCCTTGAGTTTTTCATTCTTCACTCCAGCCGTTGGTTTGATACTCGGATGCTTGATGGTGATCTTTGGCCTCTCAACTTTAGGTTCACTTATCACTCCATCGGTTATACCCTTGAACTTGGAGGAGAAGGATGGTAATTCATATCCTACATCTGGTTCTTGGTCAAACATTGATCTAGATGTCATAAAGATCTTCCCCTCAGGCCGTGTCGTCAAGATCACCTTTTCCCTTTTGACTTCGTCAATTACTTTGAAGCATGGGGTTTCAATTTTAGGGTATGGTTTCAACTCTATCCCAGCATCATCAGACTTAGAGTTATGACACCTGTCATATTTCTGACACTTAGCATCATTGTCTGATATATCCTTTACTCTCCCTTCACCATAAGTCATGTTTGCTTCATTATCAATTTCTTCTTGAGTCAATGGTGTAGTTCCAACCAAGACACTATCAATAGGAGGAGCATCTTCTTTATAATCAGACTTGGTCCGTTCAACTTGTTCCTCACTAAGAAGTATTCCTATAATGTCTCTGGGAACTGGTGGAGGAATAATGTTGTTCATTGCCAAAGATTTATCAGTTTTCTTTGACCCAAACCCAGATGTGTCTTTCCCAACTTGACCAGTCACAACAGCATGTGACAATTCCTTTCCAGCATCGAGCATTCTTTTGCTTCTCATTTGATCCATATCTAGTTTCACTTGCAATTCATTGTTCTTATGTGTGAGCTCATCTACCTGCTTCCTAAGCTCAGCTATTTCTAACTTTGCATTGTCATACAGTAGAGTTTTCTCAGTAGCAAGTTTTTGATATTTCACAATGTCTAGTTTCTGAGCTTTTACCTTCTCCTCATTCTTTTGCCATCTACCCTTAAAAGAACTCCTTTCACATTTTATCTCAAACAGTTCTAACTGATAATTTCTACAGATTTGTCTAAGTCCAGGAATTATACGAGCACAAGTGGGATTGGGGGCATATCTCAGTTTTGTCAACTTCATCTGCGAAATCATCTTTGTCCTCAACTATATTCTTTTCTTCAACCACTGAACTCATTTTCTTTCTTTAGATATGCAGCCTTTGAAGATTTTGAAGAATTGGCAAAAACGGCAAAAGTACTATTCAAAGAATAGTGTCAAAAACTTAAAACTGAAAAACGGAGGCCTTCGGAGTGGAATTTGGGGGTCCAAACGAACTTCCTTGGATGTTAGTCTGGGGTAATTCTGGGGCTCGGTGTCACGAACGTCGTGTTAAAATTTGAGCCTCTAACTCCAAACGAGTCAAAAGTTATGCCCGTTTCCGTGAAAGTGTGAAATAGTGACTTTTTGTCGCAAACTAGTTTCCAATCGTAAACGCTGTTTCCGATCGTAAACACCCCCGAGTCGTAAACCCAATCGTAAACACAGTGGGAATCGCAAACACGCTCCGGGTCGTAGATTCCAATAGTAAACTCCGATAGTAAACTCCGATAGTAAACTCCGATAGTATACTCAGATAGTAAACTCCGATAGTAAACCTTCAAACCTTCAAACCTAACCTTCAAACCTTCAAACCTTCAAACCTTCAAATCTTCAAACCTTCAAATCTTCAAATCTTCAAATCTTCAAATCTTCAAATCTTCAAATCTTCAAATCTTCAAATCTTCAAATCTTCAAATCTTCAAATCTTCAAATCTTCAAATCTTCAAATCTTCAAATCTTTAAATCTTCAAATCTTCAAATCTTCAAATCTTTTTTTTTTTTGGAAAAAGCTTGAATCCAATACCGTGAGAGCCTCGAATCAGTGATTCTTGGCTCTGATACCAATTGTAGGTCCGGAAAATCTGATCAAAACACGATATTGATATCACCAACGAGTGCGGAATCCTCGTTTATGATTGATTCAAGATAGAGAAGAGAAGAAACCCAAAGAATACGATTATTAAACAAATAAACACTTGAACTTTGCACACAAGTAAACTTGTCAGGTACAAAACCGTAATCGTAAACCCTCTTCTCTCTCTAGAAATCGTAATCAAGCCCCTTTGAATAGTAAACTCATGGGGTTTATATAGCCATCCCATGAGTTTACTATTGGGCTCTTAAACCCTAATCATAAACCCAAGCCCATGCCCATATCCAATAGTAAACTAGCCTAAACATAATAATAAAACTAGCCTACTAATCTAATGAAACCCACTAAGCCCAGCCCAAACTATTTAATATTACAAGCCTCATAATCTAGCCTCTACAGTTCTTAAATGTTAAATAAATAAATAAAAGATGAAAACATTTTCGGTTAGTGATGTATTGGTAGGCCCAGCCGACTTAAAGCTTAAATATCTAAATTGTGTCTAGTAAGTGGAAATTAAAATATATAAAATCGTGAGATCTAGTGGGTTCCCGACTTAGATTAAGTGTTCACAGCTCGAGAGGTGTCGATTTCAGTGAGTTTTTCTGAAATTTTTCAGTTTTTTCGCGATCGGCCGAACCTCAATTTCGGCATAACCGCTCTGAACACCAGGTTCGGAGTAAGCTCGGTCAGTGTTCTGAGTTCGGTGAGGTTTCAGAGCTTGTTCGAAGAGAGTTCAGACTATCTTCTCGTTTAGGTGAGAGTTCGGACTAGGTTCGGAGGCACTTCGACGTTAAGTAGGTTTATTGAGTGTTCGGAGGTAGTTCGGAGCAGCTTCGGAGGGTATAGTAGGTTCGGACGAAGTTCGGAGTGAACAGTAACCTGTTTTTCAAAAATGTCCGATTTTCAAGCGTTCGCGGCTATTCAAAGTTCGGTTCAAGCTACGATGCAAACAATGATGAATTATGATAATGAAATCGGAACAAGTCAGAAAGTTCCCAAATTGCTCAAATTGGAAGATTATCATAGTTGGGTTAAACGGTTTGAAGCGTTTGTCGATACGAATGATATTGATATGTGGTTAGCATTCACTGAGCAATATGTTTACCCTAAAGATGAAACTGGTGAACCTATTCTTCAAAGAAAAATGTCTTCTGAACAAAAGAAAGCTTATCAAGCTGAGAAAAAGGCGTATGGTACGTTAACGATGGCATTGGCTAAAAAGTTACTGCATCAATTTGCTGGTAACTACACATCAAAAAGTCTATGGGGTGCGTTGGAAAAACGATGTGAAGGCAATGACCAATACAAGAAAAGTCGTCAAAAGGTTTTGAAGAAAGAGTTTGATAGTTTTAAGCATTATCAGAATGAAACGATTCCCAATCTGATTGCAAGATTTGCTCATCTGATGAGTGAAATGCGTTTGGTGAATCTTACTAAAGAAGATGTTGATATGAAAGAAAAGATCTTGGAAGCTTTGCCTGAAAAATGGGAGAATTATGTGATGATGATTACTCACGATAAGGATTTTCAGGATTGTCTTTCAATGATTTGGTTCAAAGAATTCAGGCTCGGGATATGGAATTAATGGTGAATAAATCACTTCCTACACAAATTCAGAATCCTGCAGTGTATCATGGTGAAAATGATTCTATAATGAATGTTGGGAAGTATACTATTCTTAGTTCTGCTCCTCCTACAGCTTTTCTAGTAGGTAAATCTGAAATTCCAAGTTATTCCTCTGCTGGTTGTTCTGTGTCAATTCCTAGTTCTTCGACCCAAAGTGCTTTGTCTGTTCAAACTATCGATGATTATAATGCGTTGATTTCTGCATTGGTATCTTCATATTTTGGTGTTATCACTGGTTCTGTGAGTAATGCTGAGTTAGCAAATGAAGATTACGATCAGATTGATTATGATCATTTGGAGGAAATGGATCTCAATTGGCAATATGCTATGTTGGTTCGTCGAACAAAGAAGTTTTTTAATAGAACTGGTAAGAAGAGACTTAATCAGGAAGGAAAGATTGGATTGGACAAATCTAAGGTGAAATGTTATAAGTGTTCAGTTTATGGTCACTTTGCTCGAGAATGTCCAAGTTCTACAGAAAGTAAATTGAAAACTGGGTCAGCATGCACATTTAGTGTTTCATCCTTCAGATAAAGCTGAAAAGGTTGATCAGAAATCGGCTACTCTTGCTCATGATTGGACTGATACATTTATGCATCTAGATGTTTTGCTTGGAATGCAGATTCAGAAATTAAAAAGAATAATACTCCAATCTCAATTGCTTTAACTGCTCAACATGCTGATGATGAAAGCTTTTTAACAGAATCTAATACTTCTTCAAGTATATCTTTGATTCAAGAAGAATTACCTAAGTCTTCTGAGAATTTAAAGGATGATGAAGTTAATTGTTATAAATGTGAGAAATTGCTCAAGAAAATTGCAAGGTTTGAACAAGATTGTCAACTTTCAACTGAAGAAATTGTGGTGTTAAAGAAAGAGTTGGAAGATTTTCAAAAGAAATATTATGCATTAGTTCATATTCATGAAGATGTTTTGAAGGAAAAGGCTCAATTGGCTAAAGAGTGTGAGAAAGCTAAAGCTGAAGCGTTAGACGCCGCTCAAGGCTTGTAATATTAAATAGTTTGGGCTGGGCTTAGTGGGTTCATTAGATTAGTAGGCTAGTTTTATTATTATGTTTAGGCTAGTTTACTATTGGATATGGGCATGGGCTTGGGTTTATGATTAGGGTTTAAGAGCCCAATAGTAAACTCATGGGATGGCTATATAAACCCCATGAGTTTACTATTCAAAGGGGCTTGATTACGATTTCTAGAGAGAGAAGAGGGTTTACGCTTACGGTTTTGTACCCGACAAGTTTACTTGTGTGCAAAGTTCAAGTGTTTATTTGTTTAATCATCGTATTCTTCGGGTTTCTTCTCTTCTCTATCTTGAATCAATCATAAACGAGGATTCCGCACTCGTTGGTGATATCAATATCGTGTTTTGGTTGATTTTCTGGACCAACAATTGGTATCAGAGCTAAGAATTATAGATTCAAGGTTCTCACGGTATTGGATTCAAGCTTTTTCCAAAAAAAAAAATTTGAAGATTTGAAGATTTGAAGATTTGAAGATTTGAAGATTTGAAGATTTGAAGATTTGAAGATTTGAAGATTTGAAGATTTGAAGATTTGAAGATTTGAAGATTTAAAGATTTGAAGATTTGAAGATTTAAAGATTTGAAGGTTTACTATCGGAGTTTACTATCGGAGTTTACTATCGGAGTTTACTATCGGAGTTTACTATCGGAGTTTACTATCGGAGTTTACTATCGGAGTTTACTATCGGAGTTTACTATCGGAGTTTACTATCGGAGTTTACTATTGGAGTCTACGACCCGGAAACGAGTTTACGACTGGTCTCTATCGGAATCGGTGTTTACGATCGGAAACAGCGTTTACGATCGGAAACTAGCTTGCGGCAAAAAGTCACTATTTCACACTCTCACGGAAACGGGCATAACTTTTGACTCGTTTGGAGTTAGAGGCTCAAATTTTAACACGACGTTCGTGACACCGAGCCCCAGAATTACCCCCGACTAACGTCCAGGGGAGCTCGTTTGGACCCCCAAATTCCACTCCGAAGGGCTCCGATATTCAGTTTTAAGGTTTTGACACTATTCTTTGAATAATACTTTTGCCGTTTTTGCCGATTCTTCAAAATCTTCAAAGGCTGCATTTCTAAAGAAAGAAAATGAGTTCAGTGGTTGAAGAAAAGAATATAGTTGAGGACAAAGATGCTTTCGCAGATGAAGTTGACAAAACTGAGATATGCCCCAATCCTACTTGTGCTCGTATAATTCTTGGACTTAGGCAAATTTGTAAAAATTATCAGTTAGAATTATTTGAGATAAAATGCGAGAGGAGTTCTTTTAAGGGTAGATGGCAAAAGAATGAGGAAAAGGTAAAAGCTCAGAAACTAGACATTGTGAAATATCAAAAACTGGCAACTGAGAAAACTCTCCTGTATGACAATGCTAAGTTAGAAATAGCTGAGCTTAGGAAGCAGGTAGATGAGCTCACACATAAGAACAATGAGTTGCAAGTGAAACTAGATATGAATCAAATGAGAAGCAAAAGAATGCTCGATGCTGGAAAGGAATTGTCACATGCTGTTGAGACTGGTCAAGTTGGGAAAGACACATCTGGGTTTGGGTCAGAGAAAACTGATAAATCTTTGGCAATGAACAGCATCATTCCTCTACCAGTTCCCAGAGATATTATAGGAATACTTCTTAGTGAGGATCAAGTTGAACGAACCAAGTCTGATTATAAAGAAGCTGCTCCTCCTATTGATAGTGTCTTGGTTGGAACTACACCATTGACTCAAGAAGAAATTGATAATGAAGCAAACATGACTTATGGTGAAGGGAGAGTAAAGGATATATCAGACAATGATGCTAAGTGTCAGAAATATGACAGGTGTCATAACTCTAAGTCTGATGATGCTGGGATAGAGTTGAAACCATACCCTAAAATTGAAACCCCATGCTTCAAAGTAATTGACGAAGTCAAAAGGGAAAAGGTGATCTTGTCGACACGGCCTGAGGGGAAGATCTTTATGACATCTGGATCAATGTTTGACCAAGAACCAGATGTAGGATATGAATTACCATCCTTCTCCTCCAAGTTCAAGGGTATAACCGATGGAGTGATAAGTGAACCTAAAGTTGAGAGGCCAAAGATCACCATCAAGCATCCGAGTATGAAACCAACGGCTGGAGTGAAGAATGAAAAACTCAAGGGAGTAGCCGTGTCTCCCATTTCTTCAGTTGAATCATGCAGTTGCTGTTGTAATTTCAAGAATGATGCTTCAACATCAGAAAATCCAGAGAGCACAAAGACAATGAGGACAGGTTCTACTCACGCTTCAAGGAACCAACAGAAAGTCAAATCTGGAGCTGCAGACAAGACAAGGAAGCAGACACAAGGCAAACCAGCTCCATATCAGCCACCAAAGTCAAATGGGTACACGTCTGACTTCTATATAAAGAAGCAGACTTGTTTTAATTGTGGCATCGCTGGTCATATTGCTAGAAACTGTCTTTATCGCCCCTATGAACCGTATTTTCCGAAAAGTCAAAGGGTTTCATCTCAGGAGTCAGTAAAGTCTAAGCCAATGATGGTGCAAACACCTAAGGTAAGGAAGACTGTTGCTCCTAAGGTTAAACCCTCTGATCAACATTGGGGCGCTGCCAAAGCTGAAAGAAAATCTATAAATCAAAACAACAGTCTTCCAAGTTACAAAAATTTTCAAAAACAGGTGAAGAAACCAGTTTCAAAACAACCGAAGCTTGAAAAACCCAAGGTAACTAGAACTGTTTTCAAAAATGATTCTAAAATGCAGAAGGTTGAAATACCTAAAGTCATAACTCAAAAGGTGACTAAAACAAAAACTGTTTTGAAAAGTTAATCTAAAACGAAGAAGGTTGAAATACCTAAGGTCACAACTCCAAAGGTGACTAAAACAAATGTTAAATCACCTGGAACTTGGAAACCAAAGGCTAATGTAGCTACAACCGAATCATCCCAACTTCCCGATTTTTCAAAAGGAATGTTTTTAAAAGAAATTTCAATCATTGATTCCTCAGGGGTACCCATAAAAACAATGGCCTGGGTACTATTAGCTAACTAATCTCTCACTCTGTGCGGGCTGGCGCCACGTCGTCGGATTTACTCATCAACACGTGATTTAATCAGAGATCACAAAAACTAGGGAAAATTAAAACTTTTATTTATATACTCAGATGATTCTTACACAGCGGAAGCATAAACGTAACATACGATATATTAAACATAAGGTAAACTAAACGTAAGGTAAGATATTCCAGCAACCAGCGTCTTCACCGTCTCCTCCTAGAGCGTGACCAAAGCTTGACCCATAGGTGCGTCAGAACCTAGCATACATACTTTTAAAAAGTCAGCTTACGCTGGTGAGTTCTACTGTTTAGTTCAAAACCGTGAAAGTGTTTACCTGGTTTTCACAACACACACATATATATATATATATATACCACAGATTAAATCCTAACATATAAGGATTATATTAATCGTGACCCTAGGGTAAACTTCTAGGTCACTATATTTAACCAACTATTTTGGTTCTCCATGAAGAGTCCGCTCACCACTGCACACTCCGTCCCATCTCGAAGGATAGTTATTACAACGGCCCAATGCAGCTCCGTCCGTACACGGTTCCCTAAGCCACCACTATGGGAAAGTAGCGTCTCTTCATTCTTCATCTTCTTCGAAAGGTTCGCCCGCCACTGCAATCGTCATCCTACCTTTTTCGTAAGATAGCTTTTGCGATGACCGACTGCCGCTCCGTCCGTACACGGTTCCCTAAGCCACCACTATGGGGAAGTAGCGACCCTTCGTCTTCAGTAGCAACACATGCTCTAACTCTAATAAGTCATATTAGCAACTCATGCTTCAACTCTATTAGGTTCTAGTAGCAACTCATACTTTCATTCTATTAGGTTATTTTCTCATCTTAATGTCTCATTATCCGATCGTACATACTACCTACTCCTAGTTAAATAACCAGATGCTTTAGGTTTGTTATTAAACAGTGATAAGGTATTCATATACTGCAACAAATGGACATCCCCCAATTTACCGTTAGTGTATGTATACAGGATGTACCAGCGGCGTATCCTCCACACTTCCAATATACCGGGTAACTTATACTACTATGTATATATATAGGATGTACCAGCGGCGTATCCACCACATATTAATATAAGCAAATGCATCACTTGTTCTCATATAATCATACATATTCACTAAATGTTTACTAACAACTCCCTAGTCACTTGGCTACTTAATTTCAAAGCAAGTATATACACATCACATTATAAACATCATAATTGCATAAAACGTATAAGCAGTTTAATAATAATTTCATCATATAACACGTATATATCAAGTCACAATTATCTTGAATATATGTTCACAAGTATTGTATGTATACTAGCCCGAAAAACATTTAAAAACATTTAAAACATTTAAAAGTGGGCTCATAGAACTCACCTGATATCTTTAATCAGTTATTCAGACAGAACCTCCGTTATGGTCCACAATTAACCTAATCGCGTATCGGATTGCATTAATGCAAAGTTATTATAAATAATACTTACGTTTATTTA
>JBCNJP010000008.1:37196291-37223948 GCA_039602395.1 Deinandra increscens subsp. villosa | reverse complement strand
TGTTACATTTATCTACTTTTAGGGTCAAGGTTCTAACGACCAATGTCATAACCTTGTTGATCAAAAATCAAAATTTTAAATAACCACCCTCTCCGTAAGAGGTTCAAACGTTAATGTAATAACATACATACCTTAGTGTTATCAGAATCTACGTATGTAGCTTTCTTACTCATGTTTACCTTGACGATAATCCTAGTCGGAATCTCGTTCCGCGGCTTTCCTGTTAGTTGTGTCCTTGCAGAGTCTAACTGTACCTACACATATTAAGCAGTATAACAATATTTGCAAATATTTAGCATGTCACTTGCCGTTTGCATTTCACATTCGATAATGTAGCACATATTTATTGGATGGCTCCCATGACTCTAATAGCCATTCATACCATCCCATAACCCTTTTTAGAATTACACTATTCCATCTATTACAATCCGACGTGTCGTACATGCATCAATTCTTGGCTTATATATTAGCCTTTAACATATACCACATTAATTATAATTCCTTTTAAATCATTTACACATCAGTATACACGTTTTAATCAAGCCATGGCTCCTAAGAGTCATTTAGCTATTTCATATCAGCAGATCTTACCCGTCTTGCCTCATCATTATTTATGTAATTCCTATGAATTGTTTATCATCCGGATACACATTAACCCATGGTTATTGCTTATGACCCTTAGTCACAATACCTCTCCATACTTCAATGTTCCAATTTAACATGGCCTAGATGCCATTTATTTCCAATATAACAGTTCATTATACTTTAGGCTTTATTTAATAGGTCGTGTCACGAACCCTTTGTCCATTTACCCTCATCCCATTAATGGGGTTTCTACGACCCCATCTTATTCACGAGGTCCTTTGCATTCAATCTGCATTTAGAAATTTAAGAAAGCTTACATAGCATCCTCCATGCAAATTCAGGAACGGTCACTTCCAACGCTCTTCCAGCTTTATAACCATCATTACTTGTGGGCCTCACCCATAAAGTTGGGTCGGTCACCCATCTAACAACTTCAATTCCCTATTAGTTATATAAAACTTACACGGGGATCAACATGACTCAACAACATGAGTTTTCCTATGTTTAAACAAGGTTAGTTCTCACCTTTTGTTAAACGTCTAGTCATTTCATAGGGTTACGAGTTTTCTAGCATATGCATTAACCCGTTTCTCCAAATTCTTATTTTCCATTTCGCAATTTTACTTGATTCTCGACTTGGGTTTTAACCCAAATCACTTGAAAATCAATCACATTATATAACTTGATATCATTTAACAATTTTACGATATCACATATCAACGTAAAGAAACCGTCCTAATGACTTTAGTAATTAAAGACATGGAACCATTTCAACTTGTTAGTTCCATGGTTACCCATTAATCTTTCAGTTATAATAACTTCATATAGGGTTCACCCTTTGTACATCTAGTGATGTCCTAAATGCAACCTTGTTTCAAATTAATGGCTTCACCAATTGCCATTTTCATTATATTGGTTTCACGGCTCCTAAAGAGTCGTTTTTCCACCAATTTCCATTTTCTTTATATTGGTTTAACGGCTCCTAAAGAGTCGTTCTTCACCAACTTCCATTTTCTTTATATTGGTTTCATGGCTCCAAAAGAGTCATTTTTCCACCAATTTCCATTTTCTTTATATTGGTTTTCACGGCTCCTAAAGAGTCATTTTTTTCCACCAATTTCCATATTCTTTATATTTCAATTTCAAATTATGACCTCATGGGTCCAAACTCTTATTTTGACCTGATTTAGACACATGTGTATGCATTACAATTTATCAAAGTGTAATCCAGGTTAGGTAGCCCTACCCGGTTGTATCATAGCACATGCCCATTATGCATTCGAGTCCTAGCCCAATGCATTTTGGAGTCGTATGTATCCTCATTCATCCACTTGCTTGTGGGAAATTGTCCTGTAAAATCAATATCACGTTTGACCACCTTTAGGGTTTTCCTCACCTATACCAAGGTTACCTCACATGAGCATAAATATTCACACGTTTCAAGATACAACATTGCCGAATTATATGTCACAATGCTATCTTGTTACATTAACAATTTTCTATTCAAGATAAAACATTACACAATTACTTGTCATAATTCTATCTTGTTACCTTTACAAACTTTTATCTCATTTATGATCTATGGTTCCGATTTACCATTTATGATCAAATACCACACGATACATGGTGGTGGCTCCCTAGAACCCTTTTCACTCATTGTATCATGCTTGATAATTATATGGTTCTTACAAAACAAAACCATGATCCTAACATAGTAGGATTCAAGAATACTTACCAATTTCAGATCCCTTTGCCCTTGGCAAGGTTTTCTAAGTTTTATTGGTCATAACCTATAACTTTCTATAGGTTTATACGAGGTTTCTCGCCTGTGCTTTACCCCGTTTCTACCCGCCTTACTGATATTTTGGGCTCTTAAAGCCTCCATTTTCTATTCCTATGTAAGATCACCACCATCATGATCCGTCATTGATCTTCATAATTAGAATTTTCATCAACTTTACAGCTTATATTTACCCTTTCCCGCAGAAAGGTTTTTATAACATTATATTGGTCGTGGCCAAATCCCCCCACATGTTTATACGAGGTTTCTAGCCTTGGCTTTACCCCGTTTCTACCTGGGACACTTCACTTACACACTTCCCACTTAAGGAGTGAAACACATCCCCGTGCGTTTCCCCGAGTGACAGTCAATGACTTTGCCTTTACTGGCATATAGGAATTATTATTCCCATTGAACATAAACAATAATAATTAGTTTATGGTTAAACACCTAACTCGGACACTTCATCAAGCTAGAACCGATCACTTTTCCCGTTCCCTGAGCTCAAGGTTTGGGTTCATGTACTCCCCGAGTATTTAATTCCCTCAAACAATGGCTCTGATACCAAATTGTAACACCTGTGTACAATTTGATGCCAAACATAATCATCTATTTCATAAAATTTGGTCCCAGAAATTTTTTGTCCAAAACCTATCGTTTGACAATCCAAAAGACCACTGCCATGGTTTACATTTACAACATAAACCATTTCTAAGTTTGACATCTAAAAGTTGTTCATAAACATTTACATATTGCATAAACCAAAAATGCGGAATGGTTTGTTCTTCCCTCTTATGATCGGTTCATTCTGCACTTGATGAGCACCCTTTCAAGCCTTCGCCTTACTTGCAACATACTCACTTTCAATAGTGAGTTTCTATTGCATATCAATGGGTAAACAACATTAAACAATGAAGAAAAACAAGTAAAACTATAACTGGTCTTCCACGTGTATCGCTTACCGCGACCTTACGTCCAAGCGATACGCTTGGTTTACCACGCGTATCACGAAGTGATACGCTATGAGTCGCTTTTTCAGGGATTTGGCTAAATCCGGCCAGATTTTTTCTTAGCCAATTTTTTTGCTACTTTCCCCTTTTTCTACCAACTTCTCTTGAGCTATTTGGGGCCTTAGATTATGCATCATAGACCCTCAAAACACTTAGAAATCAGGTTATTATGTACAATAACAATTGGTGATCAATAATTAACAATTCATACCTGTCTGTGGGTTTACCTAACCCGTTTAAGGCACACATATCATTAAGGACATTTACATTTGTTAGTACTATCACTTAGTCGATGTGGCCACTATGGCCTACACGACTATACCATCATTTTGTTTAAGGTCTAAGGACCCGGTTCATGTATTCATGCAATTAAGCATACCCATTCATTTTTGGGTTGCATAGTCACCCTTTTTTAATACGTTTACAACTTATTAACCCGATTGGCCAGTTAAGATGGGTCCATGCCTTTGGCGCCTCCAAATTCATTGATTGACCACAATTATAGCATTGAGGATCTATGGTTCTATAAACCATTTATGATCCTCCATTACCCGTTACATGGCGATGGTTTCATTGCCCCATTTCCGCCCATTGCAACTTATTAAGTTATTTTGTGATTCCTTCAAATCTTGCTTATGGTCAATTCTGTGATTGGAGAGCCCTTAGGCAATGAGGCTTCATGGTTCCTAACCATTCATCACCCCCCCCCCCTTTTTTTAGAGTATCTCATGGCTTGTTTCATTATTATGAGATTACACAATCTACATTTCCATAAATTAATACTTGTAACATAAACAATGTTACCTGACAATAAGTCAATTTCACATATGTGGCTCCTTAGAGCCATTTAAGCTATTTGACCCATTAACATGGGCTTCAGCTAGTCATATAACCACTAGGCAATATTTTTTCATTCTAGTGTGGTTTTTTTGGACCGTTTATCTATTTCAACCCGTTTGACTCATTAACTTGAATCCTACGGTTCATTTGTCGCTAATGTTATACATTCGTATAACCATGGTTCCTATGAACCATTTAGTTAAGAATTATTCTTTGACTCACTAGTCTGATTCCTTTAGAATCATTTGACCCATTTTATTTGCTTTCTAATCCAATATTTTAAACACACACTCTACCCTGACAATTCAAGGTTTACATTTAACCTCTTTCCGGTAATCTACTTACCCTTATGTGGGTACCTTAATTGGTACCATAATCCATTCATATTATTGTAAGAACAAATATCATAACACATTAGCTACCTTATAGGGTGTAAGTAGTACTTACCTCGATTCGTCCTAAAGTCCTTTACCACTTCATCCGGTTGACCCATTTGATTCCAATCTCAAAATATAGCTTTATCAATGGTCAACATTTAACTCATTAGTATTCCCTTTCATGACTAATCTAGCCATTTTGGTACTAATAATTTCCATTATGCATATTCATCATATTTTATGTTCAAAATGAAACCATCACTTTGACTTATAAAGTCCAACCAACAATTTACATACAATCACATATAATTGCACTATTCACATATCATATAGGTCATATGATATGCAAATTCAACTTTCATACATGTATAGAGCAAGTATAAACACAACTTCAATCTTAATTGATTTTAGAAGGTAATATTTTTGTGTAGACTTTTTTAGAAATGCTGTTGTAATTGGCCATTTTGACCATCCTACTATGTTTTCCAGCCTTCCATGTTTAAAGATGGAATGTAGCATACTGAAATACCTTTACAGGCATATATGGCACACCCTCTAACGATTTTTATATGGTTTTTGTTAGAACACAATGTAAATGTAACACAAAACAGTCAAGTATTAGAAGAAAAGACAAGATACATCCTTAAAAGAGAAAGGATATGAAAGTCTGTATGAAATACAGATTTCTGCATGATTTCTGTATTCATACAGAACTACTCCGGAAATTCCGAAGTAGTTCTGTACAGTCTAAATTCTATAAAAAATCATCATTTCTGTAAAAGGCTTCTAATAGGAAGCATCAAAAGTCTTCAAAGAAGAGCCCCGAAGGAGTTCTGGACTATTAGAAGATAAAGATTATGAGAAGAACAAATTCTACCTTTGTGTGAAGAACAAGCAAAATGAATGTCAACTTGACATTTCTCATGAAAGCAGTTGAAGACGGTTGAAAAATAGATAAATTGAATATCTTCAATTTATCTCTATATACTCTGACATACTACAACATCAACCGTCCTCAACCACCTTATCCAAATACAACTTGCTACATTTGCCTATAAATAGCAAGCTGACTTCACCAAACAAAGCAAGACATCAAGCATACAATTCAATATATTCCAAAGCAATTATAACATCACTCCCATAGAAAAGTTATTTTTGTTGATACATAGTTATACTATAAATTGTGTAAACCATTATTTATATTTGAGATATACAAAATAACTTTTTTTATGAATTGATGTCTTCCAATTTGATTTACTTTCCGCAACTTGTTTATCTTGTTTAAATCAAATTGTGCCAACATTGTTAAAGAGCCCCTCACGGGACCCAACAGTTTTATACATTTTTTCTAAAAACAGGACAACAGCTTAATTTATTCCAAACAGCATGCTGAGTAATCTGCATAGCTGCGGAAATCATCATTTTCGACCCTCTTAATATACGAATCAGTTTCAGATTTATAAAAGTGAGTTGAATTAGTTTCAAAGACCTTTCCAACCATATAAGCCAAACCCTCATTGGATGCTCGAGTAATTTACTACGAACTTTTAAAACAGGGCTAAAACTGATTTTTAATCACAACAACTTTGTTTTGCTTTCATTAAAAACTCACCTAGACATTTTATTGAACACCTTGTGTGCAATACTCGTAGTAAGTCTAAATCAACCTACTTTGCTTTGGATAACATTCCATTACTTGCAAATCATGTAAATTTTACGAGTTTGCAAGTTTACATCCAACTATTTTCAATTAGCAAACCTATAAAGACCCATTTTCATTTGTAAGCATTATAGGCTCCAAAAACTCCACATTCATGGGTTAACTTCGTGATCTAGGGGTCACCCTACCTAAACTTAATGCTTAGGTCAAATTCACAAGCAATAGCTTGTTCTAATCATCATGTGAGGCCATCAAATTTTCAACCAATTCGACCAATTATCATCAAATTTTCGAAAGTAAACATGCAAGTAACATGAGGTTTGCTTACCCAATAACCTCCAATAGTTTTGCTATGATTAGAGCTTCAAGAATCTCCTTTATCCAAAAAAAAATTCGCAGCTTGTAGCCATCTAATTGAGGATGTCAAATTTCTAGGGATTGGAAGGGAGAATCACGATGCTTGGATGTTCATAAGTATGACATCCAGGTTTCTCCCCTTTTTCCTTAATTGAGTTTAATTAAAATTGCAACCCTAGTCCCTCAAATTTCAACATTTTGATTCTAATTAACCAAAACATTAATTTACTCATTAAGCCCCTCATGTACATAACGGGTTAAGTCATGGATTAACGTCCCGTCTTATTTATTTACAAATAAAATATTTATTCTGGTTTTGGGATGTTACAAATCTACCCCCCCCCCCCCCCCTTAAAGAAGGTTTCGTCCCCGAAACCTATTCCAAGTCTTAGTCACACCAACACGTACAACACACAAGTCTATCAACAGACAATAGGAATACATACAACAAATTCCAAGACACAACATAACAATAACTTCAAAAGATTTCCATTTCAGACAACGAAAGTCGATTACAATGCATACCTAAAGGGGCAAGGAAAGCAACAAATAAAGCACAAACAAAGCAAGCTAACTAAGCTTTCGGGTGCACAACAGTCGAGTCCGAGCCACCTACGGTCGACGCTGTAGCTCCGAGTGTTTGGCCTCGACCCCCCGGAGTAGCCAGCCGGATAACTCTTGGTCGGATCGCGCGAAAATAACCCATTGTTTTGTTGGTACAACCGACCAAAGCATCCAAATATGGATAGGTCACCTTCGAATAGCTCTCAACAGCAGACTGCAAGTCGGTCTCAGAATTTGGCTTGTAATAACGACTAGCCAAGATGTGCACCATGTACCATCACAGTACTTTGCAACTTGCCCAATGGCTCTCGAAACTCAGCACTTTCCGTCAGTTGGTCAAAAACGTAATGGAAACCATCCTAAATAAGCCACTGTCGGTCACTGCCATACGTCTTGTCCCGAGTAATAGCTCCATTATAAAGAGCCTCGACCCTACTCTTGTCGAGCTTCAACTCAGCAATCTCTGCATCAAAATGATAGGAGTCATCCTCCCAGGCCTTACACAAGTCAGCGACCGACTACTTCAGCAAAGAATTCATCTTCTCGACGACTTCCTTCTCGGCCCTCACTTTCTCCGCCCTCACTTTTTCCAAATCTTCCTTCAAACTTGACATAGCCTCAAGATGAAATACTAGGATTTCAAAGACTTTAACTCTTTCTTCAGGGTAAGCAAGTTGTCTTCCAGAGCATCGAGCTTGAGTCTTGACTTGTTCAAATCCCTCTCTAGTCGGGCATTTCGGCTAATCATATTCACCCCGACAGTATAAGCCCGGGTCAACTTAAAGTAGGCTTTACGCCTAGCTTCAGTATGTGTTTCGTTCTCCAGCTCAATCACCTCACCCGAAGGGATATACAAATGAGCAAAGTCATGGCACAAAGAAACAGTGTCCAGCCGAGCCTCATTCTTTAGTTGCCAGCCAGGATAGAAGATAAAGACCAACAGCCTCATGGCTCAACTCTTAGCAAGGAGATACATCAGAATCATCCACCGTGCCAGGAACATCATCCAACAGGGACCCAGTTGTCTTGAACAACCCCTTGAACACTCGACCAACTTCAGGTCGACCCGTCGGTCCATTCAAAGTACCAACACCAAAAGCAGGCCCTTCCTGCAGATCACAAAGAAAATCATAACAGCTGTCAGTGAGACTCTGACAAATCAAGGGGAGAGAAGTAAAACTCACAGTGGTCGGGATATCATTTGCCTTCTTTACCTTAGCAGCATCGCTGTCACCTTTCTGATTTCCATCCTGGTTGTCACCCGCCCCCGACCAACCCTCCGTCTCAGAGGAGTCACTACTCTCATCCACCAACTTGGGCTCACCCTCAGGGTCAGCAGTCGGAGACTCTGACTCGCCCTTAGGTCCTTTTGACCTTTTGTTTCGGATAGGCAATGAAATAGCCCATTTAGCTAGATGCTTCACATACAGCGGCATCTCCCCCTTACCACCTTTCTCTACTTTCTCACTCTTATCAAAAGTTTTTCTCTTTCGACTCTTCTTCCCCTTCCTGGAGTCTCTTTCCTCCCAGATGACCAATTCATCACTTGCACCACCCATTGCATACCCAGTTATGGATTAAACACCATCTTCAATGGTAAAATACTCAACACGATGTTTCCCTGTCGCCTCAACAGGGTGCTCTTCATCCTCACCAAGGGGTGCTACCCTGCACAACGCCCTCGGCATCATCCAAGCTAATGAAAGATAGAAGGTCCATATCTACAAAAAGCAAAGAAAAAACAACATGAGCACATAATTTAGCAGACAACACAATCGGATTGAAAGAACAATAAGGCATTACCCCGACCATCATACTTAAAGGTTGACAGATAACCAATCTGACTCAAGTCGTGAATACTAACACCCTCTTGGGAAACGGCTTCAACGGAATCTGGAGCTTTACCAGCTTATTTACTATATCTGGATCAAACCCTTCCTCCTGAGCCTTACATGGCTTCGACGGAGGCTTGGTAGGTTTCCAAGGAGTTACTACATCCAAAATCTTATCTGAAACCCAAAAGAACTTATCTTTGAAATCTTTCACTTCACTCGCAACCTGAGACAAATAACAAGGACTCACAGTACCGTCCTCATACTTGACTCAGCGCTGGTCCACAGTTAACCAATCGCCTAGCCGATTCATTCCAAAAACTAATGGAATACACCCAGGGTTGGCTCCTTACCTACTCCCCTAGAGGCCACCACAAAATGTGTTATTCTTAAAATTGATAAGAGATAAAACTAAGAAAATCAATACTCGGCTCACATAACAAAGACGAAGACAACATTTTTACTCCGAGTCCGATAACAGTATCCAGACCACTACACATCGGACTGGGGGCTGATGATGTATGTTCGATTCGAATGACGTCACACGCATACATGTTCCAAACATCCAACCTCAGAAAGATAAGTCAACCAAGTCAAGGTCGACTGACAATAAGCCAGAAGGCCAACTGACGATAGTGTCACACCCTGAACTTTTCGGAACGGAGGCGTGTGACGTCATGGAGTCATAGTCGTGGATACATTGAACGACCTCTAAATGATTAAACGTTTTGATTTATACACAAATGTCTTCCAAGATGCAGCGGAAAGTAGTGATAGTAAAACAATGATTTGTGGAGTACAAAAGTTGAGTTTGAAAAGTATGACGTTTCCAAGTTGATGTGATGGTTATGAAAACATCAAATGCGCTAAGTGTTGACTATGACACCAATCAACATGCAGGTCCTAATGATGAATGCCAATCCAAGCAAGCAGCAGTTAAATACCTGAGAAGTCATGAGCTTAAAAAGTCAACATAAAGTTGGTGAGTTCACAGGTTTGATGATTCTACAAATGGTTTGTAAACAGTTAAAGGCATACAAAAACATGTAGTAACAGAGTCGTGTAAGTCAAGTTTTACACAGTTTAATGAATGGCTTGTGCACATCAGGGTTTGCAGAGTTTGTTTGAAAGGCCCGTGCACATCAGGTTTGCACGTTTTGTTAAAAGGCTTGTGCACATCAAGGTTTGCACGGTTTAATGAATGGCTTGTGCACATCAAATTTTGCACGGTTTTGACGTTACTCGGCTTACTGTAGTTATTTGTTGATATGGTCTCACATGAACCTCAAATTCGACTACTAACGGATTACCCACTTCATGGCATTCTATCCCAAAATACCGAATAACACAGAATAACCGATATGTACCCGTTTGTATTTGTTTTGGAGAGTACGATTGAATATATTTATTGATCAAATAAATATACGAAACCAATATTTATATGTCATGACTTAAACCCTTTTATAATTATTTGGCAAAATAATTATATAAATATTTTCAAGTGAAAATATGTGACAAGGTTTATTGAAATAGTATAAGTAAGTTAAAAAAAATACAAGCCTTTATATTTATACTTATACATTTATAAAGGATTTTATAAATTCATTTGACAAAAGTCATGATCATGTTACGTTAAGATGACCATCTTTTGATAAGTTAGAAGTATAAGTGTTAAATTAATTATATGTTCAATATAATTATTTGACGTTTAAAACATCGAAAGTGTTTTACGTTACCACTTAAAATGCGAACATTTTCATTTAGAAATCGTCAATGATTATTTTCCAAGTCAAAATGTTTGGCGTCGAAACGTTAAACATTTTATAACAAGTTGACTTGAGATTATTTTATAGAATCCAAGTCTTTTTAAAGTCCAAAAATACAATTATTCCATGTCTTTAGGAATATTTAATTTATTAATTTTTAAACAAGTCTTTGTTTATCAAAATTAATTCCATGGTTTTAGTTGGTCATCTAACTTGTTAAGTGATTATGTTTTATATTTTCATGACTTATCAAGATTTCTACTAACACATAAGTGTTAGGATTAAGTCATGAGTTAGTTATTTATAAAAATAAAAATAAATAATCCACTAGCCAAAGCAAGGACCTTTATGTTCACCAAGGGAACAAATCTTACTAATACTTGAAGTATTATGACAAATCTACTAACACAAATGTGTTAGGACCAAAATAAATAAATAACAAGTAAGTAAATTGCAAGAAATTAAACGACAAGTAATTAAATGCAAGATAAATATAAATGATCTAGGTTTTGATACACAATACTCCCAAATTTGGTTTCTCTAGTGTACAACCCCACTTCTTGGCTATTTTAAGCCCTAAGGCACCAAAGATGTGTTAGATCAAGTCACTTAATTTATTAACCCAAGTGTTGGTTGTTTTAGAGGATTAGAGAAAGAAATGTTTTTAAGTTATATCAAGACTTGAGGTATTTTTGGATGTTAGAAAATATATGGAAAAAGTTTTAAGAACACTCACAAAAGAGTAGGATAGGAGTGGTGGTGGTTCACGGTGACTAGTGGTGGTTTGGTGGTGGCCGGAGGTGGTGTAGCGGTGGCTAGTGGTGGTCGGCGGTGGCCAAAGGGGAGGAGGGGGTGGTGTTCGTCCTAGCCGAATTCAAGGGAAGAGAGAGAGTGAGTTTGGGGGGAGGTAGAAGATTTGAGGAAGGTGGAAGGAAAAGTCGTGATGAGGGGGGTGTATTTATAGGTGGTCTTGGTGGTTAATGACCAATAGATTTTGGCTTGGTCTTGAAGGCTTATATAAAAGTGGAAGACAACTAATCAAGTAGGCTAATTAGGCATGTGGGGTTTATAAAAATATATAGATTTTTATAAAGTGTAGGTGTTTACAAGAGATCATGGTGACTTTTTTATAAAAATTCCATGGAGTTGAGAATTATTAAAAGACTAGCTTTTATAAAAAGTTTACATGAAACCACTAATTTTTATAAAGTTTTAGTTTTATAAAAATTACAAAGGTGGTGGACTTTTGTAAAAAAAAGATGGGTTGGGTTTAATTTATAAAAAATTGGGCTTAATTAGTTGGGCCAAAAATTTATAAATAAATTCATTTGGCCAGTTGGGCCTCGGGCCGGATTAGGCCAGATAACCGAGCCGAATCAGCTCTCGGTTCGGTTACTGGGCTGATTATTGGGTCGGGCCTTGGGTCGTGTTAAGGGTCGACGGGTTGGGTCAAAACTATCGTTGGGTTACACTGAGTCATCAGGTAAAATTTTGGGTCAATCGGATAAGTTTTGCGGTTATTGGGCCTGACTAGGCCCAACGGGGTTACGAGTTCGAGGTTCGGATGATGTTTGGATTTTTCTGAGTGAAATGGGTTGAGGAATTCAAGTCTTGACAAAACTTTTAGTTTTATAATAGTTTACTTAAATTTTTGACGTGTCGAACAGTCAGTTCGGACACCGGGTGAAATATATAAAAGTTATATTTTATATATTTTTTTGTTGTTAAGGTTCCACTAAGTCTTTAGCGGGTTTACTTGATTCTTAAAACGGACAAAATAGTTGATACAAACTCGGGATTTATTTAGACGATTATATATATATATATATATATGTTAACAGGCAGTGATCAGATAATTAACAGATAAAGCACATATTAATGGTAACGGTAAAAGTCAAAGTAACGGGTTTGACCTGGAAATTTTTACGGGTTGTCACAGATAGGCCGACAGAAAAGTCGACCAAGTCAAGGTCGGCCGACCACGAATGAGGAAGATCGAACCATGACAAGTCGGTTGACAACATAGTCAAGGTCGACCTACTGACTAATCATCAGTCGAATCCCAGACATACAGGTCAACCTGGAAAAGGTCGACCGACTACAACTTATACGGGTCGGACCTTAACAGGTCGACTGAATACAACTTACATAAGTCGGACCTTAACAGGCGACTGACTACAACTTACATAAGCCGGACCTTAAGAGGTGGACCGACTCCAACTCACACAAGTCGGACCTTAACAGGTGACTGAATACAACTTACATAGGTCGAACCTTAACAGGTCGACCGACTCCAAATCACAGAGATCGGACCTTAACAGGTCGACCGACTACAAGCTACATACGGCAGGCCTTAATAGGCCGACTAACCATAGATATGGAAGGTCGAATGATTACAGGCCGGCTAAAAAGTCGACCAATCACGACCGATTGACCATAACAGGAAAGTCGACTCACAATAGGCTGACAGACAAGTCGACCAAGTGAAAGCCGACTGACCGCCAACCTACTCTGGTCGAACCCTAACAGGTCGACTGACTACACCTTATGAGTCAACCTACCGACCCAATCTTGGGTCGGACTCTTAAGGAAGCTAGTCCGAGACGGGTAGGTACATACCAACGCTCATACACATGGGTCGACGTCCCAAGACTCGACCTGACACTAAAACCAATGTGATTACCCAAAACAGCTATTGTGGTTCTTTGGCACAGTCCAGATGCCAGACCTGCAGCATGCTACTTTGGGGACCTGACATTGATGGCACTACGAGACAAAGGTTGAGGGTTATAAATACCCCTCAACCTCCAGGTAAATTCTCAAGTCATTGCGCTCCCTCTCGTTTTGATTACTCTTAATCTCTTAAAACACATACTTAGTCTCACGCCCGAGCTTGGTCGAAGGACACCCAGTCCTGCTCCCCAGGAACAACGGCGCTTCTGTTTTACAGGTTCCAGCATAAGACCTCAACTGCCGAGTCGACAGGTCACCAGAAGACCTCAACTGCCGAGTCAACAAGTCACTAGAAGACCTCAAGCGTCGGGTCGACTGATTGCCAGAAGACCTCAAGTGCCGAGTCGACTGATCACCAGAAGACTCGTCTTTCCCACCTTGTAGTCGAACCGCCTTGATAGCTCGTCCTAGGTCTCTACCTATTCGGTTATCCTTGGTAGCCCGATTCTACATTGCCGGAGCTAATCAAATAGCCAGTCGACTTAAATCATTGTTGCTATCAGTGGCGCAATTTCTTAAATAATATTCTAAACGACCCTAAAATTCTTAATTTAGTTAACTTTTTTTTGTAAATTTTTGTTTAAGTTTTAGATTGTTAGTTAATTTATAACTTGATTACTTAGCTAAATTTTTTAAATGTCAGATGTTGAATATTTTATTAATGTTGTGTTAGTTTATTGGTTAATTATTTGATTTAAGTTTGAATTTGTTAATATGATCAGACCCGACATGAATCGAGCCGAAGAAATTACCCATTTACCAATACATAACCGACATTTAAAAATTCACAACCCATTTCAAATTATGGTATGTGTTATGTTAGGAAGTCAGTTCGAGATAACTAATCTCCCAAAATATACTCTTGAGCGGGGTTAGACTTCAAAGAAATAAGAGATTAAAAAGACTAAGTTTCTGCAACAATTTTTCTCTACCATTTAAAAGCAATGTACAAATCATATCAGTCTGCGACTAGGTGAGGGACCGGATCGCTTCACGATCTGATATACACATCTTTATGAACTACGTTTTTGACATGAAAACAAACATTTCCATATATATACTATATATATATATATATATATATATATATATATATATATATATATATATGTGGAGAGGATCATTTGAGAACTAATTGAGTTTGAGAACTAAAGAGAACTATTTCGCATGTGAAATTACTCTATTTCGCATGTGAAATTCAATAAAAAATCTTTTTTTAGATTTGATATAAATAAATAAATAAAATTTATGATAAACAATGAGAATTGTGAAAAATTAAATTCATGAATGATGCAGATTACGCGCACTCATTCTAATCCTTTCGTTTTACTCTTTGTTCCAAAATCAAGCCATGTGCATCATAGATTTCATTACATAATCATTCATGAGTTAAATTTTTCACAATTCTCATTGTTTCTCTTAGATTTTATTTATTTATTTACATAATATCTATAAAAAAAAATTTATTGAATTTCACATGCGAAATATAGTAATTTCACATGTGAAATAGGGTGTCTACATGTCTACACTTATGGGGGTGTCTACAATGAACCTCACCCTATAATATATATATATATATATATATATATATATATATATATAGGGGAGTGATATAATGAAAACCTCTCCGAGTTTGGAAAACCGTGAAAACCAAGCTAAAAAATTCGTTTTTTGTTCCGATTTTTTTATGGTGACTCTCTAAGTTAAAAAGACCCGCTTTATGCAAAAAAGTAAAAAAAACGCCTAGTAAATTTTTAAAAAATATATATATTATAACTGATGTTACATATGTAACAGTACCCTGTTACATATGTAACATCAGTTATAATATATTTATTTTAAAAAAATTTACTAGGCGTTTTTTTTACTTTTTTGCATAAAGCGGGTTTTTAACTTAGAGAGTCACCATAAAAAAATCGGAACAAAAAACGAATTTTTTAGCTTGGTTTTCACGGTTTTCCAAACTCGGAGAGGTATTTATATATATATATATATATATATATATATATATAGGGTTAGGGTAATTCATGCGAAAACACATCTTTTTGTGAAAACTGCGAAAACACATATTGAAACTCACGTAACTTTTTCATACGTTAACGATTTTTCATAAAATTTGCGCCAAAAGTCTTAGAATTACGTTATCTTTAAATCTGGAGCAAAATTATTAAAAAAAAATCTGAACGTTTTTTTCCACGTGTGTTGCACACGTGCATCATATAATTAAAAAAATTTATAAAATGCTATTTTTTTTGTTTAAATCTAAAGATAACACAACTATAAGATTTAGGGTGCAATTTCTTTTTAAACTATTAATGTATATCACATGTATGAGTGTTTTTTTTGGTATGATGCACATGTGCATCATTCAATATAAAACGTAAAAAAATGATGAAAATATATGATATATGGTGCGACTAAGAAAAACAAAATATTAACTCATACTAAAAGTATGAGTTTTTTTTGTGATGCACATGTGCACCACACAAAAAAATATTTAAAAAATAAAAAAAGCGTTAAGTTTTTTAAAACTTTTATAGGATTAAAGATAATATAATTTTAAGACTTTTGGTGCAAATTTTTAAAAAAAATATTAACGTATGAAAAACTTATGTAGGTTTTATATGATTTGTTGTACGCAGTTCTACACAACAAAAATGGTGTTTTCGCAGGATCCATGTCCCCTATATATAATATATATATATATATATATATATATATATATATATATTATATATAGGGAGAGGATCATTTGAGAACCATTTTGATTTGAAAACTAAAAAAAACTAATTTGAGCCACAAGTTTATTTACATGTATCCCCCTCCCATTAATTGTAGTGGTCCCTCTGAAATTTGTGGTCTGAGAGTTAGTTCTCAAAAGTTCTCAAAACAAAAAGTTCTCATTTGAACCTAACCCTATATATATATATATATATATATATATATATATATATATCCTTATCTTTATCTATAGTATATTGTAATACATATGAGACGGACAAAAATGTTATTTACTTAAAAAATTAAGAGTTGAAGAGGGTAAAGTAATATTTTAAACAATGAATCAAAATTATCTTTTTAATTGAAAATCAAAAAATTAAACATCTATGTAATGATCATCGACATTTAATGATGTTGAGAGATGTTCAAATGAGAAGTTTGGTTTGGGTAAAAAATATAAGAAGGAATCTCAGCCATTGGATATTGATCTAATAAAATAGGAAGGAGGGGTAATTTGGTCTTAGCCATCTTTGTTAACTTTTAATTAAGCTCGCCTATTGTTTTAAACATTCATAATTTTCATATACGACATTATCTTTAAAACGCGTATAGTTTTGCTATATATAAAATTAAAAAAAAAGTACTGTTTCGATTTTTTACACAAATGTTCAGATCATTGTGTCATATTTTGTCAAAAATGTTCAGATCATTGTGTCATATTGTGTTAAAATGTTCTGATCATTGTGTCATATTGTTTCAAAAATCGAAAGAATCGTTTTTTTTTTAATTTTATATATAGCAACACTATATATAATTTTGACACGATAACAAAATGACACACTAATCTGAACATTTTGACACAATGATCTGAACTATTTGATACATCGAAAGAATAAATCTTTTAATTTTATATATAACAACATTGTACGCGTTTTAAAGATAAAAAACGCTCGTGTTTATGGTGTAATTTTTTTTTAAATTAGCGTCGTATGTAAGAGTTATGAAAGTTTAAAAATAGGGGAACTTAATAAAAAGTCAAAAATGTCATTTCATCTTTTGTTTTCTTTTGTTTTTCTCTATAATTCTACATAGGAAAACGTTGGGCATAAATCTTCATTTAATTGAAGATCTAATGGCTATGATTCTTACTTATCGTTCTTATCAAAATAAAACTTTTCACAATAACATCTCTCTAATGATGTTATATAAGTAAAGTAAATAATAAGTCAAATACTATAAATTGCATTTGATATATAGAAACGAATACCGCGTTACGAATTTTCATTATCACAGCATCGCGCGGATTTCTTATTAGTGTATGTATATATAATGTGAGGGTAAGAATAGTTAAGGTTAATAATTTTTTATTTTAACCGATAAAGTTTTAGTTTACTTTATTTTAGCCACATAATTTCTAAGTTATTTTATTTTCAAGTCTTAGGGTTTTCTTTTTTCATTTTTTTTTTATTTTTACCATAAAAGTTTTAGTTTATTTTAGCTACAAAACTTTGTTTTAGGTTTAAGAAAATTGATTTCTTCATATAAAGATCTCTATTGACATGTAATAGTATAGTTACATCTTGACCACATAGTTAGTTGGGCTTGCTCTAGAGGTGCTGAATAATACAAATAGGTTGGTAATAGGGTTATATTTAGATTAATCTGGTCAACCCCATTACCCTTGTGATTTGGAATCCTTACGTGATATTTCAATTTTCAAATCCATACCTGATACTCAGATATCTTCAACATATCCCGTAAAGAAGTGAAGATGAAAGTTGATTTTGTTTGGTGCAATATGTATTTATATGAACATGTTGGATGGAAGAAGAGACTATTATGTTATGATTGAACGAATCAATAAGTAAAATTAGTCTTTTTGAGCAAACATTCTTCATGAACATGGTGGTATATTAGTGTTCAAAACTTGTGGGAATGTCAAGTTTGTATTTTTAACATGGATTGGTTTTGGGATTATTTTTCTTGATGATGACAACAATTGGTGTTGTTTTGAACTTGTATTCATCTTCTAAAAATTGACATAAACACAAACAGATCCATTTCAAGGTCATCTTCTAGAAATTGCAACAATTAGAAGGTATTTGAATGCTTTCTAATGACATCTTGTATTTAGTACCTAACACAAATAACCCGCCCCCAAATAACCCGTTACTCGATACCCGAACAACCCGGAGCTAATTAGAGTTATGGGATAGATTCCCAAAAAAACCCGAAAACCCGACCCGTTTAACCCAAAACCTGAAGACAAAACCCGATCAACACCCCTAGCTTGTTGCAGCGGTGAATCAAGCTGATTCCCACTTGGGTTCGATTCTTGGGGCTGCTAGTTTAGAAGTGTATTCTTGTTGAGTAGGTTTAAAATGTGGTCGTGTTAAATTCCATTAGTGTTTTGTGTACCTATGATTTTGTTGTTGCGACATTGTACAAATCTTAACGTTAACATATGAAGATCCTCACCACAACGCGCGGGGATAACACCGCTAGTTGTTGCTTTAAAGTAAATTCAAATTATCAAACATGACAAGGTCACATGCTTTTATACAGATTATAGATTATAGAAGCATGTCAATTTGATGATGGAGAGGGTACAGTCCCAAGAAGAAAATGCCTACAGAACATGCGTCCTAGTCCCATATTACTAAGAGAAGAAAATGGTGCAAAAATACCAACATTATATAGAAAACAAAAAAAAACACATTTGTGGAAGAAAAATGTTCAATCTTTACCACGTTGTTGCATCTTAGCTTCATTTGAAGTATCAATTGGAGGTAACGTCTGCACATCAAACAAATATGACCATTAGCACATAATGTTTATAATTTTATACTTACTACTTACAAAACACCAACACCCATAATTTTAAAGATAAAAGTGTTTGAACATGCTTCTTTTGACCCATTTGTATGGTGTGTCATCACTGTAAACAAATAGTGGTTTGTAAAAGAACAAAAAACACACACCCCATATTGCTCGAAGGGGTTCACAATTTCACATAGTTACACTCTAGCACAAAAGAAAGGACACAAGATGGCATCGTGACAATACTGATGGCAAATTAGAGTTCCACTGACTTCTTGGGCAGAACTAGAGGGGGTGGACGTATGTTGACCCTCTGGCCGGCCAAATTTTCTATTAATAGGGAATCTAAAATTATCTTTATCTTGTAGTTTGACCCCTGAATTGCCCACAGCCTTAGAGTTCTCGTTGCGGCACTGAATGCATTATTGTTCAAAAGTATGTTACAAAGATGCAATAAACACACAGTAGGTTAGCTAAAGAGCAAATGAACTAGAGCCTTTCATCTTAATAATACCTTCATATTTGAGACCAAGATGGAAACATAATTAGATTGATATGCACTGTTCCATTATCTACTCAACAAGTTAAAATTCATATCAGCTGTGAACCCGGAAACAGAATAATAAAATGTCAAACTTTGAGACATTTTATCAAACAGCTTATGTGCAAAGTTAGAAGGGCCATTTTCTATATCTATGGTGCACAGAACTTAGGCTCGTAAACATTTCAAGAATTAGTGAGTGAGTGAGTACAATATTAAGAGGAATCTATCTTGAAGGCAAACAAATATGAGATATGTATGCTTGAGAGAAGAAAAAGAAGAAGAAGATAAACCAAATCAGGGTTGAAGAAGTTGTGGACGACAGATGCACCAGAGAGCAGTGAAAAGACGACGACCACCGTCGACCATGCCATTGACGGAGTACCCGTCGGCTGCTTACCGCCGAATTTCCCCTTCATCGCCGATGATCGCAAAGATGCAACCAAACCACCGCGGTCTATGGGATATTTCAATTTTCTAGATCTCGCACACACTTGTTTATCATATTTCACTTTTGGCCCAAATTTTATAACAAAACCAAACGGTTTCATGTCTAATAATATTGGATTACTCGATTTTGTTAACTATCGCCGATCAATAATAATTTCTTCTGTTTTTTTCTCTATTATTAACTTAACTTTTTTACTATTGAAAAATAACAAATCCCCATTAATTTTCTTTTTAAGTTTTTGATGGCTGAGACCAAATCAACAAATATGTATTCGACTCGACCAGTTTAAACGGTTTATAAACACCCATTTTTTTTATCTTTCCTCTCTTATAAGTGCTTGTTTATAAAATTCGATTCGAATGACCCAAAATGTTCAAGAAATGCGTAATTGATTCTGAAGTTTTTGTTTGATATTAGTATAAAACTAGAGTTTCTAAACCACATATCTATCACCAAGAAAAAAAACGTTTTGATGTGTTAGACTTTTGTTTAACTTGTGGCCCAAGTCACATCTATACTTAAAGATCTTTGACCTAAAATAACCCTATTGTTTCCTAATTAGCATTTATTCGATGGATGTAATTACTTTACTAAACCAAATTAGGGTTTCCTCTTGGGTGTATATATATAGCTATTAGGGAGAGATTAAACACCATTATGTCACTCTAAAACCGTGATGCTCTCTCTCTCTCTCTTACAATTCGTGGGTCGTCCACTTTAGCCATCCTAACTATACACTCTAAACGAGAACTCGATCAGTGGCTTCATGGAATCCTTCAACATGACTACAGATGTTGTGCTATCATGTAATCTTTATGTTTATGTCATGTTCTTATTATCATGTTAAGAGGAATCATCCAACATGTGGAATCAGAGCGATGTTGCTAATCGATTCCTCATTTGTTCTGATGTTTATGATTCTACTAATTCTATATTTGATTACATAATCAAATCGATTCATGTTTTATTTTGAAAAACCCTAATCTGATCATAATAGATTTAACTCTGTAAGATAGAATCATCAAACGAATTCCACAAGGTCGATTTCTGTCAAAACAAAATTTCGGCTAAAATGTACATGGAGCGAAACGAGTCGTTACCCATGTAACTTCTCGTTATGACCTAATATTTTCGAATTTGTAAATCAGCTCTATAACGGGTCGTTTCCCTGTAACCCCCTGTTACGACAGTTTTGACCAACTGAAATCCTAATGGCCAAGTGTTATCTTTTTGTTTTGTTTAAACTGTAACTAAATTTTTTTTTTATAAAACCTAATATCGCATTGTGTCAAAACCTGTTTTCGTCTTAAAACTGTGCGCGGAGAGCAAAACGGGCCGTTACACTATAACGACCCGTTAGGTCTTAATTTTTTTTTAAACCTGTAAATCTGCTCCATAACGCCTCGTGACAATATAACAGGTCGTTACGATGTTTTGACCAGCAGAAATCCTAATAACGGTTTTGCTTCTGAGTCCTAACTGTTTTGTATCAAACCTTAAATGTTTTTGTTTTTACAAAATCTAACACCTATTAATCAACTAACTAACTAGTGGTAATTAAAAGTGATAGCATTTTAGCCGATAATGGGTCGTTCTCCTGTAACGTCCTGTTACGTTTTGCTACTTTTTTAAGTTGATGACATCTTGATAGGTTTCATTTCTGACCAAAGCTAATTTGCTACCTTTATGATGTCGTTCAAATTCACTTTACTAGTTAACTTAGCTAAAACTGATTTACTTTCTTACCTTGATAACATCTAAAAGGTTTCAATTCTGGGCAAAGCTGATTTGTTGCTTTGATATTGTTATTAACTAAATTAAGCATTTGCCTTACACACACAAGTGCTTCACTTCTGGCCAAAGCCGGTGGGTTGCATTTGTATTTAGCGAAACTAATATGTGCATAAAACTTAAATGTTTCATTTCTGGCTGATGTGTTACATTATTTTTTGCACATACCCTTATCTTGTTCATAATGATTAGGTGATAGACAAGTTCCAAAGCGAAAGCCGATTCATTTAAGTAGAACATTAATTAGTCTATTATTTTGGTGTTGTAATAAACTATATCACATATTCATTTGTTTAATTATACCATATCTTTGTGTCCTATGATTGTGTCTTATGTTAATGGTTTATTAATTGTGCCTTAGCTCATCAATGTGCCTTAGTTTATGTTTGTGCCTTAGATTATTATTGTGCCTTAGTTTATGTACCCCATAGTATCACTCTAAGATCTTATTTCGAACTAAAATCACATCCAATCTCCATAAATTATCCACTCTAAATCCAAAATCACAAAATATTTCCAATCCATTTTTCATCTTATCATAATGATCTTGATTATCTATTAAGACAAAAGACTCAAAAGACTCTCATTGATCTTCCTGAGAAATGTATTATTATAGCCGAAGCATTAGAAGTGGGAGAAGTCTATCAAAGTTGTCTCTTATGATGGTCAAAATTCCTTACATGTTGCAATTAGCGGAGATATTCCAGATTTCCTAATCTGGACATTATGTGAATAATAAAATTCAAATGAACTTCATAAATGCATGTAAACACTTTTACATCAAACATGATTAACACAAAGTATAAACTAGGTTAATGATTTAGTGAACACATCTTAATAATGGAAAACATGACCCTTATCTTAAAGGCTTAGACATGTTTTACATCAAAATATTTTCTAGTGCATATCACAATGAATCCTATCTTAGCACATTTTAATGCTCTTTAAAATTAGTCATTCACTCACAAGTACTAAAGGAAAATGAGTGTTTGATAGCATTGTGCATAAAGGATAAATAATGCATAAAACTAGAAAGACAGATTTATTCACCTCATTATCAATAACCTTGATTAAAATAAAGAAAAACTTATAATAATGAGGATAGTTCTAAGGACCATAAACAAAATACAAGACAAACTTCCAGTTCTAAGTCCTCAGTGGGACAACTGGCTAAGAAAGAATAAGCATTAATGATACTTGAGCCCATTAATTTTTCAAATTAACATAGTGAATCTAATATATTCTTATAGAGGTCTCTTACAATCTATACACTATAAATAAACAAAATAACAACTATAATGAGGGTTAGTGACAAATATAATGTCAAGGTTATACGAACCATGAAAAATTGATCATTATAGTACACTTTATGATATATTTCATGTTTCAACATTACTTGGAATCTAGTATCCTTACTAAAGTAATACATTGACACTTATAAGGTATCACATGGCCATGACAAGGTCACTATTGCCTTAAGATCTCAAAGTTGTTGGTTATAATAGTTTTAGTTGTGTTCACATGGATTAAAATCTTTATAACTTATAACTAGATGATTCAAGTTCACAATCTTTGTTATCATATAAGAGAGAACTTAACAAAGATAATATATGTACAAGGGAATAAATAAGGTGTCACTAAGAGTTATAACTTACCAAAACTCAAACATATAACTGACTCTTATCCCAAAATGGAATATCTGAGCATAAAACATTTATCACTCATAAAAATGATTACACATTCTTGTATTTAATTAAAAAAAATATCTTTCTCACCTAAAACTTATAAGGACGAAGTTGAAAATTAACTTGACCATAAAATGGAAGTTAGTGAAATTTGATATAAAAGATGAAACACTAAAATTGACATACAAATATTGGTAACGCTCGCAGCCCATTAGTAAGGACCATAGTGGTGTGAACCAGTAAATCATGTCTGGCACTTCTCAGCAGCATCATTAAGTTTAGATGATAAAAGTATCATTATGGACATGATAACAAGTACGTCATCTAAAGTCTTACATCTTTTCCTATGGACCGACTCTAAAAGACAACAACTCATATACTAAACAAGGTTACTTAATATGTCCCTAAAAGTTCATTCTGAAATCTGGATAGGAAGTCAACCAAGTATAAAACATATGATTAGTTGTTAGTCATAGTCAAACCTTAAAAATCCTCAACATATGAAACTTGACATGAAATCATATGAAGTTTCCTTATTAAATTCTAATCTTCATCAGTTACACATGTGACTAACACCAAGCATGTTAAGTTTCTAAGGAATTCTAAGGTCAATGGGAGCAGTAAAAGTCTTTATCCATAACTTGCCTAAAGTACAAGAGGCGGGGGGAGAGATAAAGTTAGATTTAAACTCTGAATTTTACTCCGATTACACCTCTTGTACATCGCACTTCGATAACACTGCACCATTTCCTCACACTTACAAAATAATATCACTCCTAATATACATGACTTAAATTCTCAAAGAGGAAATATATGAAACTATATTTGCTTCAACCCATTAAATCCAGCTTAGTGGGACATCAAGGCATAAGTTACCTATTAATATTGATGGTTAAGTAACCTACCTTAATAAAGCTTCTATGGATATTGGAAAGATTACTGATCATATCTCTTATACTAAAGCCGTTAATAGCAATAAATTTTCTGATGGAATAAAGCTCTCAGTATTAAGCTTAACTCCCTAAATCAGAATAACGTTAGAAGTTTAGTTTTCATAACTAGAGTGAAATCCAAAAGGAGAAGTTGGACGTTATATAACATGGTGGTTTCTAAAGGCTATACTTAAAGAAGAGTAACATTTAATGGATTTCAAAATATCTTTCCCTAATACTCACTCAACATAAAGGCATATTCCTTAAATAGACTAAAGGCTTTAAGCCTAAAATTAGGAGAACTCGGTCTTTAAGATGAGAAAATCCACATAGGTTAAAACAAGCAAACTTACCAGTGAAACTTAAAGTTTGACGAAATTATAAATACAACCATTCTTCATCAATAATAAGTGGATTTAGAACCTGCTTTAAGATGAGTGAGAGCAACTAATACTGTATTTTCCCTTATATACACTCTTGTAGACAAGAGTTAATCTAGTCTTATTGCATGAGTCAGGGCGGCTTATTCCCGCGTAATTTTGACGTTAAAATCTTGAATATGCTTCTTATAAAATAAGCATCAAAATACACCAAGATCAACCAAAAGAGACATTATTTAGTCTCATAAGGTTTAAATGTGTGTTTACACATTATAACATGCAAAGATACTCTTAGTCTATAAATATAGTAAGTAAAGGAGATTAATAATAAAGGTTTGAATAAGTAAATAAGATCTATATCTTATGCTTCATTAGTTAGAAGCCTTACGTATGCTCAAGTCTATGCTTGTTTAGAGATTGCCTGCATTTCTAAAACACTATAATGATGAAAATGCATTTCTAGCTTAGTTCATTATAAGCATCTAAGATGGCATTCCAATATCTATAATTAAGAAACGAAAGACTATAATTTGAAATATAAAAGAAGTGAGACCTAAAAGTGGTTGACTATTCCTAATTCTGACCTTGTTGTAGTCAAATGAATCGAAATGTCAACTTTAGGGTATATTCTTATGGAGGAGTCATAAGAAACGAATGACAACAACCTAAGTCATTATGACATGATATGTTTGATGGACGTAATTGCCCTTACTAAACCAAATTAGGGTTTACCCTTGGGTGTATATATAGAGCTATGAGGGAGAGACTAAACACCACTCTGTCACTCTAAAACCATGATGCTCTCTCTCCCTCTCTACAATTCATGGGTCTTCCACCTTATCCATCCTAACCATACACCCTAAACGGGAACTCGATCAGTGGCTTCATGGAATCCTTCAACATGACTATAGATGTTGTGCTATCAGATAAGCTTTACGCTTATGTCATGTTCTTATTATCATGTTAAGAGGACTCATCCAACATGATGTACATAACTACATGTTCTGAATATAATACATAATGCTCTGATTGTTGTACTATGTGAGACATGTATTATATTCATATTCTGTTTATGCCATAATTTATTTTATTATTATAAAAGAGATAAGCTTACAACCAATTTATATTAACTCAAATATACACAAAATTGACATAGTTATTAATAAGAAGTTATACTAGTTATGACACCTAAGACATTACTATAATGTTCAGTCATCAAAAAGTTATTTTTTTAACGGAGGTTAACTCTTTTAGAGGGAGTTTGTTATTTTTTAATAGTCAAAAAGTTAGGTTTATTGCAGGGAAAGAACAAAGATAGGATTATTATTGGCCAATAGATAATAGTTGGGATTAATAAAATCCAATAATCAAAATAATATTCGCATGTTATTTAAGGTTTATCTCTCTTTAAGAATGTTCAAGTTTCATAAACAACTAGATTTTGTGATTCAGGTGTTATCATGGGGATAACTCGAGGACATAAAACAGTTACATTGCTATAATCCTACGTAAAGAAAACAAAAATAAAAATAACATGTAACGTCCAAAACACTTAAAAATATTTATGTTACATGAATGCATCTAGAATATCTTCGTGTACCTATTACATCACCAGCAAAACATAATCCCATTTACTAAACTCAAATGATTATACAAATTATACAACCAAATCATGTATTAAATTATAGACGTTTAAATAAAGAAAATATAGTGCTGATAAAATAATAAAAATAAATTTTATTGTGTGTCACCTGGCATAACCTGAAGTTGCCACATGAGTTAGGCAATACTAGAGAGGTATGTGACATATGTTGTTGTACGTTGTTCGTCAACAATATTAAAACCGAGTTTAATCAAACATATGTTGTACTTTGTATATATACTAGATTTGCAACTCGCGCATTGTCGCGAGAATCATGCGAGTACACAAAATAGTTGGATTGCTATGACGCTACATAAAGAAGACAGAAATAAAAAATGTGTAACGACCAAAACGCTTCACACAAAAAACTTTGTTACACCACAAACAAAACACCAACCACTTTGCCAAACTCAACTAACTCGATCACAAATAAAATAAAAAAAGAGCACGTTACGATGTTAAATTAGAGATGTAGCACTTAAAGTGTTGAGCTTACGACCTAAAAGTTATGTTACACAACTATACTCGTTACACAACAAACTTATATGCTAAACTCGTTTCGTTCAAATAAAACAAAAAATAAGAAAGTAAACAATTGAGTTAGTCATTCAGAATAAGAACAAAACAATACAAACAAAAAAAAACACTAGCTTAGCCTAGTGATAAAGGTGTATGACTGTTTTCTTTAAGGTGGTACTTTACTAATCACATACTTTTAATATAGGGGTTGTTACACTCACAGGCCCTTTACTAATCACATAATTTATATACAGGCTGTATTGGGTGCTATGGCCCAATAAATTCTAAAAATCAAGAAAATAAAAATATTTTTTTTATTAATTTTGGTTTGGGCCATATTGTTACATATGGGCCATAGTTTTTTTTAACTAACTTTTTACTTTATATAGTATTATTTAATTTTTAGCAATAACAAACATGAATAGGTGATGAAAAGGTTGCTTGGGCTGCTATTATTATGGCTTAACTGACAAATTTATTATCAGATTAAATATGTGGGTAAAGACTAAATGAAAACTAGTTTTTATCGTTAAAACCTGAAAACTAAGTTTAATGAAGGGCATGGATGTAATTTTTATTAAAAAACTAAAAACTAATTTAAACCCTAAGGTTGAGTGCAATGGTCTCACCGAGACCCTCTGTGATGGATGACATGGCTCGGTGACCTTAGT
>JBCNJP010000008.1:37118911-37195791 GCA_039602395.1 Deinandra increscens subsp. villosa | reverse complement strand
TGTCACCATTGGGCCGAGCTCGGTGACGGACGGTCGCAAGGAAAGGATTGCATTAATTATTTACCTATATATACACCCATTTTACACACATCTCACATCCATTTAGCACACATTCCATACCCATTTCATACCAATTTCACACCAAGTCAACCAAAAATAAAAAATCTACAAAATGTCTTCTTCGTCTTCCTCATCAACGTTGGATTCCGACGACGACGTGACTATGTTTTTTTTGCCAAGAGGATATTTCTTGCTGCACAAGAGGAGGGTTAAAGTTCTAAACCGTATTATACGCGAAAGAGAATCAAAAGACAACGATAAAAGGAAGATGGTAGAGAGGAAGATGTAGTGTTTTCTTTTCATATCTCTGTCATTAAAGTTTCACAACCCCCAAAGAATGTAATGATGAAGTCAGTGTTCAAGGAAAAGCTAATGAAGATTACTGAGGATTGTTACGATAATTTCAAGGAAGCATATGCTTCTAAGGTACAGTGTGAGGGTACTAGGGGATTAGGTTTGGGTGATATCCTTGTACGCCAAGTCAATGGGTAGTATATATAGAATGATTGGTTTGGGTTGGAGGCTCAAAAAGGAGATGTATTTGACATTAACCAAGCCCGTTATAATTCCGATGGGTTTGGGTAAAGGTGGTATGGGTGCTTCATTAGGTGGAACAAGTGGTATGGGTGCTTCATTAGGTGGAACAAGGAATACATCTTTTTTACCACGTGGTAGGAGATCCAAACTCCCAGGTAATGAAAAATGCTTGAAGGCTATTCAACAACACGATAGAATTATGAAAGGAGGTAGCAAAGTGCTTATCTGGGTTTTATATTCCAAGCGTTCTCAAGGTCAAGGATGACACTTATTAAGGAATAAGAGTGTTGCTACTGGTTTCATTTCTTAGCGATGTAAGGCTTCTGGCATTTTCTTGGATTGATTTTCTTAGGAGTTTTTATGTTGTTCTTGGTGTAATTTTCTTTTTGTTTACTCTAGCTTCTTGCTAGTTTCTTTTAATTAATGGCCGTTAAAAGGAGAAAAGACAACGACAAAAGGCCCATAACGACTTGTCAACGATTACTTCTCCGATAATGCACAGTTCAAAGATGTTTCGTCGTCGATTCCCTATGCATAAATCTCCTTTTTTACGCATTGTTAATGATATGTCGCGTCGTAAAAAATATTTTCGTCTAAGATGGGATGCCAGAGGCAGGGTAGGTTTAAGTCCTTTACAAAAATGCGTAGCCTGCATACGTCAACTAGCTTATGATATTACATCCAATGCTTTTGATGAATATTTACATATCGGAGAGAGTATTGCGTGTGAATGTCTTTATAAATTCTGCAAGTATGTTCGTCAAATATATAGTGCTCAATATTTGTGCAAGCCTACATAGAGTGATATTTTAAAGCTATACGAGTTTCATGCAAACAAACATGGTTTTCCTGGTATGTTGGGCAGCCTAGATTGTATGCATTGGGAGTGATCAAGTTGCCCAAACGCCTGGCGTGGGCAATTCATGCGGGATGATCATGCACACCCTACTATTATGCTAGAGGTGGTAGCGTCGCAAGATGGATGGTTTTGGCATGCATTCTTTGGAGTGGCCGGCGCCAACAACGACATAAATGTGCTTCAGTAATCTCATCTACTAAATGATTTGATTAAAAACAAGGCACCCGAGTCATCGTTTGAAGTAAACGGCTCATTTTACAAACATGGTTATTATCTTTCTGATAGCATATATCCGGAATGGGACGAACCTTGGTGATTGATTGTATTTTTTATTGTTCTATTTCAATTTTTGCATTTTCTATTTCAGTTATTGTAATTTCTATCTTGTATGAAGGATAAGTTTCCATTTTGAAAATCTTATCGATTCAAAATATGACCGTTAGAAAATATGGCCGTTAGAGAATATAACCATTAGAGAATGTAGCGGTTTGAAAAATATGACCGTTTGGAAGCCAACAGCTATATCCATCATCTCCTATGAATAGCTCACTTATCAGGTGCAGTTCATCAAGCATGGAAAATATACCAGAAATACTCGAAGAATTTCACCATCTTATGATTTAAACCCCTCCACGAGATACGGTGGAATATCATGGAGCAAGACTGGCACGCTATAATCATTTACGTCCTAGAATACCTCGACCGGCCTTTCAACCACCACAGTTTGAACAAACTCCTGTTCTGGTTCCAGCTCCAAAATTTGCTCCACCATTTGAACAACCTCCACCTCTAGCTATTGTTCAACATCAACCTCAACCCTATGTGGATGACCTTTGGAAGTATGAAGCCTTCTGGAATTAGGCATTTGAATATTGGTTGTCCCAGAACCCACTAGAGGGACCACTTTAAGATTATGATGAATTCGACAATGAAGTCCCTCTCGAGGACGTAGAAGAACATGTTGATGAATATGAAGAACAAGATGAGGTCGCTCTTCATGAGATGTGGGAAGCAAAACTGAGAACAGAATGTGAATCGGCCTAGCTGCTGCCATGGGATGAGGATTCCGACTCCGATTCCAATATATGGTGGTAATTATTGTTTTTTAATTTTAGAAAATGTACTTTTATTTTAATTTTAGGAAATGTAATTTCTGGTTTTTAATTTTAGGAAATGTAATTTCTTTTTAATTTTAGGAAATGTAATTTTTTTTTAATTTTAGGAAATGTAATTTTTTTTGTGAAATGTATTTTTATTTTTAAAATTTTAAAAATATATGTTTTATTTGTGTTGAATAAAATAATATTAAAGTAAAAGTGAGGGGTTGGAAAAGTGAGGGGAAGGTATTGGGAGTAAAAGCTGTAAGAGCATGTTCCTGGTGTGGTCGTTACTGTGCGAATATTTGTCTACATTGTAAACTAGGCTAGACTGCCACCAGCGGACCAATGGCGGACCAGATGATCCGCCGGACCATCTGGTACGTTGGTTAGTTGGTCCGCTGGGCAGGTTGCCTATAAATAGGTGAAGTCTAGATTTCAATGTTAGATTTCTGGTCATTTGTATTTATGTTGAGAGGAGAGGTCTGTCCAACCTCTCCCGAGCTTCAATGAGGTAAACTCCTTCGGTGTAATCATTCGACACAATAAATGATTAGATTTCTCCGTCTCTATCATTCTATGATCTGGAAACGATCCATATATGGTTTATACAACTGGTATCAGAGCCGTTGGCTTAATTTTCAGATCTCATTTTAGTTTTTGTTCGTTTTTGAGACGTTAAATGGCTGATTAGGTGTGATTCAGTGTCGTTTTGCTTGATTTTTGTTCAAACGAACCTTCCTGAGTCATTTTCGCACCTAACAGTGGTGTTTGATTGAAGAAATTCGACAACAATTTGAATCTGGAGTGAAATTGAAGAATTTTGCGTTTTTGAGGTCTGGTCCGCGGATGGTCCGCAGCTCGTCCGCCAGGAAATCTTCAACCGCCGGATCAATTGATTCATCCGCCGGATCAGATGGTCAGGAAGACAATCTTCAACATGGTCCGGAGCAGTTATTTTCTGGTCCGCGACGGTTACACCGTACCAATTCTGGTCCGCCGTACAAGTGTGATCCGCTGGTATTGACTTGGTCCGCCGGATCACCTGGTCCGTTGACTTGTTGATAAGTAATCAAATGGTACGCCGTATCAAATGATCCGCCAACAATATTGATCTGCTGGTTATTGGTCCGTTGAAGATTTTGGTACGTTGGAGCTTATGGTCCGCCGCAAAATTCTGATGCATTTTTAGTGAAGCAATTTTGTTCAGAAAAAAAAATTTCGCGCTGACCTGGCAGCACGGCCAGGGGCTCTGCCCCTTGGACCCCGCCAGGGGCTGCCGCCCCTTGGACCCCGCTTCTCGGGGGCGCTGCCCCCGAACCCCCGTTAATCAGTAATCAACATCTGGGGGTTGTTTTCGGGTATGGGGAGAGGTCGTGGGAATTTCAAAGATTTAAATCAGTTATCGAGTTTACCCTTGATTCGATAGCTGTGGGTTATTATGATTGAAGATTTACCAGGTTCCTATGCTTATCAAGAATTAGTCGTCGAATTTCTGAGAAAGATGTTTGTGGGTATTCATTGTTCGTGATGATGGACAGAGATTCATGAACACTTGTTTCTGATGATGGACAGAGATTCAGAGACATGGATATGATTACTTACAAAACTAAAGATATAATGTGATTCCATTGCAAGCTACCTGAAGAACATATTGCTTGCTGGGTTAGAATCGGGAATTGAATATGTCACATGTTTAGGGGGAAAATTGAGACCCTTGAAAATTTCAAAGAGATTTATCTGCTGGAAACGGAAAATGTGAATATTCAAAGCAATCAGTTCAGGGATGATCATGATTTGAGATCTTCATGAATTGGTAGTGTGTTCTAATGTTTGTGCGAACGGATGTGTTCAAAGTTTTTCGGTTATAGTTTGGAACTCTCTGTCATATGCCCGATACTATCTTGAGTTGTGAAAAAGACTTGGTGAAGTTCCAGTCTGCAACGAGATATGCGTTTACCGGAGTAATATATTGGGAGAGACTTAATGCTGAGGGGGAATTTCTGTGATTGAAGATTTTGAAGATATTGGTTTTCATAAAGATTAGAGCATGTTACAAATTTCTGAAGATTAAAGATTATTATAATATGCGGTGATGTTCGGGTGTCTTTACAAGTTTCCGGGTAACGACTGATGAAGTGAACCATTATCATATATGCCGGTTCCAATTGGATGTGCTGTGCTTGAAGCTAGGGGGAACTTTATTGGTTGTGGAGATTGTACAAGATTCGAACTGTTTCCTACAAACCTGAAGGTTCAGTCCAAGGGGAGTTTGCTGAAGTTCAAGATTTCAAGATGTAGCAAACTGACTGATGACGATTGCTGGAAAATGAAGACCTACATTCGACAGTAACGTCCAAGGGGGAATCTGTAAGAGCATGTTCCTGGTGTGGTCGTTACTGTGCGAATATTTGTCTACATTGTAAACTAGGCTAGACTGCCACCAGCGGACCAGTGGCGGACCAGATGATCCGCCGGACCATCTGGTACGTTGGTTAGTTGGTCCGCTGGGCAGGTTGCCTATAAATAGGTGAAGTCTAGATTTCAATGTTAGATTTCTGGTCATTTGTATTTATGTTGAGAGGAGAGGTCTGTCCAACCTCTCCCGAGCTTCAATGATGTAAACTCCTTCGGTGTAATCATTCGACACAATAAATGATTAGATTTCTCCGTCTCTATCATTCTATGATCTGGAAACGATCCTTATATGGTTTATCAACAGCGAGGGGAGCGTGGGGTGGTGATGTGGCGCTGAGTTGACAAAAAAGTAGTGAGAGAAATCAACGGTGAAAGGTCGGTATTGGAATTAACCTAAAACACTCCACTGTGTCATTTGTCGGTGACCTCTTCAGAGTCACACCATCCCGTCATCACCGTCTCCTCACTTCTCTTTCCATACTAATTGTGACCGACGACCCCTTCCAAACCACGTTAGCCCGTCATCATCGCCTCCTCCCCATGCCGGAGGTAAGGTTTTCTCTGAGCCGGTACGAGATCGCTGGCAGGAGAATTAGTGATATAATCATACAAACGAACACATTCACGGTTAGTACGTCCGATAGAAATTGAGCCAGCTGAAAATTTTAATATCAAACTGATTTCATGTTAAAAATACAAATTAGGGTTTTTTTAATCTATATGATTGAATGTTATCAAACTGATTTCATGACAATGATTGAATAAGTTGAAATCTTCATCAGACAAAAGCTCAACATCATGTGATTTTGGAAATGCATTTTAATATACATTTCATCACCCTATTCGAGTACTAAGATCAAATTTCTCACGTGTTAGTCATAAATTTTTTTAGGGATGGATTGAATGTTATCATAAGATTTGCATCTTAGTTATGCAAACTTTAAATCAACCTCTGATTTGCAGCTATCTAGTTTGCTCAATGTTTGAAGACGCGCCATCATAGCTTCACGAGTTCTAAAACGTTTACATGATAATGATTACATTAATGAAGTTGTAAAAGATATTGAGGTGAAGGAATTCAAGAGGATTTGTCACAGAAAGAAGATTCAAGTTTCCTTCTGTAATTTCACACGGAACAAGTTTATTTCGAGAAAGGTGGATATTGTTTGTTGGATGGCGGAGATGGATCGTCTCGCTACTTTGGTGGATATTGTGTAGAGCAGGATGAATCTAGTTTATAGGTTATAATGCGAATCGAAAAAATCTAGGTTACATCACTAAGATGCATAATATAGTTTCAAACAATAGTTCTATATACACATATAGCACCAAGAAAGAAAGACGGAATTTAGATTCCACTTTCTTATGACACTGTCGTCTAGGCCATATAAACAAGAAACACATTTCAAAGCTACAACACGATGGGCTTCTAGAATCAACTGACGATAAGTCGTTTGACAAATGCGAATATTGTATATGTGGCAAAAAAAGCCTTTTAAAATTGTTTAAGCGTGTGGATCGTCTACTTAATCATTATGAAATCAATGTAATATGAGTGGGAACACAAAGAGTAAATACAAATGACTTGTATTAACCACGGAGATGACCACAGAGTACACAGAAAAGATATCACACGGAAGTCACTGAATTCTATTACAAGACTACTATTTATAGTTGCTAAAACTCGCTGGTCCGAAACTCAGGTTCAGACCTATTCGGCCATGTCCGAACTCCACGTTCGGCCTGAGTTCAGACCTCAGCAATCTTGTATGTTTCGTCTTGTATTCGATACTTCACACGACGATCTAGAACCATGTATCAACAAACTCCCCCCTCGACATGTGCAGTATCATCTCCTCTATTAAAACTTGTATCTTGTATCTTCAATCAAACTCTTCCTCGATCTTGACGATGAGTTCAATCTTGAATACTTGATATTGCATCGTGTGTAATCTCTTTATCAACAATCTTCAGAAGACTTGAAGTTGTAATGTTCTCTTTCCACTTAGAAACCTGCCAACATAAATAATCTTGGCACAAAACGTCTCTTCGAGACTCCAAGATATTTTGATTTTGAAATTAATTTCGTATTCCGTGTTGATCAATCGAAAACAAATCAGAAACAAAATCTTTTTGGTTTTTAGAAACTTTATATCAAAACACACCTAAAATCTTTTCGTATTTTCTGATAATAAAAAGCAAATGCAATACAGAATCAGACACTATTTTTGTCTTTTGCGAGAAAGATCACGACTTGGGATCATATTGGTAAAAACATGCTGAACTACACTTCAATTTCGATTATTGTAGCTCATAAGCCATGCCGGTTGCAGATATAATTTGTCCAACTTTAAACTCTGGCACAATCATACTCATAACATCTGGATATGTTAAGGTATTGATTAGATTTACATTGACCAGTGTACCCCACACTATCAGACATACTCAGATATGTTTTTGCTTATCACATTTTGTGATTTCATTTGTAATTTTAATTACATAATGATTGTAGCCATGATATAATCAAATGTGTTCCATGCAAAAAGGAATAAGAACGTTAAATCGTCTACCTTAAGGTCGATCTTTCGATATGCAGATAAGGCCTTGGATTTAACAAAATAAGAAAATTAAAAGAAGTTGAAATTGTATAACCCAACAAAAATCAGGTCGGTACTCCCGTACACACAGAGAAAGTCCGATGAGTTATACCAAACACCAAAGAAAATAAATCAGAACGTCAAACGAACTACAATCAGGTCGGTCTTGTGGACACGCAGAGAAAGTCCGATCGTTTAACAAAATAAAGAAAATCAAACAAGTTTAATCGTTGCAAAATGAACACATGTATACACAGTGACTTCTCATTTTATTTTTCACATATCTTTTTCTTGATATATCTTGATATACGCATGATGTGTTGCAAAACACATCGGTTTTCCTTTACGTTTTCGAGTCGTTTTGAGAGTCTTTCGAGTCAATTTCCATAGGTTTTTAGTTGTTTTTGATTATTAGTGTCTTAATATGTGTTTTATAGTAAAGTTGCAGTTTTGGCACATTTCCCGAGAGAAATGAGCATCGGAGAAGAATTGAGAAGAAAATAGAAGAAAAATGCTGAAAATTATACACCAGGCGTATCGCCTGGTGCCCAGGGAGTTGCAAGCGATACGCTTGCTGTTGGAAAGTCAAAGGTGGTTCATTAAACGTTGACCCGACTAATTTGTCGATTTGTGGGTCCAAGCGTATCGCCTGCTGATCAGAAGTCCTCCAAGCGATACGCTTGGAGGTGATTTTTCCGGAAAACCCTAATTTCACACTTATAAATACAATGCGGGGTTTCCAGTCGAATTACATCCGTCTTGCCGTATCTCAGAGCCACTGAAGACGATTTTCAGAGCAGAAGAACGTGATTGAAGCCATCGGAGCATAAGGATTGAAGAATTCGACTCACAATCGCATTCCCGGGTTCTTAATCATTCGTTTTGACTCTTGTTTTCCATAGACCAGATTATGCTTATGAATTTTCCTACTGTTATGTTCTGTTCTTGTGACATGTTTATGATGCTAGGCTAAATATTTAGTACCACTTAGACCGTATGGATGATTGATTGATGTTATTCGACTTTTCTTGGTTATTATGATAATTATTGCTTGGGTTGTGTTATCTTATTGAAATCCCTCTAATTTTCTGTGGTTAATGCATATGTGTGTTACATGTTGAAGTTGTGAGTGATAATTGGAACTTAGTTTACCTTCGAATGTCTTTCGGGTTGGGTAAATTATCTAAAGATTCTGACTTTAGGGTTAGTTTCTTAGGAGTGGTTTAGGAGACGTCCCGGACTATAGTTTTGGTTATTAATTGTGGCTTTGATTGTAATGTGCTGCTAAATTGGAGACTCAAAAGGTACAGGTTTAACGGGTAATCGGGTTGGTTAATAAACTAGGGGTGCATTGTCTTAAAAGGAAATGTCCTAGGAAGTTGGCTCGCTTGTTATTCGTGTTAATCATAGAGATTAGAGGTAGCTCCGGTTATTCTAGGTGTGCTTTAGGTATATCCGAGGGTGGCTAGGGTAATTGAGATGGGACGGACTTAAAAGGTGAACCATTTGTTCGAGCGGTAAGATAACCAGTTAGGATGGACTTAAAAGGTGAACTAACTAACCAGTGTGCGTATTCCAACCTTTAGAGATCTTATCAGTAACATCCGGAGAGTGATTCGGGGGCTCGTAGGGTTTTGATAGGTTGAGTGATTAGATCCTGGTTCCATCATTTTATCATAAGCCAAGAGAAGTCGATAGCATTAATCAGGAGTCTAGGTCTAGGTGGTATTTCTCGTCATATCTGGTTTTCGTCTTTACGGTTTGAGTTTGTGGTTTGCTTTACATTTTTAGTAATTTCCATTTTTAGCAGTTTCTATTTTTAGTAAGTTTAGGTAATTAGTTAATTTTAGTTAATTTAATTAGCTAATCAATTTTTCAAAACAAAAACCAATTTTCATCAATTAATCAGTAATTTACTTTTCATAGTTAATTTTGTCTTTTAGTGTCTCTAGGGTTCGACCCCGGTCTGCCAATAGCTATTCTACATCCGATAGGTTCACTTGCCTGTTGAGTCGGTCTAGTTTGAGGTTAATTGGGTTTTAATTTAGTGTGTCTAGGTCTAGGATAATTTAGGTTATTTTTATAGATCGATTTTTGCACATCAACGCATCAAGATGTTATCCACTAGATCAAGCATCATATTTGATTTAGTATATATCACATTTGTGACACCCGAGAATTTCAAGGTTAACTTCCGTTAGACAATCTCCGTTAGTTACGTTATAAGTAGTAACTAATGCATAACTAGGCCGAATACGTCCACGACCTTTGGTTGATCACCGAACCCGTCCATATATGTTATGTGCCTATTTATTGTCCTTATGTGCAATGTGATTTAAATACATGACTTATTATTGTGAATAGCATGACAAATTGTAAATACTTGATTATGTGAAAACTTGCCTTTTTGGTCGCCAGCGAAACTACCGGGCGAAACTATAGTGTCGCCCGGTAGCCAGCTAAGATAATCCGATAACACGAGACCAGAGCTAGTTTCGCCTGGCCAGCGAAACTGCCAGCGAAACTGGCCCCTGATATAAATAATCTTAATGAACCCTAGTTTCTCCATTTGCCTCATTTCATCACAAACACACACACTATTCTCTGGAAACTGGTCAGCCGAGAAAACCATCAAGAAATCGAGACCTCAGCCTCAAGACCAACACCTCATCTCATCTATCGATCCTAGAACCAACCGTGAGTCCCAAAACTATGTTTCTTGCTTCTTCTATGTGTTTTCTTTATAAAGTATGCTCAAACCTTCATGAAATCTTGTATGCTTCTGAGATAATACTTAGGAATGCTAGATCTATCATAAAGTTAGCAACTTTATGTTTAAAATCCAACCATGTTAGAGATTTATGCTATTTTAGCCATTTTAGGGTTTTATATGTATTTTGGGTGATTTGATGACAAAATGCATGTTTAAGGTGTTAAAGCTTGCTGATTTATGCTGGTAAATGCCTAAGTATGCTAAATAATGAATTGCATGTAAGATCAGAAGCTGTTAGGTTGATTTTTAGGCAAATCCGTATGTTTTTCGCAACCAGCGAAACTGAGTGTTCTCTGGGCGAAACTGTGTGGCGAAATTAGGCCTTCATTCAGCGACACTTCCGAGCGAAACTATAGTGTCGCTAGCGAAACTGACCCGACCAGCTCGAGCGAAACTACCGAGCGAAATACCTGAACGAAAGTTCAAACCAGTTTCCCTGCGAAACTAGGCTAGCGAAACTGCGTCAGCAGTTTCGGGCGAAACTAGCCTAGCGAAACTGTGTCACCGGGCATTGCCTAGCGAAAGTGCTGCCCGTGCACCCAGCGAAACTGCCTAGCGAAACTATGCTAGCGAAACTAAGACCTGACCTAAAAACCAAACTTGTGAAATTTGCTTAAGTGTTATGCCATGACTTACATGATTATGCCATGATGAAACATGCTTGATATCTGAATTATATGAACCCTTGTTTATGATCAACCATCGGTGTCGTGTGTCGGTATGTCGAGTCATAGTTGCAACGTGCTATGTTATGGGCCATAGTGACGTTTAGTGAAGGTTAGACACGAAACTAATACTTTAGACCTAAACGTGTTCTAGGTCTTCGTTAAGCAAACATAACTTGGATACTTAGCAAGTGTAGCAGTGCAAATCCAAGGTGAGTGTCACTAACCTGTTTACCGTGAGCCTGTTTGGGCCACACCGAATAACTTAACGAAAAACAATGCTGAATAAACTCTAGAGTGCTAGGCACCTACCAATGAACAAGAGAACTCGGGAATGCTCGGCACCCACTTGATGAACAGAAGTGTTTTTATGAGAAACACTTGTGGACTTAAACAAACTGTTTCTGAAAAGAAAACTGAAAATGATTTTGGGATTCATGAGAACCCAAGGTAAACCGTTTTAATATGGCTAGTGTAGGTTAAAGTCTGAACCATATGATATCACATGTTTTCTAAGGATGCCTTATAACTTAAAAGTCCTCAACTAAAATTGTGCCATTAATTGGAAAGCGAGGGGATGTTGGGTAGATCTACTGGAGTTTGACAAACTCCGCCCCGTGGCACGGGGAGTGCACGGAGGAACAATATCAGCCTATTTGACCGTAGTCCCGGGGAGGACACGGGGGAGGCAAAAACCGCGATGACGTAGGTCCGCACCGTACGGGATGGCTCGGCCCCCACAAAATAAGTCAGCTTTGGTACAAACTTCCTTAGAGCATGGAACAACGGATTAGCTACCCGCGATATCGGTTGAGTCCTTTAACTTTACGGAACTAGTACATACCCGATGACGTAGGTCACGGACAAATCATTTATAAACTGAGATATAATTACGAGCATTGCTTTTCACTAATAAACACTTTGTAAGTATGTCTTGACACGAATTATGATTATGAGACCGGGCCAATGCATGACAAGCCCACTGTGAACTCACCAACCGTTAGGTTGACACTTGCGTGGTTTAAACTTTTGCAGATCGCTAAGGAGTATCCGCTGGAGGTTGGCATGGCACTTGAAGACCTTTGTTTTTGATTAAACTAAATCGGGAATTTAAAAATGTTAACTTTGTAAAGCACGTGGTTAGTGCTAAAAGACTGATATTATTCCGCTGCGTATTTGTGAAACTTTATTTTATGATATGTGTTTGGACTTTACTTTGATTCGTTTAGTATTTGTAACTAATGGTTGTGGATCCTGGTCTAGTCGCGCCCCTTAACGGTATAAACTCCGTTAGTGGTATTTTGGGGGTGTGACAGATTGGTATCAGAGCCATAAGTTGCAGAGAACTGGAATCATTTTTGAAAACGATTTGGAAACTGCAACTTGAAAACCTTGGTTACAAAACGAATAAACAAATTCCCAAAGACAAAATTTTTACGTGCCAACCTGGGATACTCGCTCAGCTGTGTAAGTAAAAGCTTAGTACGTACAGATATATGTATATATATATATAAGTATATATATAGACCGTGTCTAAGTAGTCTAACGGAAGACCTTAGGAAATTTTCACACACGAATACGAAACGCGAACTCGAATACGCACACTACTCTGGGGAAAGCGACAACGAAACAATGCTACGCGCTACGTCCTGATTTCTACTACGACGACTACGCCGACGGTGACTTTATGGGAAGCCGACCTTCGACGATAGCACTTACGACTTACTCCGACGACGCCTCGATTTTGCACTAAAATTTTTCTGGACTAATAGAAGGATAACGGGAAACTGATAAAATACATATTATGGGATATGTATAGAATATAACTGTGACTGAACACTGGCTACTTTAACTGTTCAGCAAGATGTCTGGAAGAGGAAACGGAAGAGGCAACATAAACATGACGCCTGCACAGCTGCAAGCAATGATTAATGAACATGTGCAAGCCGCGGTGGCAGCCGTCCAAGCTGCATATGCCGCACAGGGTAACTATTATGCCGGTTAAGGCACAAAGCAATTATATTTTGACCTGTTTAATTTTAAAACCCAAACTATTTATGCATCAGGAAACCACCATCACTGCACGTTCAAGTCCTTCATGGACTATAAGCCGATGACGTTTTCCGGCGAAGAAGGAGCTGTAGGACTCCTTAGGTGGATTGAGAAGTCTGAAAAGGTTTTCTCCATGTGTAACTGCCCAGCTGAAAGCAAAGTGAAGTTTGCTACTGGTACCTTCGAAGGAGCTGCACTCTCTTGGTGGAACGCTGAAATTCAGATGGTTGGGCTGGACGCGGCTAATAACATGCAGTGGGCAGCGTTTAAGGAGCTGATCATGGAAGAATACTGTCCACGTGACCAAGTCAAGAAGCTTGAGGGGGAATTCCTGAATTTGAAGATGTCTGGGTCTGAAATCGAACAGTACACTGCACGATATCATGAGTATGAAGTCTTGTGCCCCACAATGGTCGATGCTGAGTTCAAACGCATTGAGCGTTATCTGGAAGGCCTCGCGCCTCAAATCAAAGGATTGGTGACTGCCAGCAACCCTGCGAACGTGCAACAAGCCATCCGTTTGGCTCACAAGCTTACTGATCAGGAAGTTGAGAAAGGTACACTTCCTGCAAGAGTCACTGAAAAGACTGCCTTGAGTGGCAAGAGAAAGGCTGATGATGAAGCTCCTGAAAACTCGATGAATGTTCAGAGTGTTGGAAACAGCACTGGGAGGTCTTATAACTCCCAAGGTCAAAGCAAGAGGTCCGGGAATAACAGTGGTAACTACCGCCAGGGTGGCAATGGTCAAGGCAACTACAAGGGTAACCTACCCTTGTGTAACAAATGCGGGAAACACCATGCTGGTATTTGCAGAAAGAACCTGAGCTGTGAAAGGTGCGGCAAGGGAGGCCACGAAGCAAAAGATTGTTGGGCAATTCTACCCGAGCAACAAAACCGCCCCAGAAGGAACAACAACAATCATGGGAACAACTATGGGAACAATCGGGGCAATGGAAACAATGGTCAGAACCGTAACAATGAAGCTCCCAGGGGAAACGGTAACGGGAATTGTTATGAATGTGGTGCTCCAGGCCACATTAAAAGAGACTGCCCACAGTTAAGAAGGCAAGGGAACGGAAACCAGGGAAACAACGGTGGGAATGGTAACGGTGGAGGTAATGGTAATGGGAATGGCAACGGAAATGGTAATAACGGCAATGGTGGAAACGGTAGAGGTCGAGCTTTCGTCATGGGTCAGGGGGAAGCTCGCAATGACGCCAACGTGATTAATGGTAAATTTATATTGAACGGTTTCTTTGCTACTGTATTATTTGATTCTGGTGCTGAGAAAAGTTTTATTTCCACAAAATTTGCTAAACTGATTAACGCTAGACCTATTGCCTTAGACGCTAAATATGTGGTAGAGCTAGCTAATGGTAAACTTCATGATACGACTCAGATAGTTAAGGGCTGTAAGTTAGAACTAGCTGGCCATACCCTAGGAATTGACCTTATGCCTTTCCCGATTGGTAGTTTTGACGTTATAGTAGGAATGGATTGGTTATCTGAGAATCGAGCTGAAATCTTATGTAAAGAAAAAGTGGTTCGTATTCCACTCAAAGACGGTAAAGTGCTAACAGTTCAAGGCGAGAAAGGTGGAACAGTAACTGGTATTATTTCGTTTCTCAAAGCCCAAAAGTGCCTTCGTAAAGGTCACTTCGCGATTCTTGCAAACGTCACAAATTCGACACTCCCCGAGCGCAGAATCAACGACTACCCGATAGTCCGCGACTTCCAAGATGTATTTCCTGAAGATCTGCTTGGTTTGCCTCCATTTCGACAAGTTGAGTTTGGGATTGATTTGGCTCCAGGTGCCGCTCCGATTGCACGCGCTCCGTATCGTTTGGCTGTAAGCGAACTCAACGAACTCTCCGCGCAACTACAAGAGCTACTCGACAAAGGATTTATTAGACCAAGTTCGTCTCCATGGGGAGCACCGGTGTTATTTGTTAAGAAAAAGGATGGAACATTCCGAATGTGTATCGACTACCGTGAGCTCAACAAAGTTACTATCAAGAATCGATATCCACTTCCTCGAATCGACGATCTTTTCAACCAACTGCAAGGTTCAAGCTACTACTCAAAGATTGATCTACGGTCAGGGTATCATCAACTTCGTGTTCGTGAAGAGGATGTTCCTAAGACTGCTTTCAGAACTCGATATGGTCATTACGAGTTCTTAGTTATGCCATTTGGGCTAACTAACGCACCGGCTGTATTTATGGATCTGATGAATCGAGTGTGCAAGCCGTACCTCGATAAGTTTGTAATAGTCTTCATCGACGATATTTTGATCTACTCCAAGTCAAAGGAAGAACACGAGGAACATCTGCGCCTTATTTTGGAATTGCTTCGCAAGGAACAGCTCTACGCCAAGTTTTCAAAGTGCGATTTTTGGATCCGCGAAGTCCAGTTTCTTGGACACATTGTCGACAAGAATGGGATTCATGTCGACCCTTCTAAAGTGGAAGCAATCAAGAATTGGTCTACCTCAAGAGCGCCGACTGAAATCCGACAATTTTTGGGACTTGCCGGATATTATCGAAGATTTATCAAGGGTTTCTCACAAATAGCTCAACCCTTAACAGCTTTAACGCACAAAGGAGTGCAATATAGATGGGGTGAAAAAGAAGAACACGCGTTCCAAACGCTTAAAGACATGTTATGTTCAGCTCCAATTCTCGCGTTACCCGATGGAATTGACGACTTTGTGGTTTACTGCGATGCATCGATTCAAGGACTTGGTTGTGTGTTGATGCAACGAGACAAGGTAATTGCCTACGGGTCCAGGCAACTGAAGGATACGGAAAAGAATTACACGACTCATGATTTGGAATTAGGAGCCGTGGTTCATGCACTTAAGATTTGGAGACATTACCTCTATGGAACAAAGTGCACAATATTTACCGATCACAAAAGCTTACAGCACATCTTTAATCAGAAGGATCTCAACATGCGACAACGACGGTGGGTCGAGCTACTGAATGATTATGACTTAGCGATTAAGTATCACCCGGGAAAAGCCAATGTTGTGGCTGATGCATTAAGTCGGAAGGAGTATGAAAAGCCTCGACGAGTACGAGCGCTGCAACTTACCATCCACACGGGATTGCCGGATCGGATCCGCGATGCCTAACAAGAAGCTTTAAAGGAAGAAAACTTCGCAGCCGAAGCACTGCGAGGGGTGGATGGAAATTCTGAAGTTAAGTCCGACGGACTCAGGTATTATAATGATAGGATTTGGGTTCCTTTACTTGGAAATCTTCGTGAGCTCGTGATGGACGAGGCTCACAAGTCAAGGTATTCGGTGCACCCTGGATCGGATAAAATGTACCAAGATTTAAAGGGTTTGTATTGGTGGCCGAATATGAAAGCCGACATCGCGCGATATGTGGCTAAGTGTTTAACGTGCTCAAGGGTCAAGATCGAGTACCAAAAGCCTTCTGGGCTATTACAGCAACCAAAGATCCCAGAATGGAAATGGGAGGATATCTCCATGGATTTTGTAACGGGATTACCTCATCGATCGAATCGACCAGATGCGATTTGGGTTATCATTGATCGGTTAACCAAATCGGCACATTTCATTCCGATGAAGGAAAGTGATAATATGGATAAATTGACAAAGCTGTACATCGACAAAATTGTGAAGCTTCACGGTGTGCCTAAGACTATCATTTCCGATCGAGATCCTCGATTTACTTCCCGATTATGGCAATCAATGCAGGAAGCATTGGGAACCCGGCTAGATATGAGTACAGCCTACCACCCACAAACGGATGGTCAATCGGAACGAACCATTCAAACCTTAGAAGATATGCTCCGAGCTTGCGTCCTTGACTTTGGGAAAGATTGGGAGACTCACCTACCACTGGTGGAGTTCTCTTACAACAATAGTTATCATTCAAGTATAGGTGCTGCACCTTATGAAGCACTTTATGGCAGAAAATGTAGATCGCCCGTGTGTTGGGCCGAAACGGGTGAGAAAGGGCTCACTGGACCGGAGGTTATCCATGATATGACCGAGCGAATTATTCAAATCAGGCAACGGCTAGCTGCAGCACGTGATCGACAAAAGAGTTATGCCGACAAACGCCGAAAACCTCTAAAGTTTGAGGTGGGTGACAAAGTATTGTTGAAGGTATCTCCCTGGAAGGGAGTGATACGCTTCGGGAAGCGTGGAAAGTTAAATCCTCGCTACATCGGTCCGTTTGAAATTATTGGGGAAGTAGGCCCGGTGGCCTATCGACTTCAACTCCCTGCTGAACTCGATGGAGTTCACAACGTGTTTCACGTTTCCAATCTAAAGAAATGTCTGGCTGAAGACATCGAAATAATTCCTCTGGAGGAATTGGAAATTGACGAACATCTGAGATTTATTGAGCAACCAGTAGAAATCATGGGACGCGAGGAGAAAGCCCTCAAACGTAGCAAGATTCCGATCGTCAAGGTGCGATGGAACTCAAGGCGTGGACCTGAATATACTTGGGAACGTGAGGATCAGATGAAGAAAAAGTATCCTCACTTGTTTGAGCAAACGTCCACAGAAACTCAAGGTATAATTTAATTTTGGGGACCAAAATTCCTTTAACAGGAGGAGGATGTGGCGACCCTAAAACTTTTGCTTTCTTTCCCCAGCGACGATAACAACGACGACAGCTGAGGCTGCGAACGCTACGACACAAGAATAATTTTCGGGACGAAAATTCCAATTTCAGGGGAATGATGTGACACCCTAGAATTTCAAGGTTAACTTCCGTTAGACAATCTCCGTTAGTTACGTTATAAGTAGTAACTAATGCATAACTAGGCCGAATACGTCCACGACCTTTGGTTGATCACCGAACCCGTCCATATATGTTATATGCCTATTTATTGTCCTTATGTGCAATGTGATTTAAATACATGACTTATTATTGTGAATAGCATGACAAATTGTAAATACTTGATTATGTGAAAACTTGCCTTTTTGGTCGCCAGCGAAACTACCGGGCGAAACTATAGTGTCGCCCGGTAGCCAGCTAAGATAATCCGATAACACGAGACCAGAGCTAGTTTCGCCTGGCCAGCGAAACTGCCAACGAAACTGGCCCCTGATATAAATAATCTTAATGAACCCTAGTTTCTCCATTTGCCTCATTTCATCACAAACACACACACTATTCTCTGGAAACTGGTCAGCCGAGAAAACCATCAAGAAATCGAGACCTCAGCCTCAAGACCAACACCTCATCTCATCTATCGATCCTAGAACCAACCGTGAGTCCCAAAACTATGTTTCTTGCTTCTTCTATGTGTTTTCTTTATAAAGTATGCTCAAACCTTCATGAAATCTTGTATGCTTCTGAGATAATACTTAGGAATGCTAGATCTATCATAAAGTTAGCAACTTTATGTTTAAAATCCAACCATGTTAGAGATTTATGCTATTTTAGCCATTTTAGGGTTTTATATGTATTTTGGGTGATTTGATGACAAAATGCATGTTTAAGGTGTTAAAGCTTGCTGATTTATGCTGGTAAATGCCTAAGTATGCTAAATAATGAATTGCATGTAAGATCAGAAGCTGTTAGGTTGATTTTTAGGCAAATCCGTATGTTTTTCGCAACCAGCGAAACTGAGTGTTCTCTGGGCGAAACTGTGTGGCGAAATTAGGCCTTCATTCAGCGACACTTCCGAGCGAAACTATAGTGTCGCTAGCGAAACTGACCCGACCAGCTCGAGCGAAACTACCGAGCGAAATACCTGAACGAAAGTTCAAACCAGTTTCCCTGCGAAACTAGGCTAGCGAAACTGCGTCAGCAGTTTCGGGCGAAACTAGCCTAGCGAAACTGTGTCACCGGGCATTGCCTAGCGAAAGTGCTGCCCGTGCACCCAGCGAAACTGCCTAGCGAAACTATGCTAGCGAAACTAAGACCTGACCTAAAAACCAAACTTGTGAAATTTGCTTAAGTGTTATGCCATGACTTACATGATTATGCCATGATGAAACATGCTTGATATCTGAATTATATGAACCCTTGTTTATGATCAACCATCGGTGTCGTGTGTCGGTATGTCGAGTCATAGTTGCAACGTGCTATGTTATGGGCCATAGTGACGTTTAGTGAAGGTTAGACACGAAACTAATACTTTAGACCTAAACGTGTTCTAGGTCTTCGTTAAGCAAACATAACTTGGATACTTAGCAAGTGTAGCAGTGCAAATCCAAGGTGAGTGTCACTAACCTGTTTACCGTGAGCCTGTTTGGGCCACACCGAATAACTTAACGAAAAACAATGCTGAATAAACTCTAGAGTGCTAGGCACCTACCAATGAACAAGAGAACTCGGGAATGCTCGGCACCCACTTGATGAACAGAAGTGTTTTTATGAGAAACACTTGTGGACTTAAACAAACTGTTTCTGAAAAGAAAACTGAAAATGATTTTGCGATTCATGAGAACCCAAGGTAAACCGTTTTAATATGGCTAGTGTAGGTTAAAGTCTGAACCATATGATATCACATGTTTTCTAAGGATGCCTTATAACTTAAAAGTCCTCAACTAAAATTGTGCCATTAATTGGAAAGCGAGGGGATGTTGGGTAGATCTACTGGAGTTTGACAAACTCCGCCCCGTGGCACGGGGAGTGCACGGAGGAACAATATCAGCCTATTTATCCGTAGTCCCGGGGAGGACACGGGGGAGGCAAAAACCGCGATGACGTAGGTCCGCACCGTACGGGATGGCTCGGCCCCCACAAAATAAGTCAGCTTTGGTACAAACTTCCTTAGAGCATGGAACAACGGATTAGCTACCCGCGATATCGGTTGAGTCCTTTAACTTTACGGAACTAGTACATACCCGATGACGTAGGTCACGGACAAATCATTTATAAACTGAGATATAATTACGAGCATTGCTTTTCACTAATAAACACTTTGTAAGTATGTCTTGACACGAATTATGATTATGAGACCGGGCCAATGCATGACAAGCCCACTGTGAACTCACCAACCGTTAGGTTGACACTTGCGTGGTTTAAACTTTTGCAGATCGCTAAGGAGTATCCGCTGGAGGTTGGCATGGCACTTGAAGACCTTTGTTTTTGATTAAACTAAATCGGGAATTTAAAAATGTTAACTTTGTAAAGAACGTGGTTAGTGCTAAAAGACTGATATTATTCCGCTGCGTATTTGTGAAACTTTATTTTATGATATGTGTTTGGACTTTACTTTGATTCGTTTAGTATTTGTAACTAATGGTTGTGGATCCTGGTCTAGTCGCGCCCCTTAACGGTATAAACTCCGTTAGTGGTATTTTGGGGGTGTGACAACATTCGTAAACTTTCTGATTTGCCGAGCCTACCTTACACGTCGATCAAATGGTCTTATGGCTTTTTCATCTATTTTATCCATGAGTCAGACACTGTCAGCCAATGTACCATCATTTCCCAATCATGTCGGATACAATTTCTCATTTTTTCATGTTTTTGACTTTTTACATTTTTCAATGTATTTGTCTTTTTCAAATTTCCCCCCCTAAAAATGTCAATTCTATTTATAGATTTGCATTATAACGATTTGAAAAACAACACACTATTTGTGGATTTTTGCAAAAACAAACTCCCCTCAGAATGAGACAGAGTTAAAAACAAAGGAAAAATTGAGCAACCAACATGAATACGTTCAGTTTAGCATTTTGAAAACAAAATTTGATTTTGAAATTCAGTTTAAGTTAGCAGAGATATTTCACAATCAGAAATTTTCAATCATCGAAAGGTCTTCCTGAAATACCTGCTTAACACCAAAGAAATCATTAGTCGCTCTGGGATCGGCCCGATTCAACAGCGTCGGGTCGCCCGGTGTCTTCCACTTAATCTTTGTTGGCCTTGGAAACAACTTTTGGTTTCCAAATTTGTAAAAGTTTTAATTTTTGATCAGAACCTGAATCAGATTCAACCGACGTACTTGGTTTAGACCAAGACAATTTACAAGTTGATTTAATCTTTGGGGACCATGGTTCATAAAAAATTTGACCTTTGTTATCCACATATTATTGCAGTTTTGTGGATATATGCAGTCGTCGGACAATTAGCAGCTAGATGTCCCGGTTGACGACATACATAACAAAGTCGTTCTCTAAAAATGTTTGAAAATTGTTTTGAGTTTTGAAAACCAGATGAATGATCAGAATCAAAGTTATCAAAGAAACCATCAGAAGAATCATACCTAGGAGATGGACTCCTTGAAGATGACGATCCTCCAGAATAATAAGAAAATTCCTACCGAAATGGTGATTTCTTTGCAACCTTTGCTTTAGAAACCTTGTCAGCTTTCACTGGTTTCTTAACTTGAACCAAGTCTTCCTTCACTTCGTAACCAAAACCTTTGTGTTTGAATCCTTGATTCTTTGAAGAACTTGAGGAAGAACCAGAAACTTCTCTTGCCTTAGCTTCGCTAGTAAATTTGGCTTTGATATCCTTCAGCTTGTTCTGTCCAATCATAACTTTGTCTTCTTCGGTTGCAGATGAAGAACTCGAAGCAACCTTATCAAACACATTTTCATTTTCCAACAAAACATACTTTGACACAAATTTTGGAGCTTCACCCAAAGACTTTTCTTTCTTCTTAGACTTAGACTTGTTCTTCTTGGGTGGAGTGGCAAACTTGGAATAATCATGCAATTCATCTTTTGGATCAATCTGAGCAGAAGTAACTTCAATTAAATCCACTGGTTGTGGTACCAAGTGAACATCATCTTCCTTAGAATTCTCCGAACTCTTATCCTGCTTGTATAAGAAATTTAGCAATGTCGACATTGCTAAATTTCTTATACAAGCAAGATAAGAGTTCGGAGAATTCTAAGGAAGATGATGTTCACTTGACGCGCGGATGATGACACTCGAACGATGACACGCGCTGTTTTTATGACGCGTAAAAACGCGTGTCATTAAAAATCTGTCGTAATTTAAAAAATTCTGAGGGTAGATGACGCGGATTTCTAAGCGTCATAAAATTTCTGTCATATAATAAATAAAAAAACACGAAGGACACTTAAAAATATACGCGTCATAAAATTTCTGTCGTCCTATATTTTTTTCCCGCCAAATTTTTGCCCTAAATATTTCATTCCCGCTTACACTTTTTTTTCCAACTTTTTCCCCCAAAATCCTGCCCTAATTCCAAATCAGCCTTCCACTTAGCTTAGCTTACAGCCATTGGCTTCCAAATCACCATTTTCCCTAACACTAATGGAACTCCTGACACTCGATTCCTTCCCAGCACCACACCAGAACCCCGATTGGAAGAAGAATTCCCAACCAGTTTGCCCTAATTCTTTACGATTGTAACTAGCGCCAACACGAGAATCATAGTTTGTCCTAATTCTTTACGTCGCCAGCACCAGAATCACAGGTCCAATCGATATTCAACGAAAACTCCAAACCTAAAAACACGAATAATGGGGGACCATCACTTTTTATCTACAAAGACGTTGAAGAATCATCGACTCAATGGGACGGAATTCAACGGAAACTCGGTAATTTGTCTCCCTAACCCCCTGCATTCAAACCCGATCCCTTCACTCCTGCCGAAGACTGAACATTCCAAACCTAAAAACACGAACTGGATCTAGAAGATCTAGAAGACGATGTCGATCTAGATGAGGACCGATTCCTTCAGCAATACAGGTACATCATAAATTTATAATTTCATACTCATTTCTGGATTTCAATTTTTTCATTGTTGTTATTATACTAGACACAACAAGGGTCAAAGTGGCGGTTACCCCATGTTTTCATATTATGAGCCGTCGGATCAAACTAAGATTGAATCTCAACCTTGTTAATTCATCGGTTACCAAACTGTATTGCGGTTCTGATATTGACCTCAAGCCTTTTACGCATATTCTTCCCAACGATTTCTTCTTCTCCCAAATCCAACCTCCGATTCGTCTTTATTAGAGGTTTTTCGCCATCTCAATACCATATGTCATCTCCACCGCTCCCCTCAGTTCTTGATTGCTCTAATTATCTCGTAACTCTACTAATTCACCTCTTATGTTCGCAAACTAGGTTGGAGGACTAAAGCTCGAATGAGGAAGACTTGTGTTGGAGAAGATTCTTGGATGTTGGCCTTCACTCTCATCTTTAATCTTACATTACTACGTCAATCCATTTCCAGATTGTTTGAAGCTGAAGAGATTCAAGGTTGTGTGTCCTAACTTGAAGCTTAGTGAATTCATGCGACAAGCCCCATTCGAGACGTCGTCACGCAGATTACCATTTTCCCTTTACTTACCAGATTGTCTTCTCATTATTTTCAACTAGGGCACTAAATGGATGACACACTATTGGACCAAAAACATACTATGTGGTCGTCAGAGGTTCCATCTCCAACAGAGCAGAAGCTCTGCTGCTGATTTAAGCAGGTGAAATGTAGTTGCTGACTGGAAAAATATTAAAAGCTCAATTTCCACAACAAAAATATTCTTAATTGATTTTTATGTTTTCTATTTAAAAGGTTTGTTTTATTCTTAAGTTAGACTTTAATTGAATATGGAGCCATTGAATGAAGAAATTTATTACGGTTCAAAGGCTCAATTTTAACAGCAACAACATTCTTAAGTGTGTAAAGGAAGCAAAAAGGTAAGAATTACAATCTGGAATGTGTAACTTTGTGGTTGAACTTAAAATCCTTGATTTTGTTAATGATAATCGATACTGTGTAGTATTATGTGGTGCAATGTTTGATCAGGAATCTTACTCTATTGTATTTTAGATGTTAATGTAGTTACTGATTTTGTAGTAACCACCAATGATATCTTATTAGTTATGAACTTGAAAACCAATCATTTGATATCTTATTGATGCAAATGTACTATATTTGGGTTAAAGAGTTATTGATTAATATATGGTAACTCTTATTTGTTTTTAGTCTCAATTATATTCATTTTTGATAGGTTGGATGTTTACATCCATGATTATTTGTTGAAACGGAAGATGCATGCATCTGAAAAAGCATTTACGTTTGAAAGATAAATTGCTACAGTTCCTATATGTATGTTGTTTTTATTGTTAAATATGCATCTGCAAAAGCATTCATGTTTGAAAGAAAAGTTGTCGAACCTGGCCACAAAATGTAAAACTAGGTGGTGCGTCTAAGGATACAAATGTCGACCAAGGAAACATGATTCTCAAGGTAGAAGTTTAGTATTTTACTATCTTAATTTGATTCAAAAGAGTCGTTCAAGTAAGAGATAAAATGGTTTTGGATCAATTTCGTTGAACTATTTTTAAATTTTAACGCTACTTATTTGATACACTATGACGTTGTTGCCTTTGGAATAATTTTTCTTCAAGATATATATGTAATTACGACGTTAACCTACCCGCCCACCTGACGGGTATGAAACTAGGTCCGAATAAGTGCAACTCGTATCAGATTTTACAGAACAATTGAACAGTTTTGGATTTTTTGGGGCTGTATTGTCTTTCTTCTAATTCCCTTATTTTTTTTTGCCATTTAAAGGTCTACAGTCTACACCCGATGACTGATCCCACTTGTCAACAAGAACTTGTAGCAGCATCATTTCGTGTAAAAAGGTTAGTTATATATGTTTCTATACATGCATATCTGTATCTTCTTTCTTAAAATTGTAAATTGTCTTCAAAACACTCAACCAGTTGCTTTATTATTTGGCTTATTGAAGGTGGGAAGTTCTTGCTCGGGTCCCACTGATTATCATGTGAATACACTTAAAATTCCACTATTTGAACCAAAGGACGTTTTGGAACACTTAACACTCCTTCCTCACAAGATTATCTTATGCTTCTTGGCAGTAAGAAGCCTACCTCAACCTTGAAAGGGAATCTTTATATACATTTATCGATATTTAGATAATTCATAATAAATGTCTTATACCATGTTTTAAGTGTTGCTTCTGGGACTGATATTGAATTGCTTTGATTGGATTAATGTGTTGGTTCGACATTGCGTTGTTTGTTTTAAGTGGATAACATTTTTCTTCATATGTAAAGAGATATGATCTGACTTTGATTATGGTCTTAAACTTGCAGCTATCAACAGGAACTATATGAATCCAAATCAGGCGCTGAGCTCTTAGACATCATCCTATTAAACGTATAGTTGAATTTCAACATCTTTGATGGTAATTTTATTGATCTTTGTTGATTTTTTTGTTTTTGTAATATGGTGTATTTGTTGTTCAGAGTGTTGGGTATGATTAACCCTTGTTGTTTTCATATAACTATCTGTATGTTTATCTATGCTATGATTGTGCAGATTAGTATCCCTTTGCTCAGATGGACTAGAAGTGAAAAAGTGACGGCATTGTTTGTGTAGATTAGTATCCCTTTGCCCAGATGGATTAGAAGTATAAGCTGTATTAATAATTCTGTACATGGCAACAACTTTATTTGTTAAGCAGTTAAGCTTTGGAGGGTTATGAAGGCTGGTTTTTTTTTTTTTTTTTTTTACCTAAAATGGCTGTTGTGTATTTATTCAGGGGCTGGGCAGGTTACTAAAAGTTCCTAGTTATATGCGCTCATTATAAATAGTTAATTTCTTTATAAGTGCCCTCATTGTGCATTGCGTTTGTATACTATTACATACTCCATCAGGTTGATAACCGTTGATTGCAACATTATTTTCTTATGAGGCAGGGAATGATGTAACTCATGAGCTGATAAATAAATATGGGATAAGCAATGTTGGCCATGCTACTAAGGTTTGTGCCTTTTCATATATTTCCGATATATCTTTCTGTCAAATGCTTATTGATAATGGTAGTTTTTGATTCCTTCATAACTATATTCAGTTATGAAGGGAATATAAACAAGAACATGCTTGGTCCAGTTAGAAACACGACTATACTTTCTTAGTTACTAAATAGATATAAATGAAATGTTTTGGCAAAAGTCTAGGTAGAATAGATTGACGAGAAGAATCAATGGTTCACTCTGCTGCTTGCACATATAAGCCTTTATCAGTAATAAAGGATTAATGGAACAAACATGTACTTGTCTGCACACACTCGCAAACTATTTTATTATACGATAAAGATAATCCATCTTCAAGGATAAATCATATTTAAGTATATAGTATTGATTAGTGTATCTAGTTTATTTATTTGACTTAGAACTTTGTTTCTTTTAGTAGGTTTTAATGCCTTAAAGTAAAAGTTTGTGCTTAGATTATTACTTATATTAATCGCAGATTCCAATTCACAAGAACATCCATAGGTAGACAAGCACAACTGCAGATAAACTATGGGTAGATCCTAAAACTGCATTCAAATTAGTAGGTACACATGTACTGGTATATTATGTTCTAAAAGCTGGGTTTTTTCAGGTGGCATTTGGTATTCATGGCTCATTCATATTGTGGAAGCAGTAGTTATTGGAGGCAAGTTGTTTTATAATAATAGGTAGACAAGCACAACTGCAGATAAACTGAGGGGATTATTTTTTACTTGTGTAATTCAAGTATTGTAAGAAAAATAGAGAACATTTCGATTGGTTGATAAACGTGGTTGCTGTAATGTTTGTTATATAAACTGCATTATTTTGTAATGTTTGTTATATATATAAAATGAATTATTTTATTATAAATCTATTTTATTTTGTATAATAGGTTAATTGTCATTAAATTTGGAAACTAGGTATTTTAGAATTTTTTTATTAGAAATTAAAATTCTTGACACGCAAAAATGTGTGTCATAAGCAGATTTATGACAGGGGCTTCCTTGACACGCATTTTATGACGCGCACTGCACGTCATCGATCGCGTGTCATTGTTCGCGTGTCAAGAACTTCTTGACACGCATTTTGCGCGTCAAGAAGCTTCTTGACCCTGGCTTCCTTGACGCGCATTTGCCTGTCAAGAAGACCCTTTCTTGACACGCATTGCACGTCAAGAAAGGCATTTTTTGTAGTATTGGACGTCGCTGACAAATTGCAATTCTTCACTTGCCTCTTCATCTCCAAAATTTCCAATTTCAAATCATTAATCTTCTGTTGACCCTCAAACACCTCCTTTTGTGACTTGATGAACTTTGCATTGAGATCATCATATTCATATGTTTGTAGCTTTTGAATCTCACATTCTGCAAATAATTCTTCAAGCACATTTTCTCTCTTTTGCTTATAAATTTCAACATCTTTAGTCAATACCTCATTCTTATCACGATAAAGAGTATTCTCATCTTGAAGCTTAGAAATTTTATTTTGAAGCTTCTCAACAGTAACAACAGTTTTAGCAATAAGAGTAGTAGCTTCCTCATACTTTTGCTGAACTGGATAACTTTTCTCAAATAAATTCTCAAAATCTTGAGCTGCGTCTAAAGCGTCAGCTTTGGCTTTCTCACACTCTTCAGCCAGTTGAGCTTTTTCTTTCAATAATCTTCATGGACATGAACTAATTCATAATATTTCTTTTGAAAATCTTCCAACTCTTTCTTTAGCACCACAATCTCTTCGGTTGATGTTTGAAGACGTTGTTCAAAATGTGCATTTGTTTTGTGTAGTTTTACACATTCAAAACATTTAGACTCCTCAACCTTTGAACTATCAGAAACCTTAGATAAATCTTCTTGAACCAAGGATGCAATTGAATAGGAATCAGAATCAGTCAGAAAGCTGTCATCATCATCATGACGAGCAGTCAATGCAATGCTAAATGGAGCATGTTTCTTTTTAGTTGTTGAATCTGCATTCTAGGCAAATTCATCTGGATGCCAAAATGTTTCTATCAGATTATTAGCAAAACTAACAGATTTCTTCTCAATTTTATCAGCTTTATTTGACGAATGAAAAACTAAATGTGCATGTTGACCAGTTTTCAATTCACTATCAGCAGAACTTGGACATTCTCGAGCAAAGTGACCATAGACGGAACACTTATAACATTTCACCTTTGATTTGTCCAAACCAATCTTACCATCCTGATTCAATCTCTTCTTACCAGTTCTATTGAAAAATTTCTCCGTTCTTCGAACCAACATAGCATACTGCCAATTCAGATCCATTTCCTCCAAATGATCATAATCAATTTGACCGTAATCTTCATTTGCCAACTCAGCATTACTCACAGCACCAGTGATAACACCAAAATATGAAGATACTAATGCAGACATCAAAGCATTATAATCATCGATAGTTTGAACAGACAATGCACTTTGAATCGAAGAACTAGGAATTGAAACCGTACAACCAACAAAAGAATAACTTGGAGTTTCAGATTTACCTGCCAGAAATGCTGTAGGAGGTGCAGAACTAAGAATATTAGATTTTCCAGCATTCAGAGTTGAATCATTGTTACCATAATACACTGCAGGATTTTGAACTTGCTCAGGCAGTGAGTTATTCACCTTTAACTCCATATCCCTTGCTTGGATTCTTTGAATCAGATCATTAAATGACAATTTTGAAAAATCTTTATCATGATTGACCATCATCACATAATTTTCCCATTCTCTGGTAAAGCTTCCAAAATCTTTTCTTTCTTATCAGCTTCATCTTTTGTAAGATTCACCAACTTCATTTCACTCATTAAATGAGCAAATCTTGCAATCAGATTTGGAATCGATTCATTTTGATAATGCTTGAAACTATCAAATTCCTTCTTCAACACCTTTTGTCTACTTTTCTTATATTGGTCATTGCCTTCACATCGCTTTTCTAAAGCATCCCACAAACTCTTTGCTGTGTAGTTACTTGAGAATTGATGTAATAAGTTTGTAGGCACTGCCATTGTTAAAGTACCATATCCTTCTTTTCAGCTTGATACGCTTTCTTTTGTTCTCCTGAAAGCTTTCTTTGAAGAATTGGTTCCCCATCTTCACCTTTAGGATAAACATATGGCTCAGAATATGACAACCACATATCAATATCATTTGCAGAAATATATGCTTCAAACCGTGTAATCCAACTATGATAATCTTTCAATTTGAGCAATTTAGGAACTTTCTGACTTGTTCCGATTTCATTATCATGGTTCATCATCGTTTGCATCGTAGTCTGAACCGAATTATGAATAGCCGCGAATGCTTGAAAATCGGACATTTCGAAAAATCTGGTTACTGTTCACCCCGAACCTAGTCCGAACCTCCTCCGAACTAACTCTGAATCAAGTCCGAACCGAAACTCGCCGAACTCCCTCCGAACCTGACCTTTGAAAGAACAAACAAAACCTGACCGAACTAGTACCGAAAGATCACCGAACTTAGTCCGAACATGGACCGAACTGAAATAACAACGAACTCCATCCAAACCTAGAGTTCAGAGCGGTTACTCCGAAGTTGTCCGAACTTCAGACGAGACCAAGTTCACTCGACACCATTTTCTCGATTTTCAGTGTTTTTGATAGGAATTTTCGACAGGAATTCAAGCACACCCGATAGAAACGATTTAGAAATGAATTTTTGACATGAAGCACACTCGAGAAGATCAAACGAAATCAAAAATACAACTCATTTTCGCAAAATCGTGAATTTTGAGTCAAAGCTACGAAAAACAGAGATTTCCGACCAGTAGAACAAACCAAATGTCCTGATACCACTTAAAATTGCTTGAGCGTGTGGATCGTCTACTTAATCATTATGAAATCAATGTAATATGAATTGGAACACAAAGAGTAAATACAAATGACATGTATTAACCACATAGATGACCACAGAGTACACATAAAAGTTATCACGCGGAAGTCACTGAATTCTATTACAAGACTACTATTTATAGTTGCTAAAACCCGCTGGTCCGAACCTCAGGTTCGGACCTATTTGGCCCTGTCCGAACTCCAGGTTCGGCCTGAGTTCGGACCTTAGCAATCTTGTATGTTTCGTCTTGTATTTGATACTTCGCATGACGATCTAGAACCATGTATCAACACCTTTTACTCATGTAAGTGAAAGAGCCAATGATCACTTCGGACTTATACATACTGATGTATGTGGCCTGTTTAGAACTAAATCTAAGACCAGTGCTAACTACTTCGTCACTTTTACTGACGACTTTAGTCGTTATGGTTATGTCTACTTGATTAAACATAAACATGAATTCTTTGAAACGTTCAAAACTTTCCAAAGTGAAGTAGAAAATCAACTCAACAAGACTATTAAAGCACTTCGATCTAATGGAGGAGGCGAGTACATGAGTCAAGAGTTTTCAGACCACTTGGCAAAATGTGGGATTGTCTCACAATTCACTCCTCCATATACACCTCAGCATAATGGTGTATCTGAAAGGAGAAACTGAAGCCTGCTTTTTTTTTTTGGTAAAGGGTTACCCCGGTGATTATATATATACCAAAAAATGAGTACAAGTAGAGAGCAGAAATACTTTCTAGTTCAAACAGGGACATGACATGGGTAGATCCATGTTCAGTATGACTACTTTATCATTGTCCTGGTGGGACTATGCTCTAGAGACTGTTGTTCTCATACTCAATATGGTTCCGAACAATAAGGTTGATAAGAAACCATATGAAATATGGCATGGGAAAGTGTAAATCAATGGAACGATCTTACTACTGGATGAACCGATCAATCTAGTGCACGAGAATGTAAATAAGCTTTGTTTTATTGATTCACCAAGAAAACAATTAAAAGGCTTTGGTTTCTCTCTCTAGAACACACTTAGAAACACACACTTAGTGGATTTGATATGACTAGCAGCTCTCACATACTAAGCAAGTCAACCTATTTATAGGTGACACTAACTGAACTGCGTACCACCCTCCATACCATTGGTACGTGCGTACCATTTGGTATGGCGGACCAACTGGTACGCTGCTCCTTGGACTCATATACATGCTCACTTAGATACATTACACGAGACATATTGTAGCATAGGAATATGCTCTAACAAAATCCCCCTTAACGTGTAATGTATCTATGCTAACTAAACTTCAGTCTTCAATCTTCGGCATCACTGCATTTGATCTTCAACTTGAAATTTCTTGTCAGCAATAGAGCTTGCATGGCTGGATCACTTCTTGAATAATCTTTGAACTTCAAGATCCATTTGTGAAAAATACTTCATACTCCCCCTTTCACCATGCTTGAGTCTTGACAGCACACAAACTGCAATTTCAGAAGACAGAAACGCGGTTTTCATTTTCAAGCCAACATAAGTTAATCTTGGCGCAAAACTTCTCTTCGAGAATCCAAGATATAGATTTTGAAAATGTTTGTCGTATCTTGTGTCGATTGATCGAAAACAAACAAGAAAGAAAATATTTTTGGCTTTTATGAAGTTTATACTAAAACACACCAAAAATCTTTTTGATTTTTCTGAAATGAAAAATAAAATGCAATACAGAATCAAACTCTATTTTTGGTATTTTGTGAGAAAGATCACGGCGTGAGATCATATCAGACATAACGCATCTAGCACATTTCAATTTCGGTCATTATCAGCATGCAAGCCAAGATAATTAATCGCAAATACAACATTTATGTTTATTTCAACATGCACCAATCATTTTTTATCGTTTTCAGATATGCTTAAGGTAATATTATCATGCACTGATAACTCGACCTCCACTCTATCAGAAATACTGGCAAATCATCATGTTTATCTCATAGAAGCAACTTTATCAGAGATTTAATCATCCTTGATGAGTCATGCAAAAATTAAAGCAGAACCTCAAATACCTAGCAATCAGGTCGGTCTTGTGGACACGCGGAGAAAGCCCAAGTATTTGAGAAAATAAGAAAGCAAAACAAGTTGAAGTTGTATAATTCAACATCAATCAGGTCGATACTCCCGTATATGCAGAGAAAGCCCAATGAATTATACGTAACACCAAGAAAAATAAAGCAGAATGTCAAACGAACAACGATCAGGTCGATCTTTCGATACGAAGAGAAAGTCCGATCGTTTAACAAAATAAAGAAAATCAAACAAGTTTAAATCTTTCAAAATGAAAACATGCATTCATCAGGATATCTCTTTATTCTATTTTTGGAATCATCACACAACATTCATCAAGAAGCAAATAACCGAAGATCATCAGGCAAGCTTTATGTTTATATCTTACTTGCAGATATGTGATTAGTCATGCACATTCACAGATTATGCAAGTACCTACAGCCTTTAGACTTAGTCTATCCATGACATATAACGTATATGCAGATGTACCATCATTTCTCGCTTTTGTCGGATCAATTTCTCAATTTTTCATTTGTTTTTTATATTTTCCAATTCTCCCCCTAAAATTCAAACAAACACTATTTTTTGAATTTTCAATTTTTCTCCCCCTAAAAATATAAACGAAAGAAAAAAGAATAACAAAAAAAAAATGATCGATCAACACTTGACACATTTTTTAAATGAGTTCTGTAAAAATCTGTGTTTCAAAGATAGGAACGATGCATTTTAACTTAAATCAATCACAAGTATTCCATTGTCAGCAATCTTTCAATCAATAACAGGTCTTCTTGAAATACCTGCACACACTTGAAAATAATAAGTTTGTAAAACCCCGACCCTCATCCACATTGGTGATAGGTCGTCCAGTGTCTTCAACAAAATCTGTGTTGGCTGTTGAGACAACCTTTGGTCGCCATTCCTGTTTTGGTTTTAAAAACTTTGATGAACCATTGTCAATTGATGAGTGACAATCAGAACTACTACCCACCTTTTCTGAGTTAAGCTTCTTTTTCCATGAAAATTTAGAATTGGGTATTGGTTCACTAAAAATAATGCCATCAGGATCGACATACTTTGTATGTTTGGTAGTTAATGATGAATTGTTAGTTGTCGTAGGACAATTATTTGCATAATGACCCTTCTTACGACACACATAACACAGTCGATGATTAGTTTTAGTGTTTGAAATTGGTTTTCCAAACTGATCAGTCGACCATTCATCATAAACCTTTGAAATCACAGGTTTAAATTTCTTTGGTTTCTGAAATTTTAGAAAAAACATTTTGGAGAATCATAAAACCCAGAATCATCTCCATAACCAAAGAATTTAGCTTGATGATAAAACCTGTTCGATTTAGCAGAATAAAATGAATCTGAATTTTCACCGCCTGGTGGTGTGGCATCAGATATGCAAGAAGACTCTTCGGAATAAATCTTTTCATCTGCAGATGGTGAAGATACTTTCTTCTTCCAAAACCGAGGCTTCTTCTCTGTAGAAACCCTCTGTTTCTTTTTCTGCTTAGCTTTCAACTTCTTCTTGTTGGAATCATTAATCGGAACTTCTTTTCCTTCATATCCCAAACCACCATTCTTCTGTGTAGAATGTTCTTTCACAGAATGCCCTTGTGAAGCTAGACGAGAAAATTCATCTTTGATAGCTTTAACACCAACTTCCTTATTTAGTAAAGATTCGTCAATCACAATATTAGAAAAATCAGGAATCTTCACATGTCCTGGATTTCCTTCAAAAATCTTTTCTTTATCAAGAAATGTAGACTTGGAATCAAATTTTAATCCTTTGCAATAATGAACCTCCTTTTTATTCTTCTTAGATTTTGACTTCTTTGCTTTTCCAGACTTAACACCATATCCTTCAGGATAATCTTGCAACTTCTGAGTTAAATCATCATTAGATGGCGTTTTCAGATCAATCACTTGAGCAGGAACTTCATGATTAGCAACATCTTTGCTTGGTTTTCCATCTCGTTCCAGATGATACAGATAATTCTGAAACACACTTGATGTATTGCAATTCTCAAGTTTTCGTTGAAGATCAAGCATTTCAATCTTTATCTCAGAAACCTTTGTATTAGCTTCCAGTAACTCCTTTTGAGAAGCAATAAATTGCTCAGACAACTCGTTATACTTAAGCTTCTGACTATACATTCTATCACATCCAGCAAGAACTTCTGTAGTAACCTTTCTACATGTTTCTTATAATAGTCAACATCTTGTTTCAAAATGTCATTATGACTTCGAACATCACCATTTTCACCACGCAACTTTGTGAGTTCCTCCTGAAGTTGAATTACTCTATCAGCAGCTTCGACAACAACTTTATTAACATTTTCATATTTTTGTTGAAGAGGATAGCACTTAGCAAATAAAGCATCAAAATCTTCAACATCTTCCTTTTCATTAGCCTTAGCTTTATTGCATTCTTCAATTGTAACTTCTTTTTCTTTCAATTAATCTTCCTTTATTTTAGCAAAATCAGAACATGTTGTACAAGAGGAAGATGCACTCTGTTGAATTTTTGCTTCGTAACCATCATGAATTTTATTTTTCCATTCCTCCGATTCTTTTCTCAGAATACGATTTTCTTCAGATAACTTCGCTTCTTTCTTCTCTAACTCTTCAATTTTTCCTTTAAACTTCAACTCTTGATCAACTGCCTTCTGAGAAATTTTAGACATGTGTTCCTCACACTGTTTCTTTACAAAATCCCATATCCTTTTTGCTGTTTGCCAATCCCTGACTTGATTTTTAAGAGTTATAGGCACAGCTAACAAAGAAGTGCAATAGCATTTTCATTTTGATCATATGATTCATTTTCTACAAGTGAAAAATTCCATCTCATCTTACACTGACCACCAAAAGTTGTTGGATACTAATGTTCATTTGAAATCGGTAACCACAACCGTTTATCCAAGTCAACAATATATGCTCTAAAATTTGTTGCCCAACCATGATAATCTTCAAGATTTATCAACTTCGGCACATTCTGACTATGACTCGCAATAAATGCATCAATTGCATACATTTTGAAAATTGTGAAATTGGATATCAAAACTTCAAACTCGAAAACGAAGATGTTAGAATTTGATTTTGAAAATCAACTTTGAACGAACAACGTAGAGCTCGTCAAGACGATCGATTTGAGTACTTATGGCTCTCGTAGCGATTTACGATGCAAAAGTTATGACATTTTTTAGAAACTGCCAGCGGACCAGATTCAGCAGACCAGAATTGGTATGGCGGACCAAAATGGTACGGCGGACCAAAATAACTGCTAGGACCAGACTTGAAGATTGCCTAGCGGACCAGAATCTCGATGAAGATTGCCTGGCGGACCAGCAGCGGCCCAGATGTTCTTGAGGCGGACAGAAGCGTGCCACGCTGAATTCGACGGATTTTCGCGAATTTTGACAATTTGGACTGTAATTTGCTTCAGAGAGGTGCGAAAACTCACTAGAAACACTCAGAAATCATTTTTTACCTCGGAAACACTCGGAATTGGAAAAATTTGATGAAAAACCAAAGAAACCCACTTTCTCTCACTAGAAAAAATTCAATTTTGATCAATTCAAACTAGCAGAACAACCTGGATTTGCTCTGATACCACTTGTAAATCCATGGAACGATCTTACTACTGGATGAATCGATCAATCTAGTGCACGATAATGTAAATAAGCTTTGTTTTATTGATTCACCAAGAAAACAATTACAAGGCTTTGGTTTCTCTCTCTAGAACATACTTAGAAACACACACTTAGGGGTTGTTTGATAGTTGCTAACTGGGTAAGAGCTGATTGAGTAAGAGCTGAGTGAGTAAGAGCTGATTGAGTAAGAAACTTTGGTTAAAACTTGGGTGTTTGATAGTAGCTGACTGGGTAAGAGTTGACTGAGTTTATTTATTTATTTATTTATTTTTTTTCTTTTCTTTGAACGACAGCTGACAGGGTAATGTATATAGCTAATTTGTTTTATATGTATTAAAAACATTTTATAAAAAAAAAATATATATATAAAAGAAATTTTGAAACAAAAAATCAATACAATAATTTTTGTTCTACGTGTCAAAAAAGAAATGAAACACATTCTTTTATAATAAAAATATTTCTTTTTAATTAAATAAAAATACGTTTTTTAAAGTTAAAAACCATAATTGTATCTTCATTAATATAAACGATAAAAAAATAATAACAAACTTTATGTTTTATCTTATGTTTAGTGATGAAAAAAATTAACCAACTTTAAAACACACATAATAGCTTAAAATTCAAAGTGTCATACAAAATCCAAATCAAGCATAACTCATACAAATTTAACTTGAAGCACTTGAAAATAGTTGATTAGCAATCTGGTTCCGCAAAGTAGTCATATATTCAACGCCTTCTGAACCCCATTCTATGCTCTCACTTCCTCCACCTTGCACATTAGGAGTAGCCATAGTGATTTCTTCAAAGTCCATAAATAATTCATCTTGAATATTGTATTTTCGTATAAAATTATGGACTGCAAAACAAGCTATGACAACGTCTCTCTGCACTGGAAAAGGATAAGGAGCCATTTGTTTTAAGATTGGAAATCTCGCTTTCAGTACACCATAAGCACGCTCAATAACATTTCTGAGTTGTGCATGGGCATGAGTGAATCTTTCTTCCTTAGTTAACGCTCGTCTTCGTCGAAAATCGGCTAACCAATACCTCGTGTTGCGGTAAGGAGCCAAAAATCCACGAGTGTTTGTATATGCAGCATCACAAAGGTAATATTTACCTATAAATATAAGTGTGACATCTATTATATAAAGAATAAATGTAATGTATTTTTTAATTTTTCCCCGACTACCTTCCATGAACATCCTTTCAAGCTAGTACTCTCCCGACCGTTAATTGTTACTTCTTCTAGACATGCTTCGAGAAAAGCTTTGTCCACAGCTTCCGACTTCCAACTAACTCTAGGTTTTTTTTCGGACATATCTAGATACATATGAGAAATTAATTCCAAGTTCATGTATATAACAAATCAATTCCAAGTTCATGTATACAACAAATCAATTCCAAGTTCCTAATGATAAGAAAACTCAAGAACATCCTAATAACATAATAAACTAACTTACAATAAAATAACTAAAAGAAAAAAAGATTAAACATCAATAGTGGGCAAAGATTTTGGAACACAATATTGATGTAAAAACTAAACAGCATCACTTTGGTTATTAAGGACTAGTGTAGCAAAAGAATGCCAAAGTTTTATGAGGAACAAATATACAACAGAAGCTATAATATCATAACCAAATGGTATTTCAACCAAATAAGCTTCAAAGCTACTTAAAAAAATCAGTTTGACTAACACCAAATTCATGCCACATTCATACAATTTGTGTTACACAAGACTTCTACTTCTCAATTATACATCTATTTTTCTAGCATAAATCAACATATTACACAAGACTTCTACTTCTCAATTACTAACACAATCCCATTAATAGTAACCAAATATCAAATCCCAACTACAACAGATCACATAAGAAAATGCCATTGTCAAATTTACTAATACAATCCAACACTCATTAACTACATAGTCCCACTTACAAGTCACATTTTTCAAACACATTAATATACTTTAACACATCACATTTCCACATGCTTTATTATGAACAAAACTATTTTAATCTAGTTTCCAAACAAATCAAATCTTTAACATCTTTTTAATAAGCACAAATCATCAAAGTCCGGGTTCTAGAACTCATTAACTAACACAAATCATATTTGAAAATCTAACCAAGTTATCATCTATCTATCCATTGATCAACCCACTTCGAAAATCTTCTACCAGATTTTCGAATAACTAAAAAAAACTAAAAAATAACTAAAAAAACAAGGGTTAGTTATCACTGACTGCTTCATGTTACACGTTTCCATGTGAAGCTTTTACATGAAAGTTAATGTTTTCACAGGCACTTAAGATTCTAAATGATGAAATGCAATGTGACATTATCAAGAAAGTAACAGATAGTGCACACTCTTGAAGAAATTAGATAACACAAAACAAACCATGAAAGATGAATCTTGAAGAAATTAGATAACACAAAACAAACCATGAAAGATAAAGCATCAATGTTCACAAATTCTGAGCTTAAGGCATCAATTAAGCATCAAAACCATATTTAATTCAATCACTATTTGTATCATTAAACACCAGAGTGTACTAGAAGCTATAAAAAAACCTACCAGTCAAAACATGTTCATCTTTTCACACCATTTCTCACAACCCATGAATATAGAACATATAAAAAACAGAACCTATTCATATATCAAAAACAAACGGAGCAATTTGCATCTATCTCTCCCATTTCTCACAACCCATGAAGATTTTAGATATTTTAACCATAATCATTAACTGCTGAAACCTAATTCACAATTTTATAATCAGAAGAGTGGATGGCAGAATAATTAAGCGATGAATGTTTTCATTAACTGCTGAAACCTAATTCACAATTTTATAATCAGAAGAGTGGATGGCAGAATAATTCGGAAGAGTCGAGCGTCGGAGGAACAATTAAGCGATGAATGTTTTCACGAGTGGTTCCTTCTGAGGAACAGTCGAGCGTCGCAACAGGTTTCAATTACTGATGATTTGTGTATCGTTTTGGAATAAGGGGCAGAAATTGACGATCTAATTCTGTGGAATTGACTCTAATCTTCAGAATCTGGTTAAATTCGGATCCCTAATTTCCTTTCACGATTAGAATGAGCGGCGGAGTAACATTCGAGCGTCGGAGGAACAGTTGAGCGGTGGAGGAGGCTGCGAAGAGTAAGGAGGAGCAGAGGAGGAGCGACGGAGGAGCAATCGCCGCTGTTTCTCTTTGGAGCGGCCTTTTAGGGTTGAAAGCGAAGGAGCGCTTTTAGGATTGATTTGGTCAGAGAGTAGAAATTGAGGGACTCGGTCAGGAGGGCTGATTCGGTCAGTGATATATTTAAACGAAATCAAACGAGCGGACCACTTACCGGGTAAGTAGTCAGCCCATACCGGACCCGGTAAGAGGTAATCAAGCAACCCCTTAGTGGATTTGATATGACTAGCAGCTCTCACATACTAAGCAAGTCAACCTATTTATAGGTGACACTAACTGAGCTGCGTACCACCCTCCGTACCATTGGTACGTGCGTACCATTTGGTATGGCGGACCAACTGGTACGCTGCTCCTTGGACTCCTATACATGCTCACTTAGATACATTACACGAGACACATTGTAACATAGGAATATGCTCTAACAGAAAGTCCCTAACCCTTCTTACTTGAAGGTCTAGGGTTGTGACGCACTCGTGAAATGAGACACACCAAACAAACTTGAACCCAGATCTGTAAAGTGCATCTTTGTAGGATATCAAAAAGAAATGAGGGGTTACTATTTCTACTATAAACCCCTTTCATTCAATCCAAGATGTACAACCTTTAGCAAACACTAGCGAACATCAAAATGAAGTAGCACATACTAATGCCCTACCTCAGACTAATGTTGTTCCCATTTGAAAAAATCCATAAGGATTCCTCAGGCACCTGAACGACATGGTTTTTATATCAATGTCGAAAATCCATAACTATCGAGATGCATTGTCAGATCCAGAATTTGATAAATAACTTGATGCTATGAATGCGGAAATGCAATCCATGAGAGATAATCAAGTTTGGACCTTGGTTGATCTTCCTCCGAACAAGAAGACATTTGGGAGCAAGTGGCTTTTCAAGAAAAAGACCAACATTGTGTGACACCTCGTCCAAAAATCCAGGCCAAACTCTTTACTTTTTACGTGCTTTATCTGATCTATTTAACCGATAATCACTAAACCTGATGATAACCGATGACGTAAATAATTCCCGCGCTTGTACCGAAAACCTATACCCGTAAAACACGATAGTTTCCATAAAATATTTAGGGAACTTTAATAACAAGAGAATAAATATAAGAATATACTTTTTTATACTTTTCTCAAAAACCGGTGTCACGGATTTATTTCAACGACACAACGAAGCGTTAAGCGATGGTATACATAAAAGAACTTGGTTTTAAATAATCATTATGACTGAACTTAACAACCGATATGCACAAACGAAACAATCATCTTTAACTTTCACGCGTACGAAAACCGTATACCGTATTAACCTTCTGAAAAACGAAAATAACCGGCACAACATATTTACTTTTATGTACTAAAAATATAACGAAACGTTACGTTGTCAAGACTTAGCCTCGTCCCACTCGTTTCACTAACCGTTAGGTGAAAAACCGAAATCGTTAACCCGTATAGGCCCAATATGGCCATACAAGCCCAAAATACTTCAAACGAGCTCGCAACTTAAAACCGGTGACCCGACCCAACACCCTGATGGATCGAACCAGCCTGCTAACTCAACCCGCGGCCTAACTGCTAGGCCCAGCTGCCCCTTCCTCTCGGCCCAAACCGAACCCACCCAAAATCCCTTCTTGTTTTGATGATTTTCGGCCCAACAAACAAGCCCAACACTTGGGTTATTTTTATCGAATGGCCCATCAAATTTTTATAAAATTTCCACCACCTTTTTATTTATTAAAAATTACAATAGTTAGATTTTATAAAAGTTACAACCATTTGGTCCACCCACATCATTTTGTTTTATAAAATCTCCTATCACTCAACACATTTTATAAAACAATCTCCTACCAACTACTTAATATACTTTTATAAAGAAACGAAAAGTCTACTATTCATCACCAAATTTCATTGTATATAACGAGATGTTTACCACCCCGCGCGTTGCTGCGCGGTTGAATTTGTATACTAAACGAAAGTAAAAAAGTTAAGTGGTATAAAACGTAAAAGTTTAAAAGTCTCGTGGTGAAGTATAAAACTATAGAAATATACTATAAGCGAAAGTAGAAAAGTTAAAAGTTTCGTGGCAAAATTAGAAGACAAAAAAACTTAAAACAAAAATAAAAACTTTAAAAAGTTAGAGGGTTAAAAAGTTAAGGAGTATAAAACGTAAAAGTCTAAAAGTCTCGTGGTGAAAGTATAAAACTATAAAAATATACTAAGTTAAGGGGTATAACACGTAAAAGTCTAAAAGTCTCATGGTGAAAGTATAAAACTATAAAAACATACTCAAAACAAAAGTAGAAAAGTTATTAGTTTCGTGGCCAAAGTAGAAGACAACAAAACTTAAAACAAAAAAAAAACTATAAAAGTTGGAGGGTTAAAAAGTTAAGGGGTCTAAAACGTAAAAGTCTAAAAGTCTTGTAGTGAAAGTATAAAACTATAAAAATATACTAAGTTAAGGGGTATAACACGTAAAAGTCTAAAAGTATCGTGGTGAAAGTATAAAACTATAAAAGTATACTAAAAACGAAAGTATAAAAGTTAAAAGTTTTGTGGCCAAAGTAGAGGACAACAAAACTTAAAACAAAAAAAAAACTTTAAAAGTTAGAGGGTTAAAAAGTTAAGGGGTATAAAACGTAAAAGTCTAAAAGTCTTGTAGTGAAAGTATAAAACTATAAAAATATACTAAAAACGAAAGTAAAAAATGTTAAAAGTTTCGTGGCCAAAATAGAAGACAACAAAACTTAAAACAAAAAAAAATTTAAAGTTAAAGGATACAAAACGTAAGAGTATGAAACATATGTGACTAAACTATAAAAACCAAAAGTTTACTATTCATAAAAAAAATAAAGTGTTTAAAAGTTTAAGGGGTAGAAACTGCGAAAACCCTAAAGTTTTGTGGCCAATTTAAAAGAAACAAAAACTAATAGTTCAAGGGTAGAAAATGTCAAAACATGAAACTTGTGTGGCTAAAGTTTGAAATCCTAAAACCCTACTATTAATCACCAAATTTGATTGTTATATAACGAGACAGGAGACCCCCGCCCCCCCCCCCCGCGCGTTGCGGCGGGGTTGTCTTTGTATAGTAAATGAAGATAAGAGTAAATTTGCACATTAAGTTAACATAGACATTGATAGTAGGTAGGTTTAAGTTTTTAGTCACAGACTAATCAAAAGACATGTAACAATAGTTATGTAAGTTTTACTTGTTCCTTACAAACCGTTACCAAAATATGGAACTGACAATTAGCATTTCATTGTCTTTGTCAGCTGCAGTTTCATTCAACATTAGAGATGAAAAGAGCTTTGAGGCTGAAGTCATATCGTATGCGTATTTTCTGATCAGTTCCAATGCCATGCTGCCTTGCAAAAGACTTCCACTTGCTGATGGTGTACCTGTGGTTTATTAGTGTTTAATCAGTGTTAGTTTGTTGTAATACTTCATAAGTGTACCCTGACTGTTAAGATATTAGCTTGGTTTAAAGAGTATTAGCTTTTGAATAGAGAAGGAGTGTCTGCGTTGAGAAGAATCACTAATTTCTAAGAAATTTTTAGTTCGTTTAATGTATAAACATACTCTTTCTGTATAAAATGTATGCTGTTTTGAGCTAAAGTATAGTATATTCTATGTTGACATAGAGATTGAGGTTGGCTTTAAAAAGTAAAAGATGGATCTAGCTAATAAATGATTAAAAATTCATTTGGATCTAGCTAATAAATAATTAAAAATTCACTAATTTGAGTCTATGACAAAAGAAAAAACAAAAGTATACAGCAAAATTTAAGCTTGCAGCTAGCGGACTTTGATGCCTAGACAACAATGTTCACTTCAACTATAGTTGGACATTAATATATACTATCTTATTTCCTAAAGTAGCTATATGTGAGAACCCACAAATTCCATTTCAAGGCCTATGAAATAAAAAATGACATCTCATTATTTAATTATGAAGAAAACTTATTACAGCCTTAGATATATGGAGCCTGCAGAAGTGAACTATGGAAGTATGACACTTTCAGGTTTCTAATTAACACTAATTAACAGAAATTTGCTTAAGCATATCTTTTGTTGAATGTGCAAGTCTACAAAGAAATACATGACATTTTTAGGTTTCTAATCCATAGAAAGTAAGACATGACTCTCTAAATGTATACACATGATAAATAACATACATCATGCTTAAACTTTCTATAGTACTATAAGATTTAATAGCCAACAGGCCAAAGATGCATCGAATATTGAAAGAGTAACTTCTCTAAGATAAACCATACCTTTAGAAATGAAATACAAATACGAAGACACAAACCAAAAACTAACCCACAAAGAGATGGCAATATAAACCTACAACACACAAAGGGAAGTAAAATATATGAGTACTCAAAATAATACCATTAATGAAAATACATAAAAGAAAATCAGAAAAGTAACAAACTTAACTTGTGAATAGCCATCATACCTTTTAATTTTAGTTAAACAATACCTTAAACACAATGTGTATAACAATTAGAAACCATACTCAAAACAATACAAAAGAAAAATTAAAAATTAATAAAGTCAGCTTCTAAACAACTATCACATCTTTAATTATAGTAAAAAACACCATAAACTAACTGAGTTTAAACCTTAGTGGCTTGCTCTTAAACTGCTAGATCAAAGACAGAATACTAAACTAATTCAATGCAAAAGCACAGCAACAAAAAATCTAAACCCTAAGTACTCAAAACAATAACCACTAACATACATAAAGATATAGATATTGCTTATGAACACACAACAATATACATAACGTATGTGATGACCTACCATTAACAAAAACATAGAAAAGAACAATGTCTATAGCAATAAGAAACCACACTCAAAACATTACAAAAGAGAAAATCAAAAATTAACAAAGCGATCAACTTCTAAATAGCCATCCCATCTTTAATTATAATTAAAAAACACCTTAGACTAAAGAAGTTTAAACCTAAATACAGAATACTAAAACTATTTCAATGCAATTTCATGTAAAATCAAAATCGGAGCAGTCATAAGTCAAAAGCACAAAGTCAAAACACAAAAACAAAAAATCTAAATTCAAGAAACAGCAATCCCAACAAAAATCAAACATGCAATACAAAAGAAAGAAAAATCACATACTTGCTCGTAAGCGACTACCTCTCGAACCCTAGTTGCCGTCGCGGTTTTCAGATCCTTACCGAGTGGAGGCTGGAGTAAAGATTTCAGGAGTCGTCGGAGTCGCCGGAGTCGCCAGAGTTGCCGTCGTCACCGACCACCTCTCGAACCCTAGCTGCCGCCGGTGATTGGTCGGATTCGAACAGGGGGAACGAAGATGGCCATCGTGCGGGTCGTCTTTGCTGCTGTGGAGTCACTGGAGGTTGGATGTCGCCGCCGATCGTGATAACCTGGAGGTTGGTCGTCATCACGGATTCTTTTTCTCCCTCTCTCAACTGCCGGATGAAAGAACATCCGATGAGAAGTGAACTTGTTCAAGTGCAAGGATTCTGAGGAGACGACAAATTTGTAGAACTCGATTAGGGTTTTAGATTTACCTTAGTAGCCATCTGCTCAGAACAGAAAACAAATTCCGACCGGCCGAAGGTAAGAAATCTGCACAACTGGGATTTAGATGAGAGAGAGGGGAGAGACAAAGAGGAGTGGATGTTTATGCGTGTAAATAAAGCATGTGGAGTCAGGTGTATTGTTTCAAGGACAGAGGCCAGCTGTTCATGAGAGAGATGGACATACACACCACCCCTTTTAAGTAATCTTTCTTCCAGACCATTCCAAAGGACTAAAACTGTCAAGAAAAATAAAAAGTTGTGGTTAATTTGCAACAAACACAAAGAGCACTATTCATCTTTAAATTTGCATTGTATAAATATATAAATAATTAAATTATTGGAATAATAATTGTAAATCCTACCTAAAAATCTTATATTTTTACATAAGTGAATAATAAATTATTATTATTATTTTATTAACTTATGTTAGATTATAAAACCATTACGACTTGTAATGATTTAATTCCGACAAGTTAATATAATTATTCCGACGATAGTTATAACCTAACTTTCCAATAAACTATAGTTATTATTATAACTCGTCACAATTGGAATGTCAACGGGAAGCTTGTATAAGTAATCAATCGAACGAATAAAAATAATAATAAACATTATTTAACACAATGTTCAAGACTTAATTGATTTATTGTAAATAAATTGTTTTCATTTTATTTGCCTTTCCTTATATTTATTTAACATAAATATAAATCTAAACGTATGTATTTATTTAAAATAATAAATACTAACAAATGGGTTTTCCAAACCAATACAAACGGGATTATACGTCAAGACTTGACCGGTATCACTTGAGTAGCAACTGTTACTCAAATGATTAGAGACTCTTATGCAATTGTCTTATTATTATATTTAGGACGATACTTGCTAGCACATCCTCCGGTTTAGTTCATCACATCCACTGATCAAGTGAGTTTCACGACCCCTTTCCTTTATAAACTGTCTTATACTCTTGGGGGAGAATCTTGCACAAACAAATCTTTTTACTTGATATTATGGTTTATCTGTTAGACGTATGACTGCTTGTTCTCTTACTGCCCAAACTATGGTATATTATCGTTTTAAACGTTTATACAACTGAATCCCACTATTAGTTGATTTCAGTTAGTTCTGTACGAAACGATAGCTAGTGAATATATATATTTGGGTTGAGCACCCTACCCTGATTGGTTGCACCAATTCTGACTCCGCGTTATTTGTCTTGGTGTAGACGTTAGTTATTCTGCTTCGTTCGGTATCTGTGACACCCCGTCCAAAATCAGGTCAACCTCTCTCTTTGGACTTTTTAATTTGATATTCATATGTGTTAGTTAGATGATTTAACTGATAAAGATTAGATCAAACTGTTAAATTTCCTGAGATAAACTGATAACTGACAACTGATTTTAATCCCGTGTTTGTACTGAAAACATATACCCGTGAAATATGAAGGTTTTTCATATTTTCAATATGGAACTTCAATAAGAAAAATAAAAATATAAAAATGGGCTTTTTATATTTTTACCAAAGCTGATATAATCTGATTTACCTTAAACATTTTATGAACTAAAAAAATATGATAAAGTTTGTTCCGTTGTCAAGACTTAACCAAATGAAAAATCAACAAACCCGTTCGGGCCCAGTTAGGCCCAACAAGCCCAAAACAACCCGAACGAGCCCGAAACCCGACCCGATGACTGAACCCGACTAACTGAACATTCGAGCTAACCTGGAGGCCCGACCCATGGCCCGATCAGCCTGGGTCGAACCCAGACTTCCCTCCCACTCGCGGCCCACACGAGAAAACCGGCCCAACCCGATCCATTTTCCACCCGGCCCAAACCAAGGAAACCGGTCCGTTTCCCCTTCTATTTTCATTTGGGCTTCGGCCCAATCTCCAAGCATTTTTAAATGAATGATTTTAGCCCATAAAATTTTATAAATGAGCCCACAATAATTTTATAAACTTTTTGGCCCATCAACTTTATAAATTTCACCACCTATATAGTTTTATCCTACTAGAACTAAATTTATAAAAGTTTTTATTTTTAATCATCACTAAACACTTCATATTTTATAAAAGCTCCCACCTATTTAATAAACATGAACAAATTCTATAAAATATTTACCTACACTTAGTTAATGATTTGGGTGAATTAGGAGATGACAACAAACCTAGTCTACTTCTCATTAGTTAGCAAGCACTTAGACAAAACTCTTGGTTAAGGTTAGTGAACAAGGGGTATTAACTAAACTTTTGGTTATAAGAGAAACCCACACAACAAGCAAATCCCCACACCAACACCCAACTCTCCCTCCTTCTATCCTTGGCTGGCTGCCAACCACCGCCCAGCCACCACAGCCGCCGGCTGCCACCAACGGCGCACCCCCTGCCGCCACTGCACAGCCCCGCTGCCACCACAGGAGCCACCACCAATCGCCGGTTCGTCCTCCTCTCTCTTCTCGGTTCCTCTCACTCACCCATTGTGAGTTTTCTAAACCCATTTCCCCTATGTTTATCCTACATGCTTAAACACCCAAGTTACTACCAAGTCTTGACAATGAACATAAATCACCTACATTTTGTTTAATCATAAATGTAATCTCTTCTCTATCCCCATTCTTCTATGATCTAAGCATTTCCTTTGGTGTTCTAGGAACTTAAAATTGCCAAGGAAATGGGTGAACCACTTGGAGAAATCTTATGAAAGTATCCAAGTGCACCAAAGATTCTCAAGTTTTAACCTATGCATTTACTTGTGTTTTGATCAAGAACAAACCCTAAATGGATGTTATCCATAAACTCATAAAATGAGTAAGAGTTCTTGATCTAAGGATTTAATAGATGCAAAATGGTCCTAATACTTAAAAAATGTTAGTTGATTTAAATGGTTAACATATGTTACTAGTTAACAAATTGGAACATTTAAAATGGGTGTTTATATTTACTTAACTTGTCCTAACACTTAGTGTTAGTTGATTGTTATTTAATATTTGGTCCTAACACTAAAAGTATTAGTAAATTTATTAATAATGATGCTAATTGGTCCTAACACTATATGTGTTAGTTGATTTAATCATAGATTATGTTGTAATGCTAAGTTGAACATGTTACATTTTAAGGTTATGTTAATCTAACACATGAATCTCCTATCAAGATTTAAGGATTTAAATATAAGTTACATATGTAATTTATGACAAGAATTGGCTAAACAATTTGTAACAAGTAAAAGGAACATAAAGAATATTACTTGTTTTGGTAAAAATCTAACACATTAAAGTGTTACAAAAGTCTTCCAAGACAAAAACAATATTATTTAGTTTTTACTAAAATGGTAAGAATAAAATTTTTGTCAAATGATTAATTTGACATAAATACTTGGATTTATTACAAGTTTATAACCATTTAAAGACATGTTATATAAATGGAGGATTTTCTATAAAAAGACATTTGTAAAATGAATATGTTTTTAATCAAAAGCCAAGCAATTGACTTTAATTATTTTTATAAACCTTTATTATTACATTGATGAATCAAAGTAATCGAAATGGAAATACGTTGCGTAGTAATAAAAACGGGACCCATACGACGATATATGCGAAAACGTGAATGTTTGAAATCTTAAACCAAACCTCTTATCATGTTTTATTAAAACAATCCAAAAGTTTATAATATATAAACTTTTATAAATCCAAGTGTCGCCATGTAATGTTTTAAAACAACGTTTTAGAAAGAAATGAATATTTCATGCAAAAGAAATATTAAACGATTTCGAAATGATTAAATGTCGTGACTTAAAACGTATCTTTCGAATGATTGATGTTTCAAAATAAAATAAACTTTAAATAATTATTCTTTGACTAATAATTATTTACAAAAGTTTTAAACCATGTTTTATTCACCAAGAATTGTTGAACATAATTATTTAATTAAAAAATAATTATAACTTGCAAAATAAATCGATCGAACACATAAAATAATATACATTATTATTTGAACTCGATGTTCAATACTTGATTTAATTAATAAATGATTATTCTTTTTGTTATATTTATTGAGCATAAATATAAATCATCATGAAAGTATTTATTTAATAAATACTAACTAACGGGTTTTCAAACAAATACAAACAGGATTAAAACGTCAAGACTTGACCGGTATCACTTGGGTGACTTATGTTACTCAATTGATTTTAGACCTTATGCAAATGCCTTATTATTTATATAGAACATTACTTTCTACCGCTCCTGCACAGTTTATTTTCATCATACCTGCTGATCCAGTAGCCCCTTTTCTTTTAACTATTTTTATACTCTTGAGCAAGAAATCATGAAAACTGATAAATGCTTTTACTTAATATTATGGTTTATCTGTTAGCCGTATGACTGCTTGTTCTCTTACTGATTGCCCAATTTTGGTACATTATCGTTATAAATGTTTGTACAACTGTATCCCACCATTAATTAATTTCAATTAGTTCTGTATGAAATGATAGCTAGTGAATAGATCTATTTGGGTTGACAACCCTGCCCTAACTGGTAGCTCCAGTTCTGATTCCGGATTGTCTGGGGGTACACGTCATTCTGCTCTGTTCAATATCTCTCGGGCGAGATACTATGTATGGGAAAACCGTTAGTATTTGAAATCAAGGTTCAGGTGAGTTCATACAACCACAACGGTAAACCGATGTAATATTTAAGTATACTGAAATTGTTTTACAAACGTTAAATGTAGAGTCTTAAACCTGTGAACCTCACCAAATTTATGCTAACCCTTTTAAACTCGTGATTTCTCAGGTAACTAGGCAATCACCGAAGACATGCAAATGAGGCTTAACTTGTACTACCGGACCTGCTTCGCCGGAGTCATAGTCCCAACTATCCCAATAAACCGTTTTTATGCTTTTAAATATTAAATTAAGACTTTGTGATTTTCAAATGTAAGACGTTGTTATTTCCACTACTCTTTCCGCTGCAATGAAACGACGTAATGTTTTTATGAAGTTTAAATTTATTAGAAGTTGTTCTATGTATCCGCGACTATGATTCCATCTCGCTCACTCCCAAACCCGTGACCGAGGTGTGATAGTATTTCTCAGGCGAGATACCATGGGTGGGTAAACCTTTAGTATTTTAAATCAAGGTTCAGGTGAGATCATACAACCACAACGGTAAACCAACGTAATATTTAAGTATGCCATAAGCTGTTTTACATTTTACTTGTAGAGTCATAAACTTGTGAACCTCACCAACTTTATATTGACCTTTTAAACTCATGATTTCTCAGTAATTGAACATCAAACCAAAGACATGCAAATGGGGCTTAACTATAACTATCGGACCTGCAATTCCAGAGTCATAGTCTAGACCTATCCCGAATAACTACTTTATGTTTTTAGTATTAAATTAAGACTTTTATTTCAAATGTAAGACTATATCATATTGCCACGCTTTCCGCTGTAAACAAATGATATGTTGTTTTCATAAATAACGTTTCAATACATTAGAAGTCGTTCTATGTATCCACGACTATGATTCCATCTCGCTCACACCCAAACCGTTGACCAAGGTGTGACAAATTGGTATCAGAGCCGTGGTTATAGAGAACTAGGTTAAACAAACAAAAACCAAAACTGGACTATAACCCGCTCTGAAGCTACCATTTGCATCCAAGACCACTTCTCTAACATATTGACTTATGTTGACCTATGTTTTCTCTTGGAATATTATCGCATAGATGGCTTCGCGAGAAGTCATTTGCATTACCGATTCTGAGGGAGAGTAGGATTAGAGAGTCACTGACTACACACCATCATCCGAGGATTATGTGCCACCCATTCTCGAGCCAGAGATTCCGACCGTGGGGACGGTCAGGCGATTAGACATACCATCGAGTTTCTTGAGGCCCCTTCGACCACGAGTCTCATATGACTCATCTGACCACCCGTTCCACACCGCTACTGCTGGCGGTGCGGCCACCATGACTGGTACATCACGCAACATGGACCCCTTTGCTCACCGAGAGCGATCCGTCCACATCTATCGCACCATCCTGGGCGGCGATAGGCGGAGGTTAAATCCCGGGAGGACATCTGACCCCTCCCGGCACCCTGAGACCAAGGAGCCCTCGGATGAGCCTATGCCCAAGCGGCACCCCACCTCCGAGTGTCCTCACCTGGCATGGATGCCCGCGCAGATCTACGTTTGGCGGGGGCGCGAGGGACTACCCAGCTTTTATGACCAAGGTGAGTCCTCCACTAGAGGAGGTGCCACGCGTCGTCCTCCTACAGGCATCTCTCTGCTCACAGACGAACCGATGGTGGATATTATTCCAATACGTGTGGCTCGTAGGAGGCGATACGAGCAGGGTCTCGGTGTGATCAATGGCGAGATTGCCCGACTCCCTACTGTGGCTGACCTTAGGGCCCTTGAGACCCAGATATCCGAGGTGGCAGGACACATGGGCGCCACCCACGGAGCCATGGACGCTCTACATGCTCACACGAATGGTGTGAGTATGGCCACCACTGACCTCCTCCTCTCCTACGAGGACCTGCAGAGGAGAGTCGTCACCCTCGAGAACGTAGCAGGACACCTCCTCACCTTTCTGAGCTTTATGTCCCAGATAACCACCACTTTAGCCTTACTGTTATTCCCTGAATTCTGACCGTGAATTTTTACTAATAAGCTCTGACAGCTTAAGACCCCTGGATGTTAAGCATACAGGGACTGCGCTTTCGGTAACCTAACCCAAGATTTCTACTTATGTTTTACTTGATTACTATCCACGTATGTAATGTACTCTGAATTTATCTATCTACTTAATCCTAGCATGCACGGATACAATTGGCACCCATCATGGGTACCATAAACATCCAGGGAAGTTATTATTTGTGTTTCCATTTAGCCTATTCAAACCTTGAATTTTGACAAGTAAATCTAATTTCATAACCTAAACATCCAGGGTACCATACCTCACAAACTAATTTGGTTAATAAATTTAGCTTTATAATTTTTAGCCAAAACAATTGGCACCCGTCGTGGGGCAATTGGTATCAATATTTTTCCAAACTCTTGTTAGATTTATTTTTAACTTGATTTTTACAAAAGTCTATCAAAAAATTGCAACACAACGAAGTACCTCAAATGCGACTACCCATGCGAGCACTTCTACTACAACTAGCACTATCCTTCCTCCTCCACCGCCACGGGTTACCACATCAACAACCACTACCGTGAATCGAAACACTAGCAGGGCTGTCAATCAGGGTGTCACAGGATCGGGACGTGGCAGAGAAATCCCAGTATTGGTCTCCAATGATGAGCTCCTCACCATGTTCACAAAGGTGCAGCAGTACATGGAGCAACATCAGAAAGTGAATCAGGATATGTTTGGAGAGGTAGCCAGGTTGAGGTCGGAAATTAACAGAGTGGATCATACACCCGTGTCTCCTGTCCAGGCTAGAAGGCTACAATACAACAGTCCTGGGAATGGATCTAGTCTAACAGATGACATTCAAGTCATAGATCCAAGGCCTGCATTTGCTACTGCTTATACTACCTTGGCTGACAAACCCAGGGTGTCTACATTCAGAGAATCTGCCGCGAATCCTTGGGGCACTGCTATCCAGGATACTAGTAACATCCTCAGAACCTCTAATCTTGATGCTCGTACTAATGACTCTGTGCAGGGTGCAGGTCTTAGCCTAGTAGTGGCCAGGGAGGACAAAAAATTGAAAGAGATGATCTCGAGTGTCCCTAGAGTGGTCCAACCTATCCGTGAAATAGCACCGTCGAGTCATCGACTTTCAAGGTTTGCTTCCCCAATATGTGACGTGGAAATACCCAAGAGGTTCCAGACTCCCAGCATAAAACTGTACGATGGCACAACTGATCCAGAAGAACACGTGGCTCAGTATATGGAGAGGATGGAGGTGATCTACATGCCCACTGAAATCAAGGATGCATGCCTATATAAAGGTTTCGGGTCAACACTCACAGGCTCAGCCTTGAAATGGTTACTGAGTGTTCCACCATTTTCTATCACATCTTTTTCTCATTACAGGGTTACACAGAATGCTAACGAAGCTCTCAGGGATTATGTGAACAAGTTTGGCAGGGAGACCTTGGATATCCCCAGCATGGACATGGATACCGCTGTTCAGGCATTCAAGATGGGTGTCAAGAAGGATTCGCCCTTCTATGAAGATCTTGTAATGAACCCCTTTCACAAACTTGATGAAGTAAGGCATAGGGCCCTACGATTCATCAGGCTTGAAGAGGATAGGAAAGTATAGGAAAAAGTGGACGTTTCCCCAGGATATGGTTCCTCTAACAGGAAACCAAACCGGTGCAACCTAGGTCCCAGAGGCCTAAACCCTATTCCAAACCCGATAATCCAAGGGTTAACAGGGTCGATCAGGGTGAAGACGAGGACGATGAAGAGTATCCTACTTTTAATGAGTTCTGTTTTGCAACTGATGTTGCAAGTGTGATTAATGATATGCAGGACTTGGGGGACAAAGCGAGGTGGCCCAGGAAGACGGATAAACAAGCATCCTGGAATGATAAGTCCAAATGATGTGCGTACCATGAAGACTTTGGCCATGTGACCGAGGATTGCATAGCTATGCGCAAAGAGATCAGTTACCTGTTGAGCAAAGGCTTCTAGAAGGAGCTCCTGGGGAGAAAGAAAGATAAATCCAAGGGCACTGACCAGCCTGCAAAATCCAGGGGTGCTGACCAAACCCAGGATGCAGACAGATCGCGCAGACACCCTGAGCGGGCAGCATCACCTTCCCCAGATGCAAAGGTAATTTATTTTATTTCTGGTGGATCTCATATATGTGGTACTTCTTATTCTGCAGCTAAGAGGCACGCAAGGGAGACCAAGTCAGACGTACCCAGGAAGTCAGTCAAAGCCTCAGTACAAGCGGATGTGAAGGACGTAACCTTTGGTGAGGATGACAGGTGCAATGTCATGGACCCTCATCATGATGGGCTTGTAATCTCGCTATACATAGCCAACCATTTCGTGAAGAGGATCATGATTGACGGGGGCAGTTCTGTCAACATCATTCAGCTAGAAACATTGACAAAGATGGGGATACCCAGGATGAAGTCATTGCGAAGTCCACGGTCCTTGTAGGTTTCAGTGCCGAAACAAAGAACACCCTGGGAGAAGTAAAACTTCCGGTTTATGTTGAGGGGGTGAACTCGATGCAATGCTTTTGTGTCATGGATGCTCCTTCTGGGTATAACATCATCCTGGGCAGACCCTGGATTCATGATATGAAAGTGGTCCCCTCGACACACCATCATTGCGTAAAGTTTCCAACACCCTGGGGATGGTCACCATCCACAGCGATCAACAGGAGGCGAAAGACTACTACACATCATCTATGAAGATCTCAGCGAAAGCTCGTCAAGGATAGCAGTTAAAGAAGAAGGCCAGGGATGTCCTAGATGCAAGGGAGCAGGATGTCAAACAAATAGTGTTGGATCCCTTGAATACTGGGAGGAAAGTGTGTATTGGCACCAACATCCCTGACCTTATTGAAAAAGAGTTGGTGGAATTCCTCAGATCTAGAATGTCAACATTTTCAAGGAATACCGAGGACATGACATGTATATCCAAAGACGTTGTAACCCATAAACTTGGTATTGATCCCTCTTACAGGCCCGTGCATCAAAAGAGAAGAAAGTATGCTACTGAGAAGTATGTGATAATCCAAGAGGAGGTGGACCGTCTATTGAAGAACAAGATGATCAGGGAAATCAAGTTCCCAAGATGGTTGGCCAACGTGGTAGTAGTGGAGAAGAAAAAATGTAAAATGGAGGGTCTGTGTGGATTATATAGACCTGAACCGTGCATGTCCTAAAGACCCATTTCCTTTGCCACACATTGACTCCATGGTAGATGCAACAGCAGGTCATGAAATGTTAACATTCATGGATGCCACCTCAGGATTTTAACAGATTCAGATGGAGCCGAGCGACCAGGAGGATACTATGTTCATTACACCCACAGGTATTTACTGCTATATTGTTATGCCCTTTGGATTGAAAAATGCAAGGGCAACATATCAAAGATCGGTGAATATGATGTTCAAAGAAAAGTTGGGAGAAACTATGGAGGTGTATATAGACGATATGATGGTAAAGTCCTTGAATGTCAGCACTCATGTCCAGGATGTTAAAGAATCTTTTGACATCTTAGACAAGTACAATATGAAGCTGAATCCAGAGAAGTGTCATTTTGGAGTGGGTTCTGGCAAATTCATGGATTACATGGTGACCGAAAGAGGAATCGAAGCCAGTCCAGAACAAATTCGTGAAATCATGAACCTTAGGTCACCCGAATCAACCAAGGATGTACAAAGGCTGACATGCCGGGTTGCAGCCTTGAACAGGTTTATTTCCAAATCCTCAGAGAGATGTCGAGATTTCTATAACATCCTGAAGAAGAACAAGAAATTTTAATGGACGTCCCAGCATGAGCAAGCCTTCCAAGATCTGAAGGCGTATCTATCTTCTGCACCTATCCTGATGAAGCCGAATCCAGGGGAGCTTTTATCATTGTACCTTGCAGTTTCAAGGAATACGGTAAGTGCAGTCCTAACCAAGGATGCAGAGGGTCAACAACACCCAGTATATTACGTAAGTAAGAGTCTTCTTGACGGTGAATCTAGGTATTCACATTTGGAAAAACTTATACTAGCCCTAAGTATGGCTTCTACTAAACTTAGACATTATTTTGAGACTCATACTATACATGTGAAAACTAACTACCCTATAAAGTCTGTTTTGAGAAAACCTGAGATGTCAGGGAGGATGGAAAAATGGTCTCTGAAGCTGAGTGCTTACAACCTGATTTATGAAGCGAGAACAGCCATAAAATCACAAGCTTTAGCATACTTTGTGGCTGATTTCAGTAGTGACATCCAGAATGAAGCAGATCAAGAATTCCAGACCTTGCAGGAAGAAGAATTCTCAGGATGTTGGACCCTATTTACGGATGGGGCATCCAATGTCAGGGGGACCGGCCTTGGAATCATACTGAAATAGCCACAGGGGGACATGATACCCTAGGCTATAAGGTGTGAATTCCAAGCAACCAACAACGAAGCAGAGTATGAAGCCCTGATTACTGATTTACAATTAGCCTTGCATCTTGGGATCCAGAACATCCAGGTATACGTCGACTCCCTACTTTTAACTAATCATTATGATGGATCTTATGCAGTAAAAGGGGAGAAACTGGCCAAGTACCTAGAAATTGTGAGGGCTATATCCCAAGATTTTCAAACTTTCAACATACAGCAAGTTCCCAGGGAGGAGAATGCTGAGGCAGATGCACTAGCTAATCTGGGGTCAGCATTTAAGGCAATGGAGGATACACACATCCCCATAATCCACATATTAAGTCCAATAATCAACCAACAGGAAGACTCAGAAGATACGAACCCTGGGGGCAGGGTCTTGGCATCCGATACCCAGGATGCACAACAGCCTGATTCCCAGGATAACCTGTCGTCTTGGACCACACCTATTGTAGACTATCTAACAAAATGGTTCCATCCCAAAAGAGGAAAAGGATACTAGAGCATTCAGAATCAGAAAGGGCAAGTATGTTCTTATGAAAGGAAAATTATATAAAAAACCTGTTGCAGGCTCATATTTAAGATGCTTGGAAGATGACGAAGATCAGGAAGTACTCAAAGACATTCACGAAGGTGACTGTGAAAATCATATAGGGGGCAGGTCCCTAATGTCTAAAATCCTGAGAACATGCTACTTTTGGCCATCATTGAGAAAGGATTCCCAGGACTTTGCCCTCAAATGTGATGCTTTCCAGAGACACGCAAATATTCCTCATCAACCTGTTGAACCCTTGCATCCTATCCCTGCATCCTGGCCCTTTATGAAGTGGGGAATGAACATCGTGAGAAAGCTAACCAGGGCGCCAGGAGGTAAAGTATTTATGTTGGCAATGACTGGTTATTTCTCAAAATGGATAGAAGCCGAATCATACGTCCAAGTCAGAGAGAAAGAAGTCATTTTATTTATCAAGAGGAACATCATAACAAGATTTAGTATACCCTCCGAAATAGTGTGTGACAATGGATCTCAATTCATTGGCAAGAGGACTACTGGATTCTGTGAGAGTTGGGGGGATAAAAATGATAACTTCTACACCAGTGCATCCTCAGGCTAATGGCCAGGCAGAGTCTAGTAATAAGATCATTATCAACAATTTGAAGAAAAGGCTCAAGGAGAAGAAAGGAAAATGGGCAGAAGAACTACCATTAGCATTGTGGGCTGATATGAATACATCCAAGAATGCTAAAGGCCAGACTCCATTTTGCCTTAGTCTTTAGTACAGAAGCAGTCATTCCAACATAAATGGTGGTCTCGACATTCAGGGTTATCAGTCAAACCCAGGATGCAAATAACGAATCCCTGGCTGATGACCTTGATATCGTGGATGAGCTACGAGAACAAGGTGCTTGGAGAATGGCCGCTTATCAACAAAGAATCTTGAAAACTTGTAAGGATCCGAAGATTCAAGGTAGGGGACTTGGTTCTAAGGAAAGCATTTCAGAACACGACGAATCCAGGGGATGGGAAGTTAGCCCCTAAATGGGAAGGTCCATACTTGATTGACTTAGAGGCAGGTAAGGGGCATACTAGCTTGCCAACATGGAAGGTGAATTATTACCAAGACCGTGGAACGCGATTCATTTGAAGGCCTATCTTATGTAAGTATAGTACCCCAGGATGCTGCATCTCAAGTATGTCTCCTAACTGAAAAATCGATAAAGGTATTTCTCTTACATTATTCATACTTCTGTTTTATTCTTATTTTCTCATTTTTTGTCATTTTCTATAAAAACTGTTAACTCTTTTGGCTAAGACTTTTGGATGATAACAGATAACTGACCCTGGATGCATGAAGCCAGGGATGTATTTCTCCTAAGTTAGAGGCTGGCCATCTCTCCTCCGTTCAAGGTATCTAGTATACCTTCTAAGGTTTGAGAGGATATCACCTCTCCTACGTTTGGGTAACCACCTGTAGCGCACGTTAACCCACATATTGGACCCGGGATTATGGGATCGACCTGTGTTAAAAGCATGGACAACAACCTCATGGTCTATGGACATATGGGGGTTCCTTAAGGTTTTTGGTGTTTTCACACCAACACAAGACACACGAGGCAATACCCTAGTTCGCCGGTTCGACTCGAGGTGGACCCTAGATTTTGCCAGTATGGCACCGAGCATGACCCCAGTTCGCCGGATCGGCACCGGGTTTAACCCCAGTATGTTTGGGCTTGACCCTAGTATGTTTGGGCTTGACCCTAGTATGTTTGGGCTTGACCCCAGTACGTTTGGGCTTGCCTCAGTATGATTGGGTTTAATCCCAGGATTTTTGGGTTTAATCTCAAGTATTAAAATTTATTCCTACTGCATGCAGGATTTGTCTAAGTAATTACAACCTAGGATGGCATGGCGATGCCAAATCCCAGGATTTCGATATCGGATAAGTTGTTATTTGACATTCCAAAGCATGATTGCGCTAAGGATGGAATACTTGCACGAGAAGGAGTTTCGCATTCAGGGTCTATCGCAGGATTTAGAAGGTATGAGCTATTTCCTTAGCATATTTATTAGACTCACATATTTGTTTGTGCAAGACAGGACAAAATAACACGCAAGTACGTAGTTCAAAAGACGGTTATATATATAAAGGGAACCACCCCTTGTTTGGTACAAAATGTCCAACCACCTTAGGGTGGTTCAGAGTCAAGACCACGGGAACCTAACCCGTGGGTGGAACATTGTAACACCGGGAATCAAACCTCCGGCAACGATACAAAAGAAATAGTTTTAAAAAGTTTCACAATAAACAAGGAAAGAGATAAAAGACCGTGGATTATTGAACAGTATCCACGGCTGCCGCTTCCTCAACGCCTTCACCTCCTTCCTTCACGGATTCCTCACCAGCATCCTTCTCACCCCCAGCATCCTCGGCCATCGGCTGCTCCTCTCCAGTCCCAGATCCGGATGCACCAACAGGCATGGTCATCTTGGCACCCTGGTTCTTGACAGCCTCGTACCCTTGGGGAACAGCACCACCCAGGGCACGCAGCTGTTTGAGCCACAGTGGCACAGTCCAGTTGGCATTGACATGACATGCATCCTTCGCCTCCGTGGCCATCCTTAGCTTAGTTTGCAGAACCGAGATCATAGCCTATTTCTTGGATGTCTCCACATATTCCTTGAGGGCTATCTCATGCTGGTTCCGGGCCTCAACTGCCTTCTTCTCATTTTCAAGCAGCAGCTTCTGAACCTTTTTCATGTTGGGCTTTAGCCTTGTATGCTTCCTTGTTAGCCTGGGCGACCCTGGATTTCAGCGTGTCAGCCTCAGCGGCGCGCCTCTCGGCGGCCTCGAGTAGCTCCAGGAGGCGAGACTTGTCCTACAAAAAGGTAAACACAAGTTAAAAATTGACTCCATATCTAACTATGAAATGCATGTAAAACAGGAACAACCAGGGTTACCTGATGGGTGACAAGCTTAGCATGCTGAACAAGATCTTGGGGAGATAGCTCGGCCAAGGGATGTTGAGCAGTAGCAGTGCTAGATCCTCGGGTCTTTCTTTTCAATCCGGAGGCCCTGGATATAGTGTCTCGGGATGCTGGGGTAGGCTCAGCTTTGACGGTACTCAATATCATCAGGTCCTGATCATCGGCTAGCCCAGAGGAGAAGGCGGCCTCAAGGTCGTCGATATCGTATGTAGGGGCAGCTGCAAAAAAGAACATAACCCAGGATGTCAGCGAATAAGGTATGCAAAAAACTAACAAAATGCAGGGTAACTTACATCTCGACATGCTGACGGTAGGTTGAGAAAGGGTTGGATGCTCTAGTGCTTTGAATGCACGTTCAAACTCGGTGATACCCAGGAACTTCTACAAGTTACTCTCTGTTTCTTCCTCTTCGGGACTGATCTCCCTCAAACTCTTCGCTGCAAAGAACAACATTCAAGGTCAGATCATATAGTTTCAAATAAAAAACCCTAACATCTAATGTAGGTATGCATACCCTTTACAACCCAAGCTTGTGGAAGCTGATGACCACCTGGAATGCTGGAACGCTTGACAAAAAAGAATTTACCCTTCCATTCACCATGTTAGGTAGCGTTAGGGACGAGTTGCATGTCCTTCGAAAGGGACTTGAACAAGAAACGGCTAGAACCATAGGATTTCAGTTTGTAAGCTAGGGCTATCTTCGGCAGGCCGATCAGGTGTTCAAAGGAGTTTTTCAGACAATCCAAGGTTCCCAGGATGCGCCACACAACAGGAAGGGTTTGGGCATATGAAAGGCCTATGGCCTCAAATAATTCGGCAACAAGACCGGAAATAGGAGAAGGATAAACCCATACTGAATGGGGTAAACGGAAAGCAGACCCAGGTTGGAGAGACGAAGTCCGACCTCAACCTAGGGTCGAAAGCCCTAATATCAGCAGAAGGAGACCAGAATCTTTCACCAATGAGATTTCATTGTTAGTGAAAGTACATTTTTCTTGTTCGGGATGGAGGAGGAATTTTTTTATCAAGAAAATCTTCCACCCCGGCAAGAGAGACGGTGGGTTCTCGATGGACTCGTCGTTTGGTCATGGTTCGAGAAACGAAATAGGGATCGGTGAAGAGAAAATTACCTGGCCGGAATAGGTGAAAGAGATGATCGGTGCTCGCAATTCTCAACTCGGGTGAGGTAAAATACTTGAGTGTTGGGGTGTTTATGGGCAAAAGAAGTTACAGGGTTGAGAGGACGTTAAAGGATGAGATTGAAACCGAAAAAGCAATTTCTGCGGACGAGATTAAAACGAAAACGATGACTCATCTTGGTTTGAAAATTCACAACTGTAAATCTTATCTACAAGCTGCGAATTTGGGGGCAATTATTATACCCTGAATTCTCTGACCCTGAATTTTACTAATAACCTCCAACAGCTTAAGACCCCTGGATTTTAAGCATACAGGGACTGCGCTTTCGGTAACCTAACCCAGGATTTCTACTTATGTTTTACTTGATTACTATCCCCGGATGTAATGTACTCTGAATTTATCTATCTACTAAACCCCAGCATGCACGGATACCCTGCATGCTAGGGCAGCGTTACTAATTTTTCTCTTTGACTCTGTGTGATTAAGCCAGGAACGAGAAGATGGATAACGGTCATGTAGACTCAGTCAAAGTCAGAAGCACGTGTCGAAAAGGAGACCCGCCACCAAACTCGGTCAAATAACGGCCATAAGTCGTTGGAAGGGAGATCCCTAGAATCTCGGAATATTAGTTAGGTACATCTATGTGAACGCGGCATAGGTTTCATTTTACACACTCTCCATCACCTGTACTCACACTACCACTTAGCAAGCAAGCCGCAAACACTTGTACTCGAATTATTTTACATGGGAATAAACGGGCAACGTGTGTTATCGTTGCCAAGGGGTTTTTTTATGCCGGCGGCCTTTGGAGACATCCAAGGGTTAAGGGCTTTTCCCCCTTACAAATCTCGGTGTTCTTAGTTGCATCCAGGGAAGTTATTATTTGTGTTTCCATTTAGCCTATTCAAACCTTGAATTTTGACAAGTAAATCTAATTTCATAACCTAAACATCCAGGACACCATACCTCACAAACTAATTTGGTTACTAAATTTAGCTTTATAATTTTTAGCTAAAACACCTACCACCAAGATCCCCACCCCTCTAGGTAGCCCTAGTTTGGACCTAGACTTTTGACCAATATTTTAGCGTTGAAACATATTTATATTTTGATGATGATGTATTGATGGGACTACGAGCCCAAGACAAACTTACATTGATGATCATTGTATGTTTTACGATTAATATGGTGGAAATGACATTGGTTTATGATTATGATTATAATTATTATCATTATTGCTCTTGTTATGTCATGTTATTTATTCGCATACGTTATTCCTTTCTATCTTATGTTTCTTGGTTGTGTTTGCGTGTGTCATGTTATGGTATCATTGATGTATGTTGTGGCAGTTATTCTCATGCTTGTAATAACCCCATTTACATATTACCTAAATTTTCCTTTATGTTCACATTGGTAACTTAAAGCAAAATCATGCCGCCTAGACGCCAAATCACCAGAAACGCCCCACCTCCTCCTCCTATGAGCGCCGCTGAAATCGAGGAGATGATCGCTCATCACGTTGCTGATATTGTCGCTGCTGCCATAACCCAATGTCACACTGACGATGGAGCACGCGACCCTCATGAATGTTCATATAAAGACAACAATTTTAAGGGTTCCGAAGGCGCTGTTGATTTAATTCGCTGGTTTGAGAAAATGGAGTCAGTCTTTCGCATAAGCAACTGCCCAAACAATACATGGTCAAATATTCCACGTGCATGTTCACTGACAGTGCACTAACCTGGTGGAACTCCGACGTTGACGCTATGGGAACTGAATTGGCCTATGCCATGACATGGGATGAACTCAAACAACTACTGCATGATGCGTATTGTCCTAGAGAGGAACTGCAAAAGCTTAAAGCTGAATTCTAGAATCTATCTATGAATGGAGCCGACATTGCTGGCTACACTATGAGATTTCGTGAACTTGCTCACCTTTGTCCGACCATGGTTACCCCATCGTACAAAAAGATTGAAAGGTACATCTGGGGACTTACACCCCACATTCAGGGGAATGTACTTTCCTCGAACCCTTAGGCTTTTCAGGATGTTGTGCGCCTGACACACAACCTTATTTATCAAGCCAATCGTCAAGGTGTAAAATTTGGCAAGAAACCGTCTAAGAACAAGTCCTCTGATGCCAGTACGACCCCATCATCAAGCAAGAAATCTGACAACAAGCGGAAATAAGGATTCTGGAAGAACCTAAATGAGAAGAACTCTGAGAAGGACCCTGCTAAGGAAACCGGACCAATGAAGGTCTATGCTGCTACTGCCCCTGTCCAGTCCCTCCGAAAGACTGGTAATGCGCCCTTGTGCAACAATGCAACCTACGCCACACCGTTGACTAAGGTAAGATCTATTGTAACATCTGCAAGGTTAAAGGACATGTAGCACGCGATTGACCAAATCGCACTTTCAACGGTTGCGGGACGATTGGACATTACAAGAAGGACTGCCCGAAGGCGAAGAACCAAGATGCTAACCAGGCTAGAGGAAGAGCCTTTGTGATCAACGCCAGAGACGCCCGCCGTGACCCTAACACGGTGACGGGTATATTTCTAGTAAATGACCATTATGCTTCTGTTTTATTCGATACTGGTGCCGATAGAAGCTTTGTGTCTTCCGATTTAAGTCAATTACTTGAAATCACCCCTGTCGCCCTAGACGCTAACTTTACAGCAGAATTAGCAAACGGATAATTAATAGAAACTGGAGTAATCTACCAAGTTTGTTCGTTAGAACTCTCCGATCATTCTTCAGCATCGATTTAATGCCCGCCAATTTAGGAAGTTTTTATGTAATCATTGGAATGTATTGTTTAGCAAAGAACCATGCGGAAATTGTCTGCCATGAGAAAACGGTTAGAGTGCCACTTGCAAATGGCAACACTATGAACGTGCAAGGCGAGAAGAGTTAAGCCAAGCTAAACCTCATATCATATATGAAGGCACGGAGATTCCTTCGCAAAGGATGCCATGTTATTCTAGCTCATGTCACTGAAAAGAAACCTAAGGAGAAATGTAACGAAGATGTTCCTATTGTCTGCGAATACCCGGAAGTCTTTCCCGAAGATTTGTCGTGTTTACCTCCAGTAAGACAAGTAGAGTTTCGCATCGACTTAACACCTGGAGCCACCCCTATTGCCAGATCCCCATACCGCCTGGCACCGTCTGCAATGCAAGACTTATCTAGCTAACTACAAGAGTTGCTAGATAAAGGCTTTATCCGTCCAAGTCACTCCCCACGGGGTGCTCCCGTGTTACTTGTTAAGAAGAAAGATTGAACGTTCCGGATGTGCATTGACTACAGAGAACTAAACAAGTTAACCATGAAGAACAACTACCCGCTCCCAAGTATTAACGATCTATTCGATCAACTTCAAGACCTGAGGTCAGGGTACCATCAACTCAGAGTTAGAGATGAAGATGTCTTGAAGAAATAACGGGAAACTCGTAATTATTGTTACTAGTAACTTATATTTGGACAATATATGTGACATTTCTTGTAGTAATATGGTTATGGGCTTAATAGATAACTTAATTGGTTAAAATGGATAAACCATGAAAAATAAACATGAGGGATATTACTAAGTATAAATTCACTTATATATTTTAAGTCATGGTTTTGTCTAAACACTTTACCTACTAATTTGGGACAAATAAATATATATATGACTTACTTATTAAGGTAAAATGTGACATTTAAAACTAACACATGAATATGTTATTAAAGTCTTAGAAGACCAAAATGTTTATATATATATATATATATATATATTATATATATATATATATATATATATATATATATATATATATATATATATTTTGGCTAAAAATGGTAAAAATGAAATTTATGTCAAATGACTAATTTGGCATAAATAATTGGATTTTATGGTAAGTTTTTAACCATAAAAAGACATATTTTAGAATGATTGAATTTTCTATAAAAATCTCATTCCAAGACATTAACTTTTATAAGTTAAATGTATATGTTTTACAATAATAACTTTATAAAAATATATTCAAAAGCCACACATGGATCGTAAGGTACTTTATAACCTTTTATTATTACTTTGATGAATCAAAGTAATCAAAACAAAAGACATTGTGTAGTAAGAAAACCGAGACCGATACGACGATATACGCGAAAACGTAAACATTTGGAATTTTAATCAAACCACATGTCTTGTATTGCAAAATGACCTAAGAATTTATAATAAATGTTTTAAAGTCCAAGTATCATAAATAAACACTACCTCTTCAAAACAATGTTTTAAATTCCTAAAAATAGAAATAAATATTTTTAGTTTATAAACTATTAAATGATTTATATTTTCTCTAGATTATTAAACGTTTTTGACCCGAAACGTACCTTCAAATGATTTAAACGATAGACGTCTTATGACGTAACAAACATTAAATAATTATTCTTCGACATTTGATTATCTACAAGACTTTTAAACCTTGTTTTATTGAAACCCACCAAATTTAGTTAATTATAGTTATTGGAATAATAATTGTAAATCTTACCTAAAAATCTTAAATTTTTGCATAAGTGAATAATAAATTATCATTATTATTTTACTAACTTATGTTAGATTTTAAAACCGTTACGACTTGTAATGATTTAATTCCGACAAGTAATATAATTATTTCGACGATAATTATAACCCAACTTTCCAATAAATTATAGTTATTATTATAACTCGTCACAATTGGAAATGTCAACGGGAAGCTTGTATAAGTAATCAATCGAACGAATAAAAATAATAATAAACATTATTTAACACAATGTTCAAGATTTTATTGATTTATTCTAAATGAATTGTTTTTATTTTATATTCCTTTCCTTATATTTATTTAATATAAATTTAAAGCTAAATATACGTATTTATTTACACTAATAAATACAAACAAACGGGTTTTCCAAACAAATACAAACGGGATTATACGTCAAGACTTGACCGGTATCACTTGGGTAGCAACTGTTAATCAAATGATTAGAGACCCTTATGCAATTGTCTTATTATTATATTTAGGACAATACTTGCTAGCACATCCTCCGGTTTAGTTCATCACATCCACTGATCAAGTGAGTTTCACGACCCCTTTTCTTTATAAACTGTTTTATATTCTTGGGGGAGAAATCATGAACAAACAAATCTTTTTACTTGATATTATGGTTTATCTGTTAGACGTATGACTGCTTGTTCTCTTGCTGCCCAAATTATGATACATTATCGTTAGAAACTTTTGTACAACCGAATCCCACTATTAGTTGATTTCAATTAGTTCTGTACGGAACGATAGCTAGTGAATATATCTATTTGGGTTGACAACCCTACCCTGATTGGTCGCACCAATTCTGACTCCACGGTATTTATCTTGGGGTACACGTCAGTTATTCTGCTCCGTTTGGTATCTCTCAGGTGAGATACCATGGGTGGGTAAACCGTTTGTATTTGAAATCAAGTTTCAGGTGAGATCATACAACCACAATGGTAAGCCAACGTAATATTTAAGTATGTCATAGACTGGTTAATAATTTACTTGTAGATCATGAACCTGTGAACCTCACTAACTTTATGTTGACCTTTTAAACTCATAATTTCTCAGGTAATTTAGCATCAAACCGAATACATGCAAATGGGGCTTAACTATAACTATCGGACCTGCAATTCCGGAGTGATAGTCCCGAACTATCTCGAATAACTACTTTATGTTTTCAGTATTAAATTAAGACTTTTATTTCAAATGTAAGACTATATCATATCGCCACTCTTTCCGCTGCAAATAAATTATATGTTGTTTTCTTAAATAACGTTTGAATAAATTAGAAGTCGTTCTATGTATCAGTGACTATGATTCCATCTCGCTCACACCCAAACTGTTGACCGGGGTGTGACACATGGATGGCAATGTACACACATATAAGGCTCTTTTTGTAGCAAAAGGTTACACTCAAACCTACGGGTTAACTACGAAGAAACCTTCTCGCCTGTTGCAGAAGTTGTAGCTATTAGGATTTTCTTGGCCATAGCAGCGTACTATGACTATGAGATTTGGAAAATGGATGTCAAAAGTGCCTTCTTGTATGGATGTTTTGATGAAGAAGTCTATATGTTTCAACTAGAAGGATTTGTCAATCCAAAATATCCAAAAAGGGTGTGCAAGCTTCAAAGATCTATTTATGGATTAAAGCAAGCAACCCGGAGCTGGAATAAGAGGTTCGATGAGAGCTAGTGGGAGCGCGTCATTATCTTTCTTATCTTATATGTCCACGACATATTACTCATGGGAAATAACATTCCAATGCTACAAGATGTTAAATACTGGCTTGGAAAGTGTTACGCCATGAAAGATCTAGGGGAAGCAGCATATATTCTCGGAAAAAAATCTATCGGGATATATCAAAGCAGTTAATAGGTTTAAGCCAAAATGCATACATTAATAAGATTTTGAAGCGGTTCAAAATGGATGCTTCCAAACGTGGAAGTCTCCCTATGCAACATCATGTAAGCTTAAGTAAGACTCAAGGACTAGCAACACCTAATGAGGTGAAGCATATGAAGGGCGTGCCTTATGCTTCGGCTGTAGGATCCATCATGTACGCTGTGAGGTGCACTCGACCAGACGTAGCGTTCGCTTAGAACCTTACGAGTAGATTTCAACAGAATCCAGGTGAAAGTCAATGGACTGTTGTCAAGAACATATTGAAGTATCTCAGAAATACTAAGGATATGTTTCTTGTTTATGGTTGAGTCGAAGACCAACTCAGTGTTACTTGCTACACGGAACCGGTAATGTTTTCATCATGAACGGAGGTGCTATTGACTGGAAAAGCAAAAAACAAAGCACTACCGCAATATCAGCTACAGAAGCTAAATACATAGCTGCTTCAGAAGCTACGATGGAGGCTATATGGATACATAAATTCATTGCTGGTCTTGGAGTTGTCCCCAGTAATGAAAGACCTATCAAATGAATATGTACTTAATAATTCAGGTGCACTAATCATAGCCAATGAACCAGAAGTTCAAAAGGGTGCCAAACACTTTCTAAGGAATGTTCACTACATTCGCGAGGTAATCGAAATGGGAGAGATCAACCTTTTCAAAGTTCACACAAATGACAACTTACCTGACACTTTTACGAATCTTGTACCAAACATGTCGAGCATGCTAGAAACATTGGGCTTCGACCAGCTAGTAGTCTCATGTAATTCAGTATTATTTGGATAATTAGAATGTTAAGCGGCTTATATAATTATGAATTGTTGTACCTGGTATGATCGTTTTCATATATATTTACTGCATGTATTCTATATTTGCATGTTTACATCCATGAATGATATAATTGTCTATTATTCTAAATTGTCCTTTATCAGTTGGTAATATGGGAATATCATCAAATTAAGATAAATGTGAGATGTGTTGGTGATGTTCAGTGCTGAATGAATATTAATTGATGTTGTCCACCAAACTCACATGATGTTTATGTTGATAAACATTGGACTGACCCAACCCACGAGATGTCATAATGTGTGTGAATGTTTATATAAAAATGAGGTATTACCCTATCAAATCTTAAATTTATAAACTGGTTATTCACCAGGGGACTATACAAACACACTATCGTAAGTATACCTATCGTGCGTAGCTCAGTATTGGTAAATATCGGATGTCGAACCTCAAAGATACAGTTATTTAGAATAGTCAATTAATAATAAAGCTGAAATTTGTTTTTATTTTGAAAAATGGTTTTGAAATTAGAAATCTAAATTTAACTAAAAACGAAAGAATTTAAGATGTTTTGGAAAAGAAGATGTTCGTAAAGGATCACTTAGGCATGGTTCTTCCAACTTAGGTTTGATAGGTGTACCAGTATTGTTTTGCTACTTATCTCAGAGGTGAACTAGGGCCGTAGGACAAGGCTTACATTGTTTTTGTGGATGGGTTCACATTTTAGGGTTATAGACACGCCCTAGACGGTTACTACTATGCCATGGTTAAGTGCTGATAAGGTTGCGGTTTATGAAGTGCCCTAGGCTAAGTCTCGAGCTATCGGTGACTCAACTCACAACTGGTCGAAGGGTTAGGGTAGGTATGGTCCTAACGGTCCTCGAGTTGTGAGGGGGTTATGATTGGATTGATAGGTTGACCTAGCAGGCCCTAGACACGACTAAGCAGGAACAGATCCGACCTATCGATGAATGTTTGACTAACTGACAATGACAATGGTAACTACTAGCTAAAGATGAGGTAATTTCTCAGTCAAATAGTAAGGTTGACTCGTAATTGGGTTATAGGGTTTCCCTTATGATCGTGACTATTTCTAATTCACGTGTACGCCGCAAGTTCTGTTATTTGGCTATACAATAGTCTCCTAATGATAAATGGATTTGCAAGCTAGGGTTAGGGTTCCACAAGATCAGAGAACAACTAGATACAATATAGGAATACAATTCATCAACCATAAGAATCAATTCATAACTATTACTTCATAAACGCAAATGTAAACAAAAACTGATACAATATAAAGTCAAACCATAGTCGGATTCGTGTCGCCGAAGTGATACGTTAAGTTTAACCAACCATATTAATGTTTAAACAGTAGTAAAACATATTTAAACAAGAATTCATGACTAAAATTAAAGCCAATACCAAAATGAAGCTTGAAATGATGAAAAACGATGACTCTCGACTCGCCGAATGCTTCGAATCTTCAAAGGCTTCAACGAGGTCTTTCTCTGGCTTCTCTTCTACTCTCTAAGATGTTCTGAATGCCGGAAATGGACCATCTATTTATAGGTGTCGAATTCTGAAAAATTCCAAAAATAGTTCACAACATCGATAGGGACTCACGGCCATGAAGTAGGCCTCACGCCTTGAGCTGCAGGCCGTGAATTGCTTATCCTCGTTGACGATCAACGATCAGGGCTTGACAGTTTGGGTTGTCAGGATAGGGCTGTGATCGGGGCTTCACATCTTGGCTGATCAAGCAGTGAGTGTCTGTATCTTCGGCAGCAAAATCCGTGACAGGCTTGTTCTCGGCAATGATCAGGTCAGGACATTCACACGGCTTGGGCCTGGCCGTGAGGTGGGCCTCACGGCTTGGGTTGATTTCTCACCAATTTTTTACTTTGACTTCCGTGTTTGACCGGTTGACCCAAACTTTGACTTTTTGACTTTTTTTCGTTTCCTCGTCTCGTTCTTTGTGCCAAGCCCGTTTTTACCTGTAACTCATGATATTTATCATAAACATTCACAATTTAATATTTTTAATGCATATTTCCCCGACTCGACCCGAAATTCACCACTTTTTAGTATCCAAAACCACACACATCAAACATCCCCATACTTAAACATTGCTTGTCCCAAAGCAATCCATTTTAACCCCAACACTATAACAACTCAATTTTAACCACATAGACGTTTAAGTGTACATATTCGGTCCACAAGATTTACCATCAATACAAGGGTTTACATCCTCGCAAGTTTTAATGATTTGAAAACTCACAAAATATCTCAACCAAGTAATGCGAACCTTTTTCCTATTTTTTCACTCCACTCACCATTTCACTCAACTTGTGGGTGTACTATTTGTAGTGAACGCTCAGGTCAAGCATATCTAAGTTGTTCTTTGGTTTATGTATACGATCGTACCGCCGAGTATGTTATGGGATCCGACCAAAAAATGGAGGGGGATACTCAAAAGTTTGCTCACATATACGGGTGTGTGAGCTACCACCCAAACGTATAACATGGCGTACACGTACAACCATTTCACAATTTCATTGTGATTTATTCATATATTTTTCTTTTAGCTTGATTTAGGGTTTTTCAACCTTTCAATTCAAGACTAAATTTTGTATTTTTCTCTTTATTCTTTTTTTATATAATACTGGAGTTATGCAGAAAGTCTAGTATCTTCGGGCGCAATTGACGACCCGGAGAAGATCCATAACGACTCAAGGCGATTGGTTAGACACGGTCTCAACATAAACCTAGAACATGTTTTAGACATACGACATCCCTCATGTATGTGATTTTTCATTTTTTCTATGTATATATAAATAAATAACTATAGGCTTATCTCACAAGGGAAATCGGGTGAATGGGTTTTTGTTGGTTCGCAAGACTCGATCGGAAAACTTTGATCATGTGATTTTTGTAAAAATAAACTTTGAGGAAAACCATTCTTGTTACTTGCAGACGTGATAAGGCACAAGTAAATAGTCTATGATTTACGTTAAAACGGAGTAATTTTGTGTCATGCGAGATACGGATAAAAAATTTCAAAATTTTAGCGATTTTAAACTTTTGTGGTGAGAAGTTTAATTCTTTAAACATAACCAACCCTTGCCATCCTCATACTTAAAACCCTACATTGCCCCCAATGTAGAAATTAAAATAAAAGTAAGCAAAAGGGTTGGAAGATGGACTCCCTGTTTTGGTGTAGTGACCTTCTTTATCTTTCTAACACACATCAAACACGTACATACCCAATCAAGCCAAAGTTCCATGTATTGAAGCGATCAAATTCCTGAAAATAATTAAAAAAAACACACAAATATAAACATAAAAAGTAAATTAAACCATCGGGTTGCCTTCCGGAAGCGCTTAATTTATTAATGAGTTGTTAGCTAGACTCGACCCCTTTCAATCATTCAAGGGGCTTCTAGAAGCTCAGATCTTCTACATATGTTCTGCTGACGAGCCCTTCGATATACCTTTTCAGTATGTGGCCATTTACCTTAAATGGAAGTCCATGGTCTCCCATTATCTCCACTCTCCTATATGCGAATACCTGCATAATGGTATATGGACCAGTCCACCTAGACCGCAATTTCCCTGAAAACAATTTCAGGCGAGAATTGAACAATAACACATGGTACCCATACTTGAATTCTTTCTTCTCCTTGAGTTTCTGATTGTGCGTTCTAGTGGTTTTTTCCTTGTACCGCCTGACACTCTCGTATGCTGCCTCTCTTAACTCCTGCAGCTTGTTCAATTGCAGAAACCGCTCCTTGCCAGACCTTATCAAATCAACGTTCACTGTACGCATGGACCAATATGATTTATGCTCTAGCTCTACGGGCAGATGACACAACTTTCCATACACCAGTCGGAAAGGAGTTGTGCCAATTGGTGTCTTGTAGGCCGTACGAAAAGCCCAAAGTGCGTCATCTAGTTTCTCAAACCAGTCCTTCCTATGAATGCTACAAGTCCACTCTAAGATACGTTTACTTCCCCGATTAGTTACCTCCACCCGCCCACTTGTTTGTGGGTGGTAAGGTGTCGCGAGCCTGTGGTTTACTCCGTATCTCTTCAGAAGATTTTCCATTTGTGAGTTGCAGAAATGAGTACCTCGGTCATTTATAAGAGCTTTGGGTGTACCGAGTTGCGCAAACAACTTCTTCAAGAATTTATGTGACACCCGAGAATTTCAAGGTTAACTTCCGTTAGACAAACCCGTTAGTTACGTTATAAGTGTTAACTTAGTAGCTAATGCATAACTAGGCCGAATACGTCCACGACCTTTGGTTGATCACCGAACCCGCCCATATGTGTTATGTGTTCATCATTGATTGTCTTTATGTGCAATGTGATTTAAATACATGACTTATTATTGTGAATAGCATGATTAATTGTAAATACTTGATTATGTGAAAATTGCCTAAATTTGGTAGCCAGCGAAACTACCGAGCGAAACTACAGATGTCGCCCGGTAGCCAGGCTAGACTGATCAATGTACCCGAGACCAGAGCTAGTTTCGCCTGGCCAGCGAAACTGCCAGCGAAACTAGCCTCTGATATAAATAAACTTAATGAACCCTAGTAGCCTCATTTGCCTCATATCACAACAAACACACACACACACTTCTCTGGAATCTGGTCAGCCGAGAAAACCATCAAGAAACCGAGACCTCAGCCTCAAGACCATCACCTCATCTCATCTATCGATTCTTGAACCAAACGTGAGTCCCAAAAACCTTTATTTATGTGTTTTCTTTGTGTTTTCTTAAAAAGTATGCTCAAACCTTCATGAAAACTTGTATGCTTCTGAGATAGTGCTTAGGGATGCTAGATCTACCATAAAGTCAGCAACTTTACGTTTAAAAACAAACCATGATGATGATTTATGCAATTTTGGTCATTTTAGGGTTTAGAAGTGTTTTTAGAGATTTGATGATTAAAATGCATGTTAAACATGATAAAGCTGCTTGATTTATGTTGGTAAATGCCTATGGATGCTAGATAATGAATTGCATGTATGATCAGAAGCTGTTAGGTTGATTTTTAGGCAAATCCGTGTGTTTTTCGCGACCAGCGAAACTGTCTGTTCTCTGGGCGAAACTAAGTAGCGAAATTATATCTCCTTCCAGCGACACTGACCAGCGAAACTATAGTGTCGCCGGGTAACCTGACCAGACCAGCTCGAGCGAAACTATCGAGCGAAATACCTGAACGAAAGTTCAAACCAGTTTCCCTGCGAAACTAGGCTAGCGAAACTGCGTCAGCAGTTTCGGGCGAAACTAGCCTAGCGAAACTGTGTCACCGGGCATTGCCTAGCGAAAGTGCTGCCCGTGCACCTAGCGAAACTGCCTAGCGAAACTATGCTAGCGAAACTAAGACCTGACCTAAAAACCAAACTTGTGAAATTTGCTTAAGTGTTATGCCATGACTTACATGATTATGCCATGATGAAACATGTTTGATATCTGATTTATATGAACCCTTGTTTATGATCAACCATTGGTGTCGTGTGTCGGTATGTCGAGTCATAGTTGCAACGTGCTATGTTATGGGCCATAGTGACGTTAAGTAAAGAATAGACACGAAACTAATACTTAAGACCTAAACGTGTTCTAGGTCTTCGTTAAACAACAATATTTGGATTACTTGAAGTGTAGCAGTGCAACCAAAGGTGAGTGTCACTAACCCGCTTACCGTGAGTCCGTTTGGGCCACACCGAATAACTTAACGAAAAACAATGCTGATAAACTCTAGAGTGCTAGGCACCTACTGATGAACATGAGAACACGGGATGCTTGGCACCCACTTGATGAACTGAAGTGTTTTATGGGAAACACTTGTGAACTCTGAACAAACTATTTTTGAAACAAAACTGAAAACGTTTTAATATGGCTAGTGTAGGTTAAAGTCTAAACCATATGATATCACATGTTTTCTAAGGATGCCTTATAACTTAAAAGTCCTCAACTAAAATTGTGCCATTAATTGTAAAGCGAGGGGATGTTGGGTAGATCTACTGGAGTTTGACAAACTCCGCCCCGTGGCACGGGAAGTGCACGGAGGAACAATATCAGCCTATTTGACCGTGGTCCCGAGAGGACACGGGGGAGGCAAAAACCGCGATGACGTAGGTCCGCACCGTACGGGATGGCTCGGCCCCCACAAATAAGTCAGCTTTGGTACAAACTTCCTTAGAGCATGGAACAACGGATTAGCTACCCGCGATATCGGTTGAGTCCTTTAACTTTACGGAACTAGTACATACCCGATGACGTAGGTCACGGACAAACCATTTATAAACTGAGAATTAATTACGAGCATTGCTTTTCACAAATAAACATTTTGTAAGTACACCTTGACACGAATTATGATTATGAGACCGGGCCAATGCATGACAAGCCCACTGTGAACTCACCAACCGTTAGGTTGACACTTGCGTGGTTTAAACTTTTGCAGATCGCTAAGGAGTATCCACCGGAGGTTGGCATGGCACGTGAAGACTCTTATTTTTGATTTAACTTAAATTGGGGATTTATAAAACAATGAATTTGTAAGGCACGTGGTTAGTGCCAGGATAATTATTTTTCCGCTGCGTATGTAATTTAAGACTTTGCTTTATAACTTGTGTTTGAACTAACCCTGATTCGTTTAGTATTTGTAACTATGGTTGTGGATCCTGGTCTAGTCGCGCCCCTTAACGGTATAAACTCCGTTAGTGGTATTTTGGGGGTGTGACAATTTAGTAACAACTCGCGCGTCATTGGTTGGTAGGGTTTGGGCCTCTACCCATTTTGAAACGTAGTCGACGGCCACAAGTATGTACTTATTGCCATACGATGATGGGAAGGGTCCCATAAAATCAATACCCCAAACATCAAATATTTCGCAAGCTTAATTTGGATTTTGAGGCATCTCATTTCTCGCGGATATATTTCCGGTCCTCTGGCATGCGTCGCATCCTCTCACAAATTCATATTTATATCATTCTCAAATATACATATGCCCATTGTGAATCCTGGGTCCTGCCTAAGGTCAAAGCTCAATCCAGCATACACAGACGCGTGCCCCTGTATTCCCTTCATGTACACAACACATAATGACATACCTTGCCCTAATAACTTAATATTAGAACAACACATGGATATAAGGCGGACCTTCCTACCTATACAGCTGTAAGGCTCACTTATATGTCTAGCGGCCCTGACTAGAGACCTTAATGACCCGAATAATATCCCCTTGAATAAATATTACCCAGCAGTCTCTAACCAACTCAATTCACAACAATAAAACAAACTAGAAAACAAACATAGCATATTGAGAATAAATTATTTAAAACAGTTCATCTACAGCCCCAAAACATAAGTTTAAAATAGGGGAAGCTAACGGTATCACATGTGTTGGGAAACGAGTAAAGGTTACCAACTTGTTCCTTTTACTGATGCAAATAACCTAGCACATATAATTAAATCCTATGATTCTGAAATTATGGTGTTATACTAATGGTGATTATTTACAATCCTTTAACTTGTTCATCTTAGCAATAATCTAGTTATCATACTTTCCATTAGGTTCTTAAAAATCCTTTTGAACTGATCTGAGTTATTTTTATTATAACACTGACCTAATTTCCATTTTAACATCTCACTAATTCTGAGTTAGAAATTCTAGTCAACTGCAAACTGAGGATGAATACAGGTGTATTCATCTTACACGATACGGCCGTATTCTAAAAACTGAGGATGAATACGGGTGTATTCATCTTACACGATACGACCGTATTCTAACAATGTTACTTATAACTTTTCTGTTAACCCCGCGATACGACCGTATACTATACTTACTAATACGATCTGGCACATGAATACGAGCATATTGTCCCAAATATAATACGGGCGTATTCATGGGTTTTCCCCTTTTCAAATCGTTTGACCCGCGATACGACCGTAATATCTTCAATGAGTACGGCCATATTCCCTGAAGACAGAATGCATCAATGGTCATTGACTCATATTTAAGGATCTTTTTACTACTGGTTTCATTACCAAAACCTTTGTACACATTAACCAACTGGTTTTACCTATCCAATGGGCTCAGTAACATTTTTAAAAATCATTCTAATAACCAAAATAGATGCATGCATACATTTTATAAAATGTATCAAATCTATGATCTAACCTTAAATAGGCCTCTCTCTTCGATTCTGGAAGTTAAGGCTAGACTGTTGAAGAACCCAAAACTCTCAGATTGCCCTCTGCATGTAAATGATCTAGAGCTTAGAACACCAATTCACCAACTTTCCAAGAATGGTAAGTTTTGTTCATGCATGCATCATCCAATCACATACCTTGATAATGTTTATCCTCTAGAACACCACAACCTCCCTGGATGATTCCTAATCCTCCTTTATGAATCAATCCACAGCATAACATCAACTACTCATATTTTCATTCATAAGTTCTATTTATGAATGGGTGTAGGAACTTACCACATGATTATCTCACTTGAATCTTGTAGTTTGGCTTAATTCTTTTTCTGGAATCTCACTGACTGAACTAAGGAAGTGGGAGCAAGTGGTTTTGCTGCTGCACCAATGACCAAAATCTGGTCAAATGTTGTTTATATCGCCCAGACCCAATATGGGCGTATTGCCTTTATGCGACAGGACCGTATCATGCTGTTTGATGTGTGGACTCTGATCCGACCCGAAAGGGCGTATTCCTCTCAAGCCATACGGTACGGTCCCCCAGTACGACCGTATTACCCAATGTGATACGGCCGTAACGGCCATACTTGTTATTAAAAAGTTGTAAGATTTTATATGAAACACCAAGAAAAATAAGGCAGAACCTCAAATGAACAACAATGAGGTCGATCTTTCGATACGCAGAGAAAGTCCGATCATTTGAGAAAATAAAGAAAATCAAACAAGTTTAAATCTTTCAAAATGAAAACATGCATTCATCAGGATATCTCTTATTCTATTTTTGTCAAAATCATCATACAGCATTCATCAAGAAGCAAACAACCAAAGATCATCAGGCAAGCTCTATGTTTATATCTTACTTATAGATATCAGATTAGTCATGCACATTCACAGATTATGCTACAACCTTTAGACTTAATCTATCCATGAAAGATAAACGTATATGCTGATATATTATCATTTCTCGCATTTGTCGGATCAATTTCTCAATTTTTCATTTTTTATATTTTCCATAATTATTTTTTTCAGAATCATCACACAACATTTATCAAGAAGCAAACAACCAAAGATCATCAAGCAAGCTTTATGTTTATATCTTACTTGTAGATATCAGATTAGTCATGCACATTCACAGATTATGCTACAGCCTTTAGACTTAATCTAGCCATGGAAGATAAACGTATATGCTAATGTACTATCATTTCTCGCATTTGCCGGATCAATTTCTCAATTTTACATTTTATTTATATTTTCCATAATTTCTCCCCCTAAAATTCAACAAACTCTAGTTTTTGAATTTTTCAAAATTCCTCCCCCCTAAAGTATGAACGAAAGAAAATGAATAAGAAAAATAAAAATGATCGATCAATACGTGACACATTTTTGTAAATGATATTTTTGAAAATCAGTGTTTTAAAGATAGGAACGATTCAATTTAACTTAAATCAACCACAAGTATCTCACTGTTATCAATTGGACAATCACTAACAGGTCTTCTTGAAATACCTGCATACACTGGAAAATAATAAGTTTTTTTAAACCCCGACCCACC
>JBCNJP010000008.1:37042376-37118411 GCA_039602395.1 Deinandra increscens subsp. villosa | reverse complement strand
ATTGTTGTATTGGTATTTTTGATACCGCCATGGTACCGGTCACGATTATATATTGATTATCCTATTGTATTTGCAATTAGTCTCTTGGTTTAACTGTATGGAGAATGAGGGATAGAGATTGTGCTCTCTTGAGATCACAGATTCTATCCGAAGTCTAGGGGATTTTCCCATAGTGTGGGTCTCTTCCTAGACTAGTGAAATAATAGCCATGTCATCATTTTTTGAAAAAGAAAAACGAGAAAAGAAAAGATAATAGTGTTGGGTTTTACAGTGGTGTTCAGGTGACCCGTTTGGTAATATTTTTTTTCCTAAACTTAAATATATATATTTATAACATACCAGGTTAATATATATTTATAAATTTACGCAACGAAATTAAACATATAACGCGAAAACCATAACACCGTTACAGGATCAAATCATCGATTTCACGCAAACACACAAAAAAAATCGACAAAAATAATATCTAAATAATCAGATTTAGATATACCTTAGCCGGATCCGAACAATCGTTCGAGACACCGGGATTCAACATGTCGACGCTAGGGTTAAATGAAATCGAAGACTCAAACTTCCGAGTAAAATCAGCAACAGGTGAATATGTGGTCATCTCTTCGTCACCGGGAATGGCGATGATTGGTGGATCTTGATCCATAAATTTTAACAAAGGCAGGATCGTTCCGAAACACAAATTGAAACCAGGGTTAGAAACCTTGTGCTCGACAGTCATCACCGGCGGCGGACGGCGACGCAGCTGCGGGCAACGGTGGCTCGAGGGAGCTGGTGGGCGGCGGTCGGTGGACCGGGGGGGGGGGGGACTGGCTGAAATCGCAGAGAGGGGGAGAGGAGAGAGTTTTAGGGTTTTGTTGCTTTTAGGCGTCTTAATTAATTAACCCGAAAACCTTGTGGATCAGTTATATTTATAACTGATCCTTAACCTACTTGAATCAATTCAAATTGATTAAATTCTTATTTATCTCTTTAAAAATAAACATATTATTTAATCACATCATTTATCCACTTAGTTTAATTAATTATCTGATTTATTTAAATTTATAGTTCAAATAAATACATTTAATTAATTAACTATACCATTTATTTAATTACTAAACTAATTTAGTAAATTAAATAATTATCCACCAATTACTTTACTTAGTAATTAAGTTTCATTCGTTTATCTTATTACTAATTAATCAGTTATTCTGACACATTGCCCCCAATGTGACTCTTACGGGTCAATGACCGGGTTAGTTACGTTACCGGATCTGGACATACCATATCCAACAGTCTCCCACTTGGACTGATCCAAATAATTTAACGTGTACAATTAGAGGCACTCTAGCTATGCATGACTATCCAACCAGTCATGACGCTCTAAATCTTCAGCCAAGGTATATTTGTAGACAGGACAAAATACTTAGGACTTAAGGTATGCGTAAAGTCAGTTGACCCTTTTTGTATAAGAAATCTGATGAACTATGAGACATGGCTCTCATACTATGTTCAATCATTTTCTCGTTCTAGACACACAGTGATCCAATCAAACACACAGTATGTTTGGATGGTGCCTCACACTCATCACTTGACTCAACGAGGGCGCCTTGATGTCGAACTATTGTGCAATAAATTACACAATAGTACAGAATCCCATATTGCCCGTATACAACTACCACTGAACTTCTGGTCATTCCCAAAGTAGCCTTTATGACTGGCATTTACTCAACAACGGTTGACTACAATCAAATAATACACCTTGGTAAACGAGAGTTCTAGTATACGTCTCTAGGTCAGAGGACACAATTGAGTATACCATTTAGTCAAATAAATCTTTAATCCATGGAGTTTCATTTGATGTGAGTTACGTCCAACGTTATTCTTTAATAAGGCCTTTGAGTTTTGAATGTCAACCCCTTTGAGATTCAAAAGTCGGAGTAATCTTACTTCAAATATCGTTCCCACGATTGTGATCGACTACGGATAGTTTAGAACAATTTCTTGGATAATTAAACGTACTAAAACGAACACAGTTATATAATTCTTTAATTGCATTCTATAATGGAATAAATAGATAATTGGTTAAGGTTCATACATCCAAATACTAAATCAAAACATATTAGCCAATTTAAGTCCTATAGCTTCTCTATGATAATCATGAGCAGCTTGAGCCATGGGCTTGGTGAATGCATCAGCTAAGTTTTGATCTGTGTCTACTTTGCTTATGCGGATATCTACTCGTTCTAGTACTTCTCGAATGTAGTGAAATTTTTCAGAACGTGCATGCGTACGGGCACATTAAGGACAATGTGCAATTTAAGTGTGGGGACGGGATACTGTAGGTCTTGAATTTTTGTTTGTCCATATTCAATCCTACACAAAACTCGTTTGAAAAAATAGCCCCTGTACTGTCCAAAATCTTAAAAATTCATTTTTTCTTCAAGAAACTGTGTACATAAAAGTCACTCCTTCAGATATAAAAGACTCAAATTCCATTGAATCAAAATTTTTAAAAAATTATAATATTTCTTTCATGGCAAGTAGAAAATAAGTTTTTTTTATACAAATTTATATTTTCCCCTTCCCCATATTCATTAAGGATTTGATCCTCATAGCATGATCACCTATAAACATGTTCGTTTCTTCTTTGATTCTGAGAGAAACCCAAGTAATTAAGTAGAGGTAGAACTTGACACTGTAATACGTCTCAAAATGGATAAAGTTGGGAACACATACTTAAATGATTGAGGCACCTAGGATTTTTAACCCCCTTTCCACTTCTCAATCCCTTTTTCTTTACCTACCCATAAATTATCCCTTAGTTAGCCCCTTTGAGCCTTTTCCCCCTTCGTTTCAACACTTGCAAATTTATTTGCAAACAAACATATCAGCCAAAAGCCTTTTTATTTTAAACCCCTTTATTTTCTCAAACTGTCCTCTTTTTATAAAAACATTCAAGAAGTAACTTTTTCAGCAAAGAGCTAAAGGAAAAAAAAATGAAGAAAATGAAGAAAAAAAAAGAAATGAAAAAAAGAGAATATATATTTTACTATATAACATTTTACAACATATTGTACAAGTCTTGCTGCACCAATTACAATCTCAATGCACAGTTTACAGATCTTAAAGCTGTATGTACAACCTCAATGCATTTTTCTCTTTGTGCTTAACACGTATGATTTCTGTGGGGCCTCTTTTAGCCTCAAAAGCAATGACACCGTCAGTCCAGTTGTCACCTAAACTCCTCACCTAAAGTCCTTACCTAAAGCAACCTTTCGTCAGTCTCAGGAATGGCGCGGTAGATGCATGAATGACCAGCACAGTATCAAAGGACGAGATTGTGTGTCCTTATTCACTGTAGTGCACGATTTGTGTTTAAATTGCTGGCCTATGAATGGGATGGTTACTTATCTTCTCAACATTGCCTCATCGTCCCTGCGTTTTTTCTCATCGACCCTGTTGAACGGTAATTTCCTTTGCTGGGATTCATGTGTTGATTTGTTGATTATGTGTCGATTTTCGGATTCCATGAAAGCCGAAGAGGTCTTGCGATGGGCTGATTTGGAGGAGCTACCTACCTATAATCGATTACGAACCACAATATTCAACTCTTACATTCCAGCGGATGAACAACAAATGCCTACTGAACAGATGTTGGTTGATGTGCGAGATCTCGATCTGCACTCTCGATAAAGTTTTTTCGACTTTAAAACCTAGAATCAGTACCAGATCTTATTTTAAAATTAGGTCCAGGACTTCGAGCATAAGGTTTAAATTAGTCGCATGCTCCTTTATTTTGGTGTAATTATGTCTGGTCGGGTTTATTCGACTTCACTGCTTCTTATTGTTTTTTTTTTTTTTGTATAATTTGGGTTTATTCCACCTTATTGCTTCTCATTTTCCTTTTTGGGGTATAATTGTGTCTAGAAGGTTTATTTCATATGGAAGAGTTCTTTAATTAACGCTGACATTCTGTTCCATTTTGGTTGTCACGTATATTCCCGATGCGTCATGTTTCCAGCTTCGGGCAAGACGCAATTGGTACTTGTCCTGCACACACCGCGCCCAGTTACGTATTGCTCTTGGAACTTAGGGTCATTACTAAAGTAAACTAGAGGTTATAAGGTTTCTTATGGCTATGACAAAGTCACCGTTATCTTAAACTCTCATAGTTGTTGGTTATAACTGTTTAGTTGTGTTCCAATGGATTAAAATCTTTATAAATTATAACTAGATAATTCACGTTCATAATCTTTGTTATCACATAGAGTGAGAATTTAACAAAGAGAATACATGTGTTAAAGGAAGATTCAAGGTTCCACTAAGAGTTCTAACTTACCAAAACTCAAACATATTAGTGGATCTTATCCCAAAAATGGAATATATGGGCATAAGTCATTTATCACTCACATAACTGGTTATTTATCCTTGTATTTAATTACGTAGAAACATCTTTCTCACCTACAACTTTTAAGGATAAAGTTGAAAATCAACTTAACCATAAAATGCAAGTTGTGAGATTAGATCTAATAGATTAAATACCAAGATTGACATACAAATAATGGTAACAACTCTCCATCCATTAGGACTATAGTAGAGTGAACCAGTAGATCTTGTATGATACTTCTAAAGATACATCATTAAGTTATGCATCTAAGTATCCTTATAAACATGATAACAAATATGTCATCTAAGTTATACATCTATTCCTATAGACCAAAGCTCTAAATACAACAACTCATATGCTAAACAAGGTTACCAAATATGTCCCTAAAATTCTTTTTGAAATCCGGACATGAAGGAAGCCAAGTATAAACCATATGATTAGTTATTAGCTGCAATTAAACCTTAAAATTCCTCTACACTAAGCATGTTGCATGCCAAGTTCCTAAGAAATTGTAAGATTAGTGGGAGTAGTCAAAGTCCTTATCTATGACTTGTCTTCTGAGGTCAGTGGGAGCAGCGAAAAGTCCTTATCCATGACTTGCCTAAAAGTACAAGAGGCGGGGGGAGGGATAAAGTTAAATTTAACTCTGAATTTAACTACGATTGCACCTCTTGTACACCACGCTACCATAACACCGATCCACTTCCACACAGTTAGAAAATAATGTTACTCATAATATACCTGACTTAAATTCTTAAAAGGAAACTATGAAACGACTAACACATTTTTCTTCAACCCGTTAGAATTGTTGCTCATTTTGATTCCGACCTTACTTAATGCAAAGTCGATGAGAAATCAACTTATTGATCAATCTTCATGGAGGAATTACCAAATCAGATAACAACATACATTAATTATAATGACAATTGTCATGCACTGTTGATAAAAATATGATCAACTAATATAACCTCCATATCATGATGATTAAACCTACCTTAATAAAGCTCACATGGATATTGGAAAGCTTACTAATCATATCTCTTGTACTAAAAGCCATTATTAGCAATCAATCATCTGATGGAATAAAGCTATAATGAGCTTAAATCCCTAAATCAGAATAATGTTAGAAGCTTAGTTTCCCATATCTAAACAGAAATCCAAAATGAGCAATTGAACGTTATAAACCATGGTTGGTTTCTAAAGGCTATTAACAATTAAGAACTCTTTTCCTAAAGAATTCTTTTAAAGATCATCATTGTCCTTATTACTCACTCATAATTACGAGTGACATTTAACGGACTTATAAATATCTTTCCTTAATACTCACTTAACATAAAGACATGTTCATAACCAAAACTCAAGGTTTTAAGCCTGAAAGTTAAAGACACTTAGTCTTTAAGATGAGTAAATTCATATAAAGGGTTAATAAGTTCATATAAAGGGTTAATATAAGCAAACTTACAAGTGATATTCAAAGTTTGATGAAGTTATAAATGTAATCGTTCTTCATCAATAATAAGTGGAAAAAATGGGCCTACCTTAAGATGACTGGGAGCAACTAATACAACACTTGCCCTTATATACATTATTTTAGGCAAGTAATATGTTAGTTTTGTTGCATGAGTCAAAGCGACTTATTCTTGCATAATTTTAACTTTAAAGTCTTGAAGATGCTTCTTATACAATAAGCATCAAAATACATCAAGATCAACCTAATGAGACATTAATTAAGTCTCATTAGATTTAACTATGTGTTAACACATTACAACATGCAACGTTGCTCTTAGTTTGTAACTCTAGTAACTAAAGGAGAATAATAATAAAGGTTCAAGTAATTAAATCTTATACTTCATTAGTTAGAAGTCTTACGTATGTTCAATTCTATACTCGTTTAGATATTGCCAACATTTCTGAAATACTGGAAATGATGAAAAACATTTCCTAAGTTATAAAGCATCTAAGATGGCATTTCAATATCTATAGGAAACGAAAGACTATAAATTTGAACTATAGAAGAAGTGAGAAACTTAAAGTAGTTGAGTATCTCTAAATTTTGACTTTATTGTATTCAAAGGATATGAAATGTCAACTCAGGGGTATATTCTTATGAAGCTCTCCAAGTTCACCTCAACAAGTATCACTAAACCACATGATCAGGGGTTCATACTCATTTCATTTAATTTAAAGCTTAAAGGGTATTTTGGGTATTGATTATTGTTTTGTCATTTTCTAGATTGTACTAGCTCATATACACCATCTATCAATCCATAATTCATTTTTTTCTAATCTTCTTTATATCTCATTTCATTTCTACTTTATTAAATTTTAGAGCAAGCATTTATTCAAGCCATTTCCAACCACCACCATCACCATCAATCAACCACCTCTCTACATGATCCATGAGCCACTACAACCACCCCATATTATGACCACCACTATTCACCTCCTTCGTCGCTAGTTGGTTGTCGTTCTCTGATTTGGATCCAGTTCAAGTATCTATACAAAAAACAGAGCATGTGAAAATGGAAGGAATGATACTTTTTGAGGTGAACTTGGAGAGCTTCAACACCCACCTATCCTTCATCAAGAGAATGTTATTAATTTAAGCAGAAGTATGTTCTTTCTCTCTCTAGAAATATGCATATTTTTTGGTGTATCTAACTTTAAAATCCTTTTGGGGTTTCGTAGGTGTTGGTGCAAATGATAAATTAAACATGGATATTATAGACTTTGTTATGGTTGTATGATTTAAACATGTGGGTTGATTGAAAGATTTAATTTTTTTTGTTTTGTTGTGCAATTTTTCATGTGGGTTTGTTGGCAAACTGAATCTTGTTTGATGGTTTTCTTAGAACTCCGGGTCAAGTATTGTAGATATGAGTTCCATTGGTATGATTTTTTTTAATTAGAGTTTTTATTTATATCAATTTTAGACAATTGTTATTCGATTTTTAATAAAACTAATAAAAACAAAATAAGAACATTAAAGTGGCATATGGTAATTCGTGAACATTTATGGACCGTAATTTGATGTGTTTTTTTAATATGATATTTTTGTATATTTATAGTGTTTTTCTAATTTACATATTTAATATGTTATTTAATATGATATTTACCTATATAACATTTATGAACTTTTAGTACAACTTATAGTGCAGCCTTTACAACCTCAAAGCACAATGTACATGTTGACATCCATCATGTACAACCATAATTGTCGCACCCCCAAAATACCACTAACGGAGTTTATACCATTAAGGGGCGCGGCTAGACCAGGATCCACAACCATAGTTACAAATACTAAACAAATCAGGGTTAGTTCAAACACAAGTTATAAATCAAAGTCTTAAATTACATACGCAGCGGAAAATAGTTGTCCTTAGCACTAACCACGTGCTTTACATAAATGTCGTATTAAATTCCCAATTTAGTTTAAATAAAAGTAAACATCTTCTGTGCCATGCCAACCTCCAGCGGATACTCCTTAGCGATCTGCAAAAGTTTAAACCACGCAAGTGTCAACCTAACGGTTGGTGAGTTCACAGTGGGCTTGTCATGCATTGGCCCGGTCTCATAATCATAATTCGTGTCAAGATGTACTTACAAAATATTTATTTGTGAAAAGCAATGCTCGTAATTAAATCTCAGTTTATAATGGTTTGACCGTGACCTACGTCATCGGGTATGTACTAGTTCCGTAAAGTTAAAGGACTCAACCGATATCGCGGGTAGCTAATCCGTTGTTCCATGCTCTAAGGAAGTTTGTACCAAAGCTGACTTATTTTTGTAGGGGCCGAGCCATCCCGTACGGTGCGGACCTAGTCATCGCGGTTTTTGCCTCCCCCGTGTCCTCTCGGGACCACGGTCAAATAGGCTGATATTGTTCCTCCGTGCACTTCCCGTGCCACGGGGCGGAGTTTGTCAAACTCCAGTAGATCTACCCAACATCCCCTCGCTTTCACAAATTAATGGCACAATTAAGTTGAGGACTTTTAAGTTATAAGGCATCCTTAGAAAACATGTGATATCATATGGTTTAGACTTTAACCTACACTAGCCATATTAAAACGTTTTCAGTTTTGTTTCAAAAATAGTTTGTTCAGAGTTCACAAGTGTTTCCCATAAAACACTTCAGTTCATCAAGTGGGTGCCAAGCATCCCGTGTTCTCATGTTCATCAGTGAGGTGCCTAGCACTCTCGAGTTTATCAGCATTGTTTTTCGTTAAGTTATTCGGTGTGGCCCAACGGACTCACGGTAAGCGGGTTAGTGACACTCACCTTTGGTTGCACTGCTACACTTCAAGTAATCCAAATATTGTTGTTTAACGAAGACCTAGAACACGTTTAGGTCTTAAGTATTAGTTTCGTGTCTAATCTTTACTTAACGTCACTATGGCCCATAACATAGCACGTTGCAACTATGACTCGACATACCGACACACGACACCAATGGTTGATCATAAACAAGGGTTCATATAAATCAGATATCAAGCATGTTTCATCATGGCATAATCATGTAAGTCATGGCATAACACTTAAGCAAATTTCACAAGTGTGGTTTTAGGTCAGGTCTTAGTTTCGCTAGCACAGTTTCGCTAGGCAGTTTCGCTAGGTGCACGGGCAGCACTTTCGCTAGGCAATGCCCGGTGACACAGTTTCGCTAGGCTAGTTTCGCCCGAAACTGCTGACGCAGTTTCGCTAGCCTAGTTTCGCAGAGAAACTGGTTTGAACTTTCGTTCAGGTATTTCGCTCGATAGTTTCGCTTGAGCTGGTCTGGTCAGGTTACCCGGCGACACTATAGTTTCGCTGGTCAGTGTCGCTGGAAGGAGATATAATTTCGCTACTTAGTTTCGCCCAGAGAACACACAGTTTCGCTGGTCGCGAAAAACATACGGATTTGCCTAAAATCAACCTAACAGCTTCTGATCATACATGCAATTCATTATCTAGCATCCATAGGCATTTACCAACATAAATCAAGCAGCTTTAACACGTTTAACATGCATTTTAATCATCGAATCTCTAAAAACACTCCTAAACCCTAAAATGGCCAAAATCGCATAAATCATCATCATGGTTTGTTTATAAACGTAAAGTTGCTGACTTTATGGTAGATCTAGCATCCCTAAGCATTATCTCAGAAGCATACAAGTTTTCATGAAGGTTTGTGCATACTTTATAAAGAAACACATAGAAAACACATAAATAAAGGTTTTTGGGACTCACGTTTGGTTCAAGAATCGATAGACGAGATGAGATGGTGGTCTAGAGGCTAAGATCTTGGTCTCTTGATGGTATTCTCGGCTGACCAGGTTCCAGAGAAGTGTATGTGTGTGTTGGTTGTGAAATGAGGCAAATGAGGCTACTAGGGTTCATTAAGTTTATTTATATCAGAGGCTAGTTTCGCTGGCAGTTTCGCTGGCCAGGCGAAACTAGCTCTGGTCTCGGGTACTTTGATCAGTCTAGCCTGCTACCGGGCGAATCTGTAGTTTCGCTCGGTAGTTTCGCTGACTACCAAATTTAGGCAATTTTCACATAATCAAGTATTTACAATTAATCATGCTATTCACAATAATAAGTCATGTATTTAAATCACATTGCACATAAAGACAATCAATGATGAACACATAACACATGTGGACGGGTTCGGTGATCAACCAAAGGTCGTGGACGTATTCGGCCTAGTTAAGCATTAGTTACTAAGTTAACACTTATAACGTAACTAACGGGTTTGTCTAACGGAAGTTAACCTTGAAATTCTCGGGTGTCACAATAATGCTTTCACTTTTTTCTTTCCACCTGTGAGGTTGTGTCCCTCACTGTCCCTGTCTCATCCCTCACCTAAGCAGCACGCTATCAGGTCAGAAAAAGAAAAGAATGCGTATTCTTCACATCATCCTCTTTTACACGATACATCTCTGTCTCTCTGAAGAAATCTGCTCTCTGTCAAGAAAATTGATCGAGGTGTGGGCTTATTTTTCCAAGACATCTCCTCATCCTTATATTTTCTTTACAGTTTTATGCTTTCCTCAAATCCTTCGGTCGATATCTCTTAGTTTTGAAGTGTTTCTGGTATGTTCTTCGATTTCTTCTACTTGGTTGTTCGACTTACACTGATTCGTTGTTTCTTTGGTCCTTCTTCTTCGATTAACTCTATTTCGTTTTGTATAGAGTTTTTATTAAGGGTTTATTTATATAATCAAAGTTTTATTCATTATGCTGTGTAACTAATCTTTCTAGTTTCTACAGTATTGGAGGTTTAATTTAATTTTGGGATCAATTCTTTATGTAACTTATGTCTGATAGCTATGGCTGGAACTGGCTGGAACCCTAGGATACACAAGCATACGTTTTTGTTTCTATGTGCATGAGTGAACCCTAGGATACACAGGTAATTTTTATTAAAATTGGTGAGTTGGAAACATGAAAAATTTTAATCAATTTCGGTTATTTTTGCTTTGTTTGCAGGATCTCCACATTGTCTGAGCTTACATAGGTCTGTCATCTAACTTCTAAGAAGGATCTATTATGAAGTACTCTTACACATCTTCTACCTTTATTGAATGTATATATATAATAACAGCATAGTGTTGAAAGCTCTTAGGTAATTAGATGTTAATTTCTTATCATATCAATTCTATAGAAAGTGATAATTGATAATGTATTCATATCTTACAATCAAGTTAAATGTCTAAACACTTTTCTAACAAAGAGAGCTCTGTTGCTTTTTCTTTCTGTTCTAATCTTAGGGGTTTGTCTCGCTGAAGATAAAGGATTCTCTAGAGGGATCTAGTCGCCATTTATGTTTAGTGTTTGACGGTAGGTAGTGTTTCAGTTTTGTTTTCAATTTAAAGTTACCGTTTGTGTTTCACTAAGCAGCCTTCTTTTCATTTGTAATTATAAATTAATCATTTGAAATTATAAATTAATCTAAAATAGTGTTTCCGAGTTATCAACATGGATAGTCTAAATCAGATAGCATAGACACACTATCAAAGTAAAACAGATTACCAAATGAGTTATTACCATATGGGTTACCAAGACATTCTTCTTGGAAAAAAAACAATTTCATAACATGTCTTTCTCTCTTTAGATTTTGCCTAATGATTAGTTGAAATCAGTGTCCATATTAGTCCAGAATTTTGGGAAGATCAAATGTTTAGTGTTTCCGTTTAGTTGTCACTAATCAAACCAAATCTGTTTTTTTTCTTTCTGCCACATGTTATTGTTGTTTATTTAACAAGAATCTGGCTCTGATAATAGTTAAGTTCCTATATTATTTTCACACCTTAATTTCTGCCACTTCATACCTCTGATATGAAATTCCTAATGTGTTAAGTGACCTTATATCTTCATTCATTTGTTGTTTTATTCATGTTTTACTTATATTAAAGTGCAATGTATTTTATGTTCTTTGTTAGGTTCATTGATGCCTAGGTATCTTATTTGTTATCCAGGTATGTATATTGTTTCATCTATTTTACCTTTTTTGTAGGCTTACTTCTGTTATTTGAGTCCCGAGCAACAATGAGGGATCGGGTGAAGGAGATGATGGTATTTCATATTTGAGTCCTAGAGAAGGTAAAACTCCAATTCACGTTCTTCAAATTGAAGTGTTTGTTTAGATGGTATAGCTTATTTCGCTAATTAAAGCAATAACAACAAGTTTTTATGGTTTATAGGAGTTCAAATACCATGATGCAAATGCTTTCTTGAGTATCTAAATAATATTTATATTTTGTTTTATTTGATTGAGATGAATTTATAGCTTATCTGTTTGGGATTTTAGAGATTTCCATGCTCTAAAGTCATGCTTTAGAGTTGGTGTCTTTTTTCCTTTGGTTTTTTTTAAAATGAAGTACCAAAATTTTGCGTATGGCATAGCTCTGAAATAACTGATCAACCTTTGGTCATCAGAATACGTATACATCACGTAAGTGTTAGGTAAATTAATAATCGCGGACCTCTGCTTGATCAATGACCACAAAGCCTATAAATACTTACAAGTATGGTTGCCTTTGAGGTGATCAAAGGATGGTCGTGTTGTACCTATATATACACAGTTAGATGCAAGGCCTATAAAGGATTTAGCAGCTTTCGCTTAGTTTTTCAGGCCTGCTGACCTGCAACGCACATACCATATACATACCATATGATGTTTGCTTTTTGTTACTTTAATCATTCATTACAAGATAGCAAGTAACCTGATGTTTTTTTTAACTTATTTGTTATGCAGATTCGAGTAGCAGTGCTGTTCTGCACCTGTGAAAGTTACCAACGATGATAAAAGGGTGAAGCTAAAAACAAAGTTAAAGCAAGAGCCATGAGTGGTGGTTTAACAGGTGGCGGTTTAACAGGTGGCGGTTTAACAAAGCTACATATCCCATATTGAGGAGCCCTTTTTGAAGAAAGTAATTCTAGGCTTATATTAACAACCATTTGCTATAAAATGGTAATCCCAATACGTTAAATAGTATGTATATTTTAATTTTGGTGTGACGATTCTAGATCTAAGCCAGTAAACGGCTTTGTTGCTTTGCTATTCTTAGCGGGACGTTTCTTTTGGTGTATTATTTCTATGTATCAAACGTTAAACGCCTTAAGCGTGGTTTGTGACATTGTTGCTTCGCTATTCTTAGGCTATCCGTACTTGTGGGCGTTATGCGCCATGTGGCGTCCACGTCATCAAGAGGGGCTCCATGGCTAAAGTGGTGTAGTGGGGGGTTATGAGGATGGGGGTTATAAGATATGAGGTGTACCAATAGGAAAAAAGCAAAAAAAAAACAAAAAAAAAAACAAGAGAGTTACATGGCGCCTTCAACCTCCAAACCTAACATGGCGCCCCGGGGGGTGGTGCGGGGCGTTATATGGGGCGCCATATTACAAATTTTTGCCACATAACGCCCCATTATGGATAGCCTTAGTGTGGTGTTTCTTTTGGTATCATGTTTCTATATATTAGATATTAAGCTTAGGCACGTATAATGACGTTGTTGCTTCAAGATCTTTGAGGTATTGTTTCGTTACGTGTCTCAAAACCGCTAACCCCCGGTCATTCCGGCCGCAACGCGCCAATTGAAAAGCTTGTTTTTAGTGAACATTTACAGACTGTCATGGTTTAATCATAATTACCGCATGTATTTACTTCATTATGGTTTAAATCAAGTCCTTAATTTCTTTTTATAGGCATGTTACACATGTAATATCTTATGGTACATATATAAAATATAATACATATGTAAATATACTTACTTAACCTGCATTCTCATAAAATATTACATATGTAAATTTACACATGAATCCAATTATATGTCATACGTAAACTTATACTATTTTCATTTTCAGCTCTTCAAAAAATAAACACTCCTAATTAAAGTTAAATCATCTTAATGATGTGTGGCGGAGAAAGCATGAAATTATATCATTTTTAATGAGATGTAATATCTTATGTTACGTATGTAAATTCTGATGTTACATATGTAAACTCGTAAACTTATAAAAATATTTTTGTCTATCAAACACGTCTAACGTTTCATGTATATTAATTGATTAACTTTCTTTTTTTAAGAGTATATTTAAATCTTGTCAGAATTTTATATATAAATATGTATTCAATAAAATTATATTTAAAATTTACATATATAAACTTATGCTACATATTTAAATTAACATATGTAAACTAACTTATGATACATATATAATTTGTGTTTAATATGTAAATATGTATTCAATAAAACTATATTTATAATTTATATTTGTAAACTTATGCTACATATTTAAATTACCATATGTAAACTAACTTATGTTACATATATCATTTTGTGTAACGTTCAAATGTTACAAGTTGTTACATGTGTAACGTTTTACGTATATTAACTAATGAACTTTGTTTTCTTCGTAGGTGAAGGGATTTTGTGTCAAAGATGAGGATGGTTATCAAGAACGGAAGCATAATTAGCCTTTATATTTTTTGTTAGCTTTGTTATATTTTTTATAATTCTTTAAAAATATTTTTAGTTCGTATGACAATTTTGTTATGTTTAATATTAATTGTAATGGTTTCTTTTAAAATAATAAAAAATATTTGCCATTTTTTTGTTACCCCTATTCAGATGATTTTACATACGTAATATGTTGTCATAAGAATGTTTAATATCTGTTATACATTTTTTACATATGTAACACGTCGCGTTTTAGAATTAAAAAAGTACGAGAATCAAAAAAGTAACATAAATAATAATAATTTCTGTCTACAGAATTTGAAAAGTAGGATAAAAACTTGTTACAAATATTAGTAAATATGAAATAGAAAAATAAAAAATATATTGAGATTTAAAAAGTAGGAAAGAGAATACTTGTTAGGAAAAAACAAAAAATGTCATGTTATGTACAATCCCTTTCTCTTTTCCTATTGATCGATGATGTTACAGAAAGAAAATTGACTTTTACTTTTAGCAAGTAGAAAATGTCCAAATAACCCTTATGGGTAGAAAACTTTTTGATGAGTTAGTTAATTCTTTTCTCTCTTTTTGTATATGTGGTGTTCTTCATAAAAACGAAGTGATTCTTATCTCTCTTTTTGTAAGTATGGTTCTGAAGGTCGTCTAATCAAAATATTACATTACTTCTTCTCACCATTTTATTACTCTTCTAAAAATTTTATGCAAAACTGCCTAATCAAAAGATGTTATCTTATCTGGTCATGTTAATTTCATTCATGGAACTTTAACAACCACATTTTACAAGCCTCGTATTTGGTAAAAGCATTTGTATATCTAGTGAATTGTGCCAATAGCAAATGAACAACAATTAGGATAAATTTGTGAACTTCATCTCTATAGCTTCAAGTAACTGAAGCAAAGAATTAGCAATGACTCCATACATCCAGTTCCAAATCTAACACTTGTGCTACCTAAATCCAACTAAACTAAGCAACCGACTATCAACGCTAAATCACATTTTTAAAACTCGACACCTAATAACAACTTCAGTAATAACATATAAAAAATCGTGTGTTTCTCCATTCTTCGTTGTTTGCTAGTATGATAAGAATTCTGAATCCGAATCGATCAATGCAACCGAGCCCTTTGGATGAATGGACATTCTTCGGTTGGTATATTTTTAAATGTAACTCCTTCACTTCAAGTGTTCCTTAAACCAATGCAAATGGAGGCCCATAGGAAGCCTAAAAAAGGGATATAGATCACTGTTAATGTTCCCCCTTGTTAAAAGAAAATGAAACTAGATAGGTGTTGACTAAGTTAAACTAATTTTAAATGTTAAGTAATATATATTTTGGAAGAGACTTAGATAAGTCCTACAAACTTTAAGTGACTTACTTTTGAATCCCAAGACTGACCATGGCCTTCTACTTGGGGTCCTGTGAAAGTACATGGGCAGAATATGAACTTAATGCAAGTAATACAACAGGAAGCAAAGAGGAAGTAGTAGATTTGATCTTTATCCACCAAACCACTCGAACCCCTTCGGCAAAATAACTTCATAGTGAAGTAATTAGTTCAATGGGGTATTTGGTTTCCATCATATTATTTAACTAAATAATTAAAAAAAACAAAATATCACATGTCAAACAATGTTAGGTTTTCAATAACAATCAATGGTTTTATAAAAATTAATGCAATGTAATCAAACCGTGAAAGGGAAATACATATGTTGAGATCAAAGTTGGACATTATCATTGTCACCTAATTGTACTATATAAAGAAAAACAAAAAGAAATGTCCCAGTCAAAGGCAGCAGGGTCTGGACATTATCACTGAAAAAAAGAAACGGGCCAAACTGACTTTCATAGGAACGTACCTCTAAACTAGTAACATAAAGATGTTCCTACCAACATTTAAAGGAGGATTCAAAGCCAGTTTCGTGCAGCTGCTAACCTACAAGTAAGAAAATTTTCTTAAAAGAATTCATTTGTATTTTTCGTGGGAATGGAGCTCATTAATACAATTCATATATATTTATATTTGTGTATATTAACACACATTTTCGAGGGTATTAATATGTGTATCTGGACCTATTTAACCAAAAAGCATTTAGCTCATGTAATATAACATATCAACTGAAGTGAGAATAGAGTAAACCAAAACTGCAGGTCATTAAGCATAACTAATATCCTTTCACAGAATGATCACTGATCTCTCTTCCATCATTACCAGATTTAAATTCTATTATATAGTTGTAACAATCCCCCTTTTTGTAAACAAATATACATATATATATATATACATATATATATATATATATATATATATATATATAGGGAGAGGATCATTTGAGAACCAATTGGGTTTGAGAACTAAAAAGAACCATTCTAAACCACTAGTTTATATATATGGAAAACCCCCCATGAATTATAGTGGTCCCCACCTGAAATTAGTGGTGGAGATTTAGTTCTCAAAAGTTCTCAAAGAAAAAAGTTCTCATTTGAACCTAACCCTATATATATATATAAATATATATATATATATATATATAGGGAGAGGATCATTTGAGAACCAATTTGATTTGAGAACTAAAAAGAACTAATTTGAGCCACAAGTTTATTTACATGTATCCCCCCTCCCATGAATTATAGTGGTCCCCCCTGAAATGTGTGGTTGAGATTTAGTTCTCAAAAGTTCTCAAAACAAAAAGTTCTCATTTGAACCTAACCCATATATATATATATATATATATATATATATATATATATATATATATATATATATCCATGAAAATCATAAAAAATCAATAAAATGGAAACGCAAAAGTAGCATTAGACAAAAAGATATTAGTGAACTATTACCTTATATCATATTTGATACCTTTAAGAGGAGAAATATAATAAATAAACCCACCAAATCTGCGTCTTTGCCCCCACCATTCATACACCATTTACATAGCCGCACAGTCACTTTATTTGCTGCCTTTCCTGCTAACTTCTCTTCAGGTTCCTTTGTATCCCTGCTCAATCAACCCCAGATTTACAAGAAACATTATGCAACAGAATTACCTGTGAACAAAAACCGAGAATTTTGCATACCACAGATTATTGGGGTTCAAAAATGCTAAATCGCCTAACAAAGGTGAAGGTAAACCTTCTTCTTCATCAACAGACGGATTCAACGACTTAGGGGTGGTTTCAAAAACTACCATAATCATAAAAGTTTCTTTAACAAACATAAAATCATACAAAACTAATATATATATATATATATATATATATATATATATATATATATATATATATATAGGGTTAGGTTCAAATGAGAACTTTTTATTTTGAGAACTTTTGAGAACTAAATCTCAACCACACATTTCAGGGGGAACCACTACAATTCATGGGAGGGGGATACATGTAAATAAACTTGTGGCTCAAATTAGTTCTTTTTAGTTCTCAAACCCAATTGGTTCTCAAATGATCCTCTCCCTATATATATATATATATATATATATATATGTATGTATAATTCAATTCAATAATAACTTCATTTTAACTACCTTTTATATTTGTAGTAGCATTCACCCATTCATCTACCATATATTTCCACACTCTACAGGTGAAATAAGCTTTGACTTACCTTTCTTGTCTTGACCCTGTATTTCATAAGTTTCTTGAGATGCTCACGAAATATATAAATTGGAATGTTAATGCCATTAGGAAGCAACATAATTGATCCGCACATAGATTTCCAGATGTGTGTAGAACAATTTTGAGTCTTCCGTACATAGATTTTGAAATGTGTATATAACACTTTTTGCTTATCTTAATGTTATTGTACAAAATACTCAAACATTAGACCCATTATTTGGTGTTTTCCAATGACTTGATAGACTATCAGCAGTGTTGAAGCCAATATTTTGATCATTGAGAATTGTCAAACTCATCTAGTATTAGTAAATGCATAAAAATAATGTTTGATACTATATCATAGGTATTTGTTAGTTGTATTATTGTATTATTTGGTTATTATAATATAAAATTTTTCTAAAAGTCTAGTTTATATAACAGAAACATTTTCATAAAGTTTGGATTATATAAAAAAACAGTTTTTTTTAAGTTTGCTTGTGCACCTTAAAAATGAAATCCCAATTAGAATAATGAAAAGGTTCCTCTTAAGCAAAACTCTAGTGTGTGATTATTGGGTTTTGGCACAAAGAACAAAAAGTCATCACGGAAAGCAAAATGTTAGAGTTGGCAATTACTTGTCAACAATTACACCAGTGAAATATGCATCTGGACTTTTCAGAAATAAGGAGTGCCTGATTTACAGAAAGTGGAGCATATTTATCAGCAGAAATAAGAAGTGCTTGATAAGCATAATAATAAAAAAGAAAGTAGATAAAAGGAATTCAGGAGAACATACTTCAATTTCTAAATCAAGATCTTCAGTCTAGAAGAAGTGGAGCTTAGAATATGTTATTTTATCTTATAACCCTACGGAGAGCAAATACACAAAACAAAATAAAACAAAAAAAAAACCAGAAATAAACCACCAAATCCGACAATCAAGTAATCATAAGAAATAAGGAAGTCCAGCTAGAAAGTGAAAAAATTCTAGCAGAAACTCATTACCTTAACCAAATCTGGAAAATAACTAATAAACCGACCAAATCCTACAATCAAAACGAAGAAATCAAAATAAATAAGGAAATTAAATTGGGCGAGAAGCAAACCTGAATAATCGTCAATGCTTGAAGCTCTATGTCGTAACCATCATCGACAAATAAAACCAAGTTAAAAACCCTAATATCTCCAAAGACGGAAATTTTTCAAGAAAAGGCCGATTTCTAGGTCAAATACCTGTACCAATATAAATTTGTTATACAAAAAACTTTATACAACTATATGAAAAGAAGAAGATAGTACATTGCCAGGTGAGGTTTTTTAATGAGATCTTTCCATAGCATCAAGATCCCAGTTGGGTTTTTTTTTACAAGCCCTGCGAGACTGCAGCTAAAGTCAATTAATTTTTATAATCACTTACAGTTACAAAGAAGATAACAGATTTTTAAACAGTTGGAAACCAAAATCAATATTTTAATCATAACAAAAGATCATCATACCTTCGTCTGTGAAGCTGATGAACTGCGAGCAATGTTTTGAAGCCAAAGTCGTGGAACAAGTCGACAGCAAACAGATCTCGAAACAAATAGACGCCATTTCACACAATTCGCCAGATCCTAAAACGAATCGACAACAAACACATCAACAGATAGTTACACGCGGATTCGACTACAGATTTGAGCGATTGAAGTTGCAAAAAGTATAGCAAAAAGATCGATACATGATAATAGCTATTAGAAACATATAGAGAAGAAGCATACCTGTGAATCGAGCGGCGATAGAGAAGAAGCAGACCTGCTAATCGAGCGGCGATAGAGAGAAGCAGACCTGAAAATTTAGAAAGCTGATGTTCCATATCTCAAGAAGCATACCTGTGAATCACATAGAGAAGAAGCATACATGTGAATCGAGTAGCGATAGAGAGAAGCAGACCTGCTAATCGAGCGGCGATAGAGAGAATCGATAGATCAACAACGACACATCTAGGGTTAAAACTCATAGAGAATGAAGAGAGATGTGTTTTAATGCTTCAAATAGGGTGAAATGGTTGTAACAAAGAAAAAATAAAGAAAGAATCTCTCTTGAAAAAGACTATCCCTTGTTTCTTTTCCAAATTTGGATCTCTGCAAGTTCCTGAATTTCAAATGAATTTGAAATTAGGGCTGTATTTGGAGGAGGGGAACACTAATTTGGAAGCTTTTCTCTGCGACAGGGAAAATAATCTGATTCCCTTTCCCCTTGCCGGAATCGAATACAGCTCTTTTCAACTTAAATTTTAAGATTTCAAGCTTCAATAACTTGTACACAATGCTTAAAAACTTGTAAATTTCTTAATTTTTCAATACCCTAAGTTTCTCTCTCCAATATATATATTAATGTATTATAGATATATATAGGGTGAGGTTCATTGTAGACATCCCCATAAGTGTAGACAGGTAGACACCCTATTTCACATGTGAAATTACTTTATTTCACATGTGTTTTCACATGTGAAATTTTCTGAACAATGAGAAAAATGAAAAACAATGAAGAAAAAAAATTAATCATTACCATTAGATCAAGATATCTAATGGTGAAAAAAGGTGTCTAGCTGTCTACACTTATGGAGGTGTCTACAATGAACTTTTCTGTCACACCCCCAAAATACCACTAACGGAGTTTATACCGTTAAGGGGCGCGACTAGACCAGGATCCACAACCATAGTTACAAATACTAAACGAATCAGAGTTAGTTCAACACAAGTTATAAAATCAAAGTCTTCAATTACGTACGCAGCGGAAATAATATTTGTCTTAGCACTAACCACGTGCTTTTACATAAACTTTGTTTTAAATTCTCAAATAGTTAAATTTGAAATAAAGGTCTTCACATGCCATGCCAACCCGCTCCGGATACTCCTTAGCGATCTGCAAAAGTTTAAACCACGCAAGTGTCAACCTAACGGTTGGTGAGTTCACAGTGGGCTTGTCATGCATTGGCCCGGTCTCATAATCATATTTCGTGTCAAGATGTACTTACAAAATATTTATTTGTGAAAAGCAATGCTCGTATTTAATTCTCAGTTTATAAATGTTTTGTCCGTGACCGCGTCATCGGGTATGTACTAGTTCCGTAAAGTTAAAGGACTCAACCGATATCGCGGGTAGCTAATCCGTTGTTCCATGCTCTAAGGAAGTTTGTACCAAAGCTGACTTATCTTGTGGGGGCCGAGCCATCCCGTACAGTGCGGACATAGTCATCGCGGTTTTTGCCTCCCCCGTGTCCTCCCCGGGACTACGGTCAAATAGGCTGATATTGTTCCTCCGTGCACTCCCCGTGCCACGGGGCGGAGTTTGTCAAACTCCAGTAGATCTACCCAACATCCCCTCGCTTTCACAAATTAATGGCACAATTTAAGTTGAGGACTTTTAAGTTATGAGGCATCCTTAGAAAACATGTGATATCATGTGGTTCAGACTTTAACCTACACTAGCCATATTAAAACGTTTTCAGTTTTGTTTCAGAAAAACAGTTTGTTCAGAGTTCACAAGTATTCCCATAAAACACTTCAGTTCATCAAGTGGGTGCCGAGCATCCCGAGTTCTCAAGTTTATCTGTGAGGTGCCTAGCACTCTCGAGTTTAGTTCAGCATTGTTTTCGTTAAGTTATTCGGTGTGGCCCAAACGGACTCACGGTAGACGGGTTAGTGACACTCACCTTTGGTTGCACTGCTACACTTCAAGTATTCCAAATATTGTTCGTTTAACGAAGACCTAGAACACGTTTAGGTCTTAAGTATTAGTTTCGTGTCTAATCTTTACTTAACGTCACTATGGCCCATAACATAGCACGTTGCAACTATGACTCGACATACCGACACACGACACCAATGGTTGATCATAAACAAGGGTTCATATGAATCAGATATCAAACATATTTCATCATGGCAAAATCATGCAAGTCATGGCATAACACTTAAGCAATTTCACAAGTTTGGTTTTTAGGTCAGGTCTTAGGTTCGCTAGCATAGTTTCGCTAGGCAGTTTCGCTAGGTGCACGGGCAGCACTTTCGCTAGGCAATGCCCGGTAACACAGTTTCGCTAGGCTAGTTTCGCCCGAAACCACTGACGCAGTTTCGCTAGCCTAGTTTCGCAGGGAAACTGGTTTGAACTTTCGTTCAGGTATTTCGCTCGGTAATTTCGCCCGAGCTGGTCTGGTCAGGTTACCCGGCGACACTATAGTTTCGCTGGTCAGTGTCGCTGGAAGGAGACCTAATTTCGCTACTTAGTTTCGCCCAGAGAACAACAGTTTCGCTGGTCGCGAAAAACATACGGATTTGCCTAAAAATCAACCTAACAGCTTCTGATCATACATGCAATTCATTATCTAGCATCCCTAGGCATTTACCAACATAAATCAAGCAACTTTAACAAGTTTAACATGCATTTTGGTCAACAAATCTCTAAAATAGGTTCAAAACCCTAAAATGACCTAAATTGCATAAATCTCTAACATGGATGGATTTCACACGTAAAGTTATCAACTTTATTACAGATCTAGCATCCTAAAGCATACATACAGAAGATCCAGCAATATCATGAAGGTTTGGTCATGCTTTAAGAAGAAAACATATAGAAAACACATAAAGCATAGTTTTTGGGACTCACGGTTGATTCTAGAATCGATAGGTGAGATGAGATGATGGTCTAGAGGCTGAGATCTTGGTCTCTTGATGGTAATCCCGGCTGACCAGGTTCCAGAGAAGTGTATGTGTGTGTTGGTTGTGAAATGAGGCAAATGAGGCTACTAGGGTTCATTAAGTTTATTTATATCAGAGGCTAGTTTCGCTGGCAGTTTCGCTGGCTGGCGAAACTGGCTCTGATCTCGGGTACATTGATCAGTCTAGCCTGCTACCGGGCGAATCTGTAGTTTCGCTCGGTAGTTTCGCTGACTACCAAATTTAAGCAATTTTCACATAATCAAGTATTTACAATTTATCATGTTATACACAATAATAAGTCATGTATTTAAATCACATTGCACATAAAGATAATCAATGATGAACACATAACACATATGGACGGGTTCGGTGATCAACCAAAGGTCGTGGACGTATTCGGCCTAGTTAAGCATTAGTTACTAAGTTAACACTTATAACGTAACTAACGGGTTTGTCTAACGGAAGTTAACCTTGAAATTCTCGGGTGTCACATCATTCCCCTGAAATTGGAATTTTCGTCCCGAAAATTATTCTTGTGTCGTAGCGTTCGCAGCATCAGCTGTCGTCGTTGCTATCGTCGCTGGGGAAAGAAAGCAAAAGTTTTAGGGTTGTCACATCCTCCTTCCGTTAAGGAATTTTGGTCCCCAAAATTAAATCATACCTTGAGTTTCGAACAAGTGAGGATACTTTTTCTTCATTTGATCCTCTCGCTCCCAAGTATATTCAGGTCCACGCCTTGAGTTCCATCGCACCTTAACGATCGGAATCTTGCTACGTTTGAGGGCTTTCTCCTCGCGTCCCATGATTTCTACCGGTTGCTCGATAAATCTCAAATGTTCGTCGATTTCCAATTCCTCCAGAGGAATTATTTCGATGCCTTCAGCCAGACATTTCTTTAGGTTGGAAACGTGAAACACGTTGTGAACTCCATCGAGTTCAGCAGGGAGTTGCAATCGATAGGCCACCGGGCCTACCTCCCCAATAATTTCAAACGGACCGATGTAGCGAGGATTTAACTTTCCCCGCTTCCCGAAGCGTATCACTCCCTTCCAGGGGGATACCTTCAATAATACTTTGTCACCTACCTCAAACTTTAGAGGTTTTCGGCGTTTGTCGGCATAGCTCTTTTGTCGATCACGTGCTGCAGCTAGTCGTTGCCTAATTTGAATAATTCGCTCGGTCATATCATGGATCACTTCCGGTCCAGTGAGTCCTTTCTCACCCGTTTCGGCCCAACACACGGGCGATCTACATTTTCTGCCATAAAGTGCTTCAAAGGGTGCAGCACCTATACTTGAGTGATAACTGTTGTTGTAAGAGAACTCCACCAGTGGAAGGTGAGTCTCCCAATCTTTTCCAAAATCGAGAACGCAGGCTCGGAGCATATCTTCTAAGGTTTGAATCGTTCGTTCCGTCTGACCGTCAGTCTGCGGGTGATAAGCTGTACTCATGTCTAGTCGGGTTCCCAATGCTTCCTGCATTGATTGCCATAACCGGGAAGTAAATCGAGGATCTCGATCAGAAATGATAGTCTTAGGCACACCGTGAAGCTTCACAATTCTGTCGATGTATAGCTTTGTCAGTTTATCCATATTATCACTTTCCTTCATCGGAACGAAGTGTGCCGATTTGGTTAACCGATCGATGACAACCCAAATCGCATCCGGTTGATTTGATCGATGAGGTAACCCTGTTACAAAATCCATTGAGATATCCTCCCATTTCCATTCTGGGATCTTTGGTTGTTGCAGCAATCCTGAGGGCTTTTGGTACTCAATTTTGACCCTTGAGCATGTTAAACACTTAGCCACGTATCGCGCAATGTCGGCTTTCATATTCGGCCACCAATAAAGGTTCTTCAAGTCCTGATACATTTTATCTGATCCGGGGTGTACCGAGTATCTTGACTTGTGAGCCTCGTCCATCACGAGCTCACGGAGATTTCCAAATAATGGAACCCAGATTCTGTCGTTATAGTACGTGAGTCCATCGGACTTAACTTCAGAATGGCCATCCACACCACGCAGTGCTTCAGCTGCGAAGTTCTCTGCTTTCAAAGCTTTTTGTTGGCAGTCACGGATCCGATCCGGTAATCCTGAATGTATTGTGAGTTGAAGCGCTCGTACCCGACGAGGCTTTTCGTATTCTTTTCTGCTCAGGGCATCTGCAACTACATTTGCTTTTCCCGGATGATACTTAATTGCCAAATCATAGTCATTTAGTAACTCGACCCATCGTCGTTGCCGCATGTTGAGGTCCTTCTGATCAAAGATGTGCTGTAAACTCTTGTGGTCGGTGAAGATCGTGCACTTTGTTCCATAGAGGTAGTGTCTCCAAATCTTAAGTGCATGGACAACGGCTCCCATTTCCAAATCATGCGTTGTATAATTCTTTTCAGTATCCTTTAGTTGCCTGGACCCGTAGGCAATTACCTTGTCCCGTTGCATCAACACACAACCAAGTCCTTGAATGGATGCGTCGCAATACACCACAAAATCGTCTATTCCATCTGGTAGCGCGAGAATTGGAGCGGAGCATAACATATCTTTAAGCGTCCGAAACGCGTGTTCTTCTTTTTCACCCCATCTATATTGCACTCCTTTGTGCGTCAAAGCTGTTAAGGGTTGAGCCAGTTGAGAGAAACCCTTAATAAACCTTCGGTAATATCCGGCAAGTCCTAAAAATTGTCGGATTTCTGTTGGCGCTCTTGGGGTAGACCAGTTCTTTATCGCTTCCACTTTGGCTGGATCGACATGAATTCCTTCCTCATTTACAATATGCCCGAGAAACTGGACTTCGCGGATCCAAAAATCGCACTTCGAAAACTTAGCATAAAGCTGTTCTTTGCGAAGCAATTCCAAAATAAGACGCAGATGCTCCTCGTGTTCTTCCTTTGACTTAGAGTAGATCAAAATGTCGTCAATGAAAACTATCACAAACTTATCGAGGTACGGCTTGCACACTCGATTCATCAAATCCATAAACACAGCCGGTGCATTGGTTAGCCCAAACGGCATAACCAGGAACTCGTAGTGTCCATACCGAGTTCTGAAAGCAGTCTTAGGGACATCCTCTTCACGAACACGAAGTTGGTGATAACCAGACCGTAGATCGATCTTTGAGTAGTAGCTTGAACCTTGCAGTTGGTCGAAGAGATCGTCGATTCGAGGAAGTGGATACCGATTCTTGATCGTAACTTTGTTAAGTTCGCGGTAGTCAATACACATTCGGAACGTTCCATCCTTCTTCTTGACAAACAGTACCGGAGCTCCCCATGGAGACGAACTTGGACGAATAAACCCCTTGTCGAGTAGCTCTTGTAGTTGTGCGGAAAGTTCGTTGAGTTCACTTACAGCCAAACGATACGGAGCGCGTGCAATTGGAGCGGCACCCGGAGCCAAATCAATCCCAAACTCAACTTGTCGAAATGGAGGCAGACCAGGCAGACCTTCAGGAAATACGTCTTGAAAGTCGCGAACTATCGGGTAATCATCAATTTTGCGCTCGGGATGTGTCGTGTCAGTGACGTTCGCAAGAATCGCGAAGTGACCCTTACGGAGGCATTTCTGAGCTTTAAGGAATGAAATAATGCCAGTCACTGCTCCACCTTTCTCTCCTTGAACTGTTAACACTTTGCCGTCTTCGAGTGGAATACGAACCACTTTTTCCTTACATAAAATTTCAGCTCGGTTCTCGGATAACCAATCCATTCCTACTATGACGTCGAAACTACCAATTGGGAAAGGCATAAGGTCAATTCCTAGGGTATGGCCCGCTAGTTCTAGCTTACAATCCTTAACTATCTGAGTAGTATCATGAAGTTTACCATTAGCCAGCTCTACCACATATTTAGCGTCTAAGTCGATTTGTTTAGCGTTAATCAATTTAGCAAATTTAGTGGAAATAAAACTTTTCTCAGCACCAGAATCAAATAAAACAGTAGCAAAGAAACCGTTCAAAATAAATTTACCGTTTATCACGTTGGCGTCATTGCGAGCTTCACCCTGGCCCATGACGAAAGCTCGACCCCTACCATTTCCACCATTCCCATTGCCACCATTACCATTTCCATTCCCATTCCCGTTACCCGGGTTTCCACCGTTATTCCCCTGATTGCCATTACCTTGTCTTCTCAACTGAGGGCAGTCTCTTTTGATGTGACCTTGAGCACCACACTCAAAGCAGCCACGGGCTCCCCCATTGTTGTTGTTCTGGTTCTGGCCGTTGTTGTTCCCATTACCCCGATTGTTCCCATAGTTGTTGTTTCTTCTGGGGCGATTTTGTTGTTCGGGCAAAGTTGCCCAACAGTCCTTTGCTTCGTGGCCTCCCTTACCACACCTTTCACAGTTCACATTCTTCCTACAAACACCAGCATGATGCTTCCCACATTTGTTGCACAGAGGCAGGTTACCCCTGTAGTTGCCTTGACCATTGCCACCCTGGCGGTAGTTGCTACTGTTGTTCCCTGATCTCTTGCTTTGACCTTGGGAGTTGAAAGACCTCCCAGTACTGTTACCCACACTTTGAACATTCATCGAGTTCTCCGGAGCTTCATCTTCAGCTTTTCTTTTGCCACTCAAGGCAGTCTTCTCGGTGGCTTTCGCAGGCAGAGTACCTTTCTCGACCTCTTGATCAGTGAGCTTGTGAGCCAAACGAATGGCTTGCTGCACGTTGGCGGGGTTGCTGGCAGTTACCAGTCCCTTGATTTGTGGCGCGAGGCCTTCCAGGTAACGCTCGACGCGTTTGAATTCGGCATCAACCATTGAGGGGCACAAAACCTCATATTCGTGATATCGAGCAGTGTATTGTTCAATCTCAGACCCAGCCATCTTCAGATTCAGGAATTCGCCTTCTAGCTTCTTCACTTGGTCGCGAGGGCAGTATTCCTCCATAATCAGATCCTTAAATGCCGCCCACTGCATGTTGTTGGCCGCGTCTAGCCCAACCATTTGAATCTCAGAGTTCCACCAAGAGAGGGCAGCTCCTTCAAAAGTACCAGTAGCGAACTTCACTTTGCTCTCAGCTGGACAATTACACATGGAGAAGACCTTCTCGGACTTCTCAATCCATCGGAGGAGTCCTACAGCTCCTTCTTCGCCGGAAAACGTCATCGGCTTGCAGTCCATGAAAGACTTGAACGTGCAGTGGTGTTGGTTTCCTGATGCATAAATAGTTCGGACTTTAAAATTAAACAGGTCATGATATAATTGCTTTGTGCCTTAACCGGCATAATAGTTACCCTGTGCGGCATATGCAGCTTGGACGGCTGCCACCGCGGCTTGCACATGTTCAGCAATCATCGCTTGCAGCTGTGCAGGCGTCATGTTTATACCGCCTCTTCCGTTTCCTCTTCCAGACATCTTGCTGAACAGTTAAAGTAGTCAGTGTTCAGTCACAGTTATATTTTATACATATCCCATAATATGTATATTAGCCAGTTCCCGTTATCCCTCTATTAGTCCAGAAAAATTTTCGTGCAAAATCGAGGCGTCGTCGAAGAATGTCATAAATGCTATCGTCGAAGGTCGGCTTCCCACAAAGTCACCGTCGGCGTAGTCGTCGTAGTAGAAATCAGGGCGTAGCGTGTAGCATCGTTTCGTTGTCGCTTTCCCCAGAGTAGTGTGCGTATTCGCAGTCGCATTTCGTATTCGTGTGTGAAAATTTCCTAAGGTCTTTCCGTTAGACTACTTAGACACGGTCTATATATATACTTATATATATATATATATATATACATATATCTGTACGTACTAAGCTTTTACTTACACAGCAGAGCGAGTATCCCAGGTTGGCACGTAAAAATTTTGTCTTTGGGAATTTGTTTGTTTGTTTTGTAACCAAGGTTTTCAAGTTGCAGTTTCCAAATCGTTTTCAAAAATGATTCCAGTTCTCTGCAACCTATGGCTCTGATACCAATCTGTCACACCCCCAAAATACCACTAACGGAGTTTATACCGTTAAGGGGCGCGACTAGACCAGGATCCACAACCATAGTTACAAATACTAAACGAATCAGAGTTAGTTCAACACAAGTTATAAAATCAAAGTCTTCAATTACGTACGCAGCGGAAATAATATTTGTCTTAGCACTAACCACGTGCTTTTACATAAACTTTGTTTTAAATTCTCAAATAGTTAAATTTGAAATAAAGGTCTTCACATGCCATGCCAACCCGCTCCGGATACTCCTTAGCGATCTGCAAAAGTTTAAACCACGCAAGTGTCAACCTAACGGTTGGTGAGTTCACAGTGGGCTTGTCATGCATTGGCCCGGTCTCATAATCATATTTCGTGTCAAGATGTACTTACAAAATATTTATTTGTGAAAAGCAATGCTCGTATTTAATTCTCAGTTTATAAATGTTTTGTCCGTGACCGCGTCATCGGGTATGTACTAGTTCCGTAAAGTTAAAGGACTCAACCGATATCGCGGGTAGCTAATCCGTTGTTCCATGCTCTAAGGAAGTTTGTACCAAAGCTGACTTATCTTGTGGGGGCCGAGCCATCCCGTACAGTGCGGACATAGTCATCGCGGTTTTTGCCTCCCCCGTGTCCTCCCCGGGACTACGGTCAAATAGGCTGATATTGTTCCTCCGTGCACTCCCCGTGCCACGGGGCGGAGTTTGTCAAACTCCAGTAGATCTACCCAACATCCCCTCGCTTTCACAAATTAATGGCACAATTTAAGTTGAGGACTTTTAAGTTATGAGGCATCCTTAGAAAACATGTGATATCATGTGGTTCAGACTTTAACCTACACTAGCCATATTAAAACGTTTTCAGTTTTGTTTCAGAAAAACAGTTTGTTCAGAGTTCACAAGTATTCCCATAAAACACTTCAGTTCATCAAGTGGGTGCCGAGCATCCCGAGTTCTCAAGTTTATCTGTGAGGTGCCTAGCACTCTCGAGTTTAGTTCAGCATTGTTTTCGTTAAGTTATTCGGTGTGGCCCAAACGGACTCACGGTAGACGGGTTAGTGACACTCACCTTTGGTTGCACTGCTACACTTCAAGTATTCCAAATATTGTTCGTTTAACGAAGACCTAGAACACGTTTAGGTCTTAAGTATTAGTTTCGTGTCTAATCTTTACTTAACGTCACTATGGCCCATAACATAGCACGTTGCAACTATGACTCGACATACCGACACACGACACCAATGGTTGATCATAAACAAGGGTTCATATGAATCAGATATCAAACATATTTCATCATGGCAAAATCATGCAAGTCATGGCATAACACTTAAGCAATTTCACAAGTTTGGTTTTTAGGTCAGGTCTTAGGTTCGCTAGCATAGTTTCGCTAGGCAGTTTCGCTAGGTGCACGGGCAGCACTTTCGCTAGGCAATGCCCGGTAACACAGTTTCGCTAGGCTAGTTTCGCCCGAAACCACTGACGCAGTTTCGCTAGCCTAGTTTCGCAGGGAAACTGGTTTGAACTTTCGTTCAGGTATTTCGCTCGGTAATTTCGCCCGAGCTGGTCTGGTCAGGTTACCCGGCGACACTATAGTTTCGCTGGTCAGTGTCGCTGGAAGGAGACCTAATTTCGCTACTTAGTTTCGCCCAGAGAACAACAGTTTCGCTGGTCGCGAAAAACATACGGATTTGCCTAAAAATCAACCTAACAGCTTCTGATCATACATGCAATTCATTATCTAGCATCCCTAGGCATTTACCAACATAAATCAAGCAACTTTAACAAGTTTAACATGCATTTTGGTCAACAAATCTCTAAAATAGGTTCAAAACCCTAAAATGACCTAAATTGCATAAATCTCTAACATGGATGGATTTCACACGTAAAGTTATCAACTTTATTACAGATCTAGCATCCTAAAGCATACATACAGAAGATCCAGCAATATCATGAAGGTTTGGTCATGCTTTAAGAAGAAAACATATAGAAAACACATAAAGCATAGTTTTTGGGACTCACGGTTGATTCTAGAATCGATAGGTGAGATGAGATGATGGTCTAGAGGCTGAGATCTTGGTCTCTTGATGGTAATCCCGGCTGACCAGGTTCCAGAGAAGTGTATGTGTGTGTTGGTTGTGAAATGAGGCAAATGAGGCTACTAGGGTTCATTAAGTTTATTTATATCAGAGGCTAGTTTCGCTGGCAGTTTCGCTGGCTGGCGAAACTGGCTCTGATCTCGGGTACATTGATCAGTCTAGCCTGCTACCGGGCGAATCTGTAGTTTCGCTCGGTAGTTTCGCTGACTACCAAATTTAAGCAATTTTCACATAATCAAGTATTTACAATTTATCATGTTATACACAATAATAAGTCATGTATTTAAATCACATTGCACATAAAGATAATCAATGATGAACACATAACACATATGGACGGGTTCGGTGATCAACCAAAGGTCGTGGACGTATTCGGCCTAGTTAAGCATTAGTTACTAAGTTAACACTTATAACGTAACTAACGGGTTTGTCTAACGGAAGTTAACCTTGAAATTCTCGGGTGTCACATTTTCACTATATATATATATATATATATATATACAAGTGGGTCGACCCACGCTTCGCCGCGGAGTCGGGCCGTTTTAAAAAGTCGGTTAGCGAAACCATGAGAGTATCGTTGCATACCAGGCGACCGCGCTTCGCGGCATGGTCTTGCCATGTCAAATATGTCAATTTTAACGAAGAAACCAAACGTCAAAATATTGCCAAGCAAGGAATTAATTCTCATGATATGAGTCATGAAGTCACACGTATAAACAACTTATTTAAATAGAAATTATGATTTTTTATTAATAATCAAATACATAGTGAAACTTTTTAATATATGTAGTCTAGATTTAACAACCAAATATTCGACCTTTGAAAGTCTAAATGGCCTAGTTCCTATCCAAAAAATGCAGAGCACCCACAACTCTATGTACGTTATTTCATCTTATGATACAATTCATTGTACTTTGTGTTTTAAGGACCTAAATAAACATAACAAAGCCGCAGGGCTTTTTAACATGTATAATATGGTCATGAATGCGAAACAAAGTAATAAAACATAAAGAAAAAAAAGAACATTGAAATAGAAAATATAGCACATGCTTTTCTTAAAAATAGTTGTTCAAAACTGCTTGTTCAAGACATAAAGCACGTGTCTTTAACACCATCTTTAACACCTATTTTCTTCGACAGATTATCAAAACTTGCTCCTTCAATAAATCTAGACCGATAGAAAAAATAAGTTTGACCCCTTATCTAGAATTACTTAATAGAAATGTCACCTTAAGCGTGACCCGTTTATTGAAACTAACCAATTCACTAAATATTGTTTAAATCTTTAAAAAAACTAACCCATTTTAAAAGCTTAGCCCATTTACCAAGTCTAACTCGGTTAATAAAACCAACACGTTTAATAAATCTCACCCGGAGTTTCTAAAAAACCTGGGCGTTTGCTCCAATTCATTTTATAGTAGATGCAATGATTAAGAACGTATCATGAGATTATCCTTTTACCTTGTTGAAATGATCATGTTCTTTTTTGCCAAGGCCATATACTTTATAAAAACTCCTTTCTCGTTTCCATGCATAAAAAGCAAAAAAAAAATCACAAATTAAAAGCAAGGTTGAACTTTTTTTACCTCAACATTGTTTAATTTCATTTAATTCTCAACAAAACTATGTACAGCTATATTGATCTTATATAGCCTGACACACGGAGCTCAAAAGAATTTAGGTGTTTCATCAAGTTTATAGGCATATCTTCTACTGCTGCCCAAAAATCATAGTAATCAAAAAATTACATTACCAAACTACAACATCGTTGACTGCGTCACATATCTGATATCATTGAAATTGATTAATTCATGAAAAATAAACTTAGCAGAGTAGTGCCACGGAAATCGCGTTGAAGTTAGATTGGTTATGGTGTCGATTTCTTTGCTTCTTCCCATTCTTCCCCACTTTCACCTGTAGAAGCATATATAGTTGTCTAGTGCTAGGTCTTGTATTTATAATGTTTTGTATAATCTGGTCTCAGCGGACTAGGGGCGGACCAGATGGTACGCCCGGACCATCTGGTACGCTGGTTAGTTGGTCCGCTGGCCAGATCTAGTATAAAAAGATTTAGCTCGTTTAGAGGTAGTAGTTGTGAGGTTTAAGCTGTAAACTGTGTGTTTTGTAAGGTGAAACCTGTTTACTTTCTCTCTCTAAAGGTTGAGCAATAAAGAAGTGTTATTTACCTTGTTGTTTACCGAATTGGAGATCGTCATGCACTAGCAAGACCGTTCCTGTGTTCTACAAGTGGTATCAGAGCAGGATTGCTCATTTGCTGTGATCTACAGTTCGGTTTGTGAGATTTGGAGAAAGTCACAATGTTTGGGGTAAGAGTTTGACCATCTCTACTCGGTTTTACGTCGATTCTGCATATCTTTTACGTTCAAAGTGCTCATGGAGTGTTTTGGTTGAGTTCTGGGTTGATTACACGTTCAAAACATCAATTTTTGTGAAGAATTGTTCGATTTATATTGGTCCGGATATGGTCCGCCGGATGAATTTTCTGGTCCGCTAGTATATCTTCATCAGTAATCTTGTCCGCTGCTTGTGGTCCGCTCAAGAAATCTTCTTATTCTGATCCGTAGCAGTTCCAGCGTACCATTTCGTCCGCGACAGTTATTTTAGCGGACCATCTGATCCGTTCTTTATAATTCTGATCCGCGAGAAGAATTCTGGTCCGCTGATTCTAATTTGATCCGGTTCTCGTCCGCTAGTTGAGATTTGGTCCGGAGATTGATTTTCTGGTCCGGTGATTTGCTTTCTGGTCCGCTAGCACAGTTTTAAGAAAAGTTATCATGGATCCGTTCCAGGCCTTTGCTGCGATGTCGTCAACTGTACAAGCGTTATTGAACTATGACAATGAAATAGGAACTATCAATAAGGTTCCTAAATTGATGATGTTTGATGATTTTCACAATTGGAAAACCCGATATGAATCATACATCGGTGTCACGGATGTCACCGTTTGGACTCCGATGTTGGATGGCTATACACTTCCAAAGTTTACCACGGGTGAATTTGCTGGTCAAGAAAAGCCGTACAACAAAATAAATGATGCTGAAAAGGAAGCTTTCAAAATGGAAAGAAAAGCTTACTCAAATTTGTCGATGGCATTACCAAAGGATATATTACATCAATTTAAGATGCACACAACGTCAAAGGCTTTATGGGAAGCATTGTGACATAGATGTGAAGGAAATGCACAATATAAGAAGAGTAAGAAAAAGGTGTTGTTGCGAGAGTACGATAATTTCTGTCATGTACCTAATGAAAGCTGTAATGATCTGATTTCAAGATTATCTCATTTGGTGAGTGAGCTGGATATCGTTGGGGTGAAAAAGGATGCTGGAGAACTGAAAGAGAAACTTTTGGATGCCTTGCCAGCAACTTGGGAAGGATATATACTGTTGTTAACTCATAACAAGGATTTTGATGATATCACATATGATGATCTTACTCGAAATTTGCTAGCTCGAGAGTTGGATATGAGACGTGTAAAAAGTTACCAACTCAAGTTCAAAATCCGGATGTCTATTTTGGTAATAATGCGTCAACGATGCATGCAAAGGCTAAAGCAAAATTCTAATCCACCAACAACGGCATTTTATGTGGAAAACACTTCGAGTGGTCATGCAAGCATGTCAAGAGGTTCATCAAGTGAGGGATATTCTACTAAAGCTGCTGTCACATATCCGGTGTATTCTAATCAATCTTCACCTGCTCCAAATCAGAATGTTTTTTCAGCAAAAACCACAAATGATTATATGGCGTTATTCTCGGCAATGGTTTCGTCCTACGATGGATTGATAGCTGGAAAGCTGACTAGTGCTGAACTGACTGAAGAAGATTATGAACAAATTGATCCAGATGATCTAGAGTTAATGGATATTAATTGGTCGATGGCAATGCTTGTTAGAAGAGGTAAGAGGTTTATGGAGAAGACTGGTCGTAAAGATCTTAATCCTGAAGGCAAATTGGGATTTGATAAATCTAAGGTCCGATGCTATAACTGTCAAAATTATGGACATTTTGCAAAAGAGTGTACCAAGGCAAAGAAACAGGAGACTTCGAGGTTATTTCAGAAATATGCCTCTAAAAGTAACCAAGGGTCGGGAAGCAATGCAAATCCATCAAGCTCAAATGCAGCTGCTAGTGGATCTAACACAGAATCTAAAGCTTTAGTCTCGCAAATCGGTGAGGGTTACGACTGGGCTGCAGATTTTCCTGACGAGTCTGCATTGCTATGCACTGAGGAGAGGAATATAATAACTGAAGATGATCCTGATCTTCCAGGAGAAGACTTCTTTGCTGAGGGTCATCATGCATTTATGGTTGATATTCAGGTTAATTCTAACGTCTGTGAATTTTGCACAACAACTGCCAATCAACTGAAAGAACTTTCTGATGAGAAAGTCATGTATCATGATAAATACATATTGGCAGAAGAAAATGTCACAATCTATAAACAAAGGTGGGAGGCCGTTAAGGCAGAACTAAAAAGTGAGCATGCCTTGATTCTAAGCACAAAAATTGAATTAAATAACAAAACTGAGGATTATATTTTTTGTGAGAAAAAGCTTGCAGAAGCTAATTCTAAAATTTCTGAATTAAACATTGAAATATTGGATCTTCAGAGGCAATTGGAAAATTTCAAAAATTCATCTTCCTTTGCCAGTTTTATGTGCAAAGATGAAAATTTAAAAGATGTGCTTAAAGAATCAGGGTGTACTTCAGTTCCACCACCGATTGTGCATGGGAAAGGTCCAAATGAATCTGATATCAAACCAGCTGTTGTGTTTGATTATTCCATGTTTACTGAAGGAGTATCTGACAAATCCAAAGGCACTCATAAGAGAAAGCCTTTGAGGAATGTGTCCAACACTGTCAATGTGGTTCTCAAACAGTCTGAGTCTCATGATTCTATGGTAAAATCATCTAAAAGTGTAAACCTTACACCTTTAGAAGTTGCTCAGAAAGTCAAAGAAACTGAAAAGAAAATGAAAGAATTTGAAAATTCAAAATTTGCAAAAGGTCGTAATTTGTTCTATGAACAAGAATCTATAACTAAGAGCAACACAACCACACCAGATGTTCATTCAATACCAGTACCTTTGTCAAAGTCGGAAAAATTCAATGGTATTGGTTTTGGACATCCTGATGAACTTTCTAAGGTCAATCAAAAGAAACCTGAGAAAGTTCAACAGCCTGAAAAGAAGAATGGTAAGTCTGGGAATGTAGATGTAAAACAGAAATGTAAAGTTGAGATGGGTGAGTGTTCTAAGAAAGTGCAAATGTATTCTCTGAAAGGTAGTGATACCATATTTTCGGATGAAGAATTTCCACTATGTTGTGTTGACCCAACAAAAGTTTCCAAAGTGTTTTATGTTGATGAAAAAGAAAAATCTGTGTCTGATCATAAACCTGAGAAAACTGGTTCTTTGTTGAAACTTAGAACTAGTCCTGATGATCAGACATTTTTCACAAAGTCAAAAACGTCAAAGTACTCACCTAAGAATTTTTATAATTCTGAAGGTAAATTTTCAGCTAAAACAAATCGTTTTGACTATGAAGCATATGGTTTTTGTGAAGATTATGATTTTTACGATGATTTTGGGTCGTATGAACAAAAGTTTGGACAGTTTGAGAAAACCAAGAATGACCGTGTCAAACCCAACGGGTATGCTGATCGGTGTGGCGTTGATGAGTTTGGTTTTTATAACCAATCTGGTTATATTAAACCATTGTTTACACCTCTCTCTAAGTACAAATCGTAAGGATTTAATGCTAAGGCCCCGAGAAGAGAGGCACGACACATGTCTGATGATAACATTTCATCTGACTCAGGGTCTCATTTTCCTGTTATGATTGTTGATCGAAGGAGATGTTATTACTGTTATCAGAAAGGTCATATACGAAACCGTTGTCCTGTTTTGGCCGAGAAACGAGCTTCCGCTGTTGAATCACAGAAATCTGACAATGTTTCTGAGCCAAAACACACAGATGGAAACGTGGTTACAAAACATTTTTTCAAAAGAGAAAAATTTTACAAAACTAAAAAATCGGTTGATAGTTCATCTTCAGATAATGTCACCACAGATTCATCTGTTCCGGTAATTAGGCAAAAGTGGCTGCCTAAAATGACTTCTAAAGCCACTGAAGATTTTTCAGAAGACACAAGTCGACCCAAAGCTGAATGCTTGGGTCCAGATTCTCACTAATTCATTGCTACTATGTGCAGGGTGCTCGAAAGCCAGCTGTCAACAACTTTTGGGTTATTGATAGTGGAGCATCCAGGCACATGACTGTTAATCTCTCCTTGCTTACCGATGTTAAACCAATCAATGGTGGGGGAGTTACCTTTGCTGGCAATAAAGGAGGTAGAATCACTAGAGAAGGAAAAATAGGAAATGACCAAATTACATTTGACAAAGTTCAATTTGTGGAAGAATTGCAGCACAATCTCTTGAGTGTCTCACAAATATGTGATAAGCAGTACACCACTGCGTTCACAAGTTCTGAATGTATCACTTTGAAGCCCGGAATTCAAATTCCTGATGATTGGATAGTGATGCGTGCACCTAGATTTCGAGATTTATATGTTTTGAATATGAATCAAACCTCGTCTGCGGTGTCGGCTGCATGTTTCTTATCCAAAGCCACTGAAAAAGAGTCGATTTTGTGGCATCGCCGTATGGGTCATCTTAACCACCGCAAGATGAATTATTTGGTTAATCATAATTTAGTTGAGGGGGTTTCTAAGAATCGTTTTTCACTTAATGATGTGTGTGTTTCATGCAAAAAGGGGAAGCAACAGAAAAAGTCTCATCCGTACAAACGTGTTAATTCAATTGTCACTCCATTGGAGCTACTTCATATGGATCTTTTTGGTCCTATGAATGTAAGCAGTGTGGATGGAAGCTTTTATTGTTTGGTAATTACAGATGATTTCTCGCGTTTCTCTTGGGTAGCGTCATTACATTCAAAGGATGAAACTCCAGCAACTATTCAGCGTTTATTGTCCAAGTTTGAGAATTTGTATAAGCACAAGATTTGTCAAAGAATTTGAACGTGTCATGCAAATGAAAATTGAAATGAGTTCAATGGGCGAGATGGGATTCTTTTTAGGTCTTCAAGTCCACCAATCGGCCAAAGGCATCTTTCTACATCAATCGAAATATGTTACTGACATTCTGGCTCGGTTCAAGATTGGTGATGTTCGGATTCCAAGCACTCCAATACAGGTTTCTCATGGTCTTGGACCAGATGAGACTGGTGGCAAAGTGGATCCAACATTATTTAGGGCTATGATCGGTTCTTTAATGTATTTAACTGCTTCTCGTCCTGACATAATGTTTGCTGTGTGTTTATGTGCTAGATATCAAGCTGCTCCGAAGGTTTCTCACATGATGGCAGTGGACAGAATCTTTGCTTATTTGAAGGGTCACTAGGATCTGGATATCCGGTATCCTAATGATAATAAGTTGGACTTAACTGCATATTCTGATTCCGATTATGGTGGATGCAAGATAAATTTCAAATCTACAACCGCCGGGTGTCAATTTTTGGGAGAACGACTAGTGTCGTGACAGTGAAAAAAGCAAACCTCGGTTGCAACATCGACTGCGGAGGCAGAGTACGTGGCGGCTTCCAGTTGTTGTTCACAGGTTTTGTGGATACAACAGCAGTTGCGCGACTATGGTTTGGAATTTCTAACTACTCACATTTTTATTGATAATTCAGCTGCCATCTCTATCACGAAAAACCCCGTTCAACATTCCAAAACTAAGCACATTGATATCCGTTATCACTTTATTCGTGATTGCTACGAAAAGAAATTGATTGATTTGCAGAAAATTCACACTGATTTTCAAAGAGCTGACTTGTTTACAAAAGCATTTGATAAAGTTCGCTTTCAATTTTTATTGAAAATCAATGGGGTTACTCGCTTAACTGCTATTTGATCTGGTTCAGTTGATCGTTTTGTTTTTTCTTTTTTGTTTTATGCTTTTTAGGGGGAGCATAATTGAAAAATACAAAAATAGTGTATTTTCTGTATTGAAAAAGGAAAAAGCATAAAAAATTGAAAAAGCTAAAACATAAAAAAAAATGAAAAATTAAAATTGAGAAATTTTGATCCGACCTTGTGAGAAATGATGGTACATCAGCATACGTTATCTGCCATGGATAGAGTAGAAAGAAAGGCTGTAGGTACTTGTTTGTTTTGACTGAATGTGCTGAGTAGTCTGATATATGTGAGTATGATATAAAGATAATGCCTGCTTGATAATTGTGGTTACACACCGTGATGGGTACTGTGTAAAATTGGCATGAATAAGATGAGGAAATATCAAAAGCAGAATAAAGAGATGTTCTGATGTATGCTTGCTTTATTTTGAAAGATTTAAACTTGTTTGATTTTCTATATTTTGTCAAACGATCGGACTTTCTCTGCGTATCGAAAGATCGACCTGATTGTTGTTCGTTTGACGTTCTGCTTTATTTTCTTGGTGTTTCGTATAATCCATCGGACTTTCTCTGCGTGTACGTGAGTACCGACCTGATTGTTGTTGGATTATACAACTTCTGCTTTATTTTACATTTTTTATTTTCCTAAACAATCGGACTTTCTCTGCGTGCCTACTGGCCGACCTGATTGTTGTTTGTTTAGGGTTCTGATTTCTTTTTGCAAGAAACATCATGAACAAGATATCTCTATGGCATTTTATTCTGTATAAGCAAGTTTACAATATCAGTATGAAAACTCTGTTGCGAGTAACTTGGCTTGAATAAAGGAAAATACAAAAATATGAAATAAGCAGTTTGCCAGTATTCCTGATTGTGTGGGTACCATGTTATTAATGCTTGATAAATACACTTAATTCCATATCAGAAAGCTATAAACATGACCTGCTTTAGCTGAAATAAACCAAATGGTTATATTCTCAGACAACTTGGCTTGCATGCTTAGTATTTTGAAATTGAAATGTGTATGATGCGTTATGTCTGATATGATCTCACGTTGTGATCTTTCTCACAAAAATATAAGTTATCGCATTTAAATTTTTGTTAGTTGGTATTTTTACTAAGTTTGATAAACCAAAAAGATTTTAGGAGTGTTTTAGCATAAGTTTGATAAACCAAAAAGATTTTAGTGTGTTTTGATATAAATTTTGATAAAAAAATCAAAAAGATTTTCATTCTGATTTATTTTTGATCAACTGAATTCGGTGATGGAAAATTCTTGATTAAATGAACCACAATCGGTGCTAAATCGGCTCATCGTGTTTGAAATTAAAGAAATTGAACGTTTTGGATTAAAAATGAGATTTTGAAGGATAAAGGGCAAAATGGTCTTAATTCTGATCCGGCGGACCATATGGTACGCTGGGCGGACCATTTTGGGGTATAAATATCACATTCTGGTCCGGGTTCTTCATAACCCGCGGACCATCTCTTTTTACTCTGACAGAAACCCTAGACCCTCATACAACTATTCCTTTGATTTCTTCGTGTATAACGAGCTGTTGCACGTGATTTTTGTTGCTAAAGGTAGGTTTCAACATTGCGCTTCTAATGGTGGTTTTGATTTGCAGATTGATGATCTCATTTGAGAGATGTTTGAGTTTTAAGATTCGGTTTTTCGAAAATACTAACTCAAAAGGGGTTAAACGAGTTTTAGGTGTTGTTAATTGATGAGAAACACATAGACCTGCTCGGTTTTTACTCTAGAATAAAACCTTTGTGTCCAATTTTCAAAACCACTTGATTTGGAGGATTCGATTTGGCAAAAACCGTTCGGTGTCTGTTCGTCCGCCGGACCAAATGGTCCGCGGCGGACCAGATCATCCGCAATCAATTCTGATCCACAATCTGGTCCGTTTGACCAAATCTGATCCGCGGTCAACAATTTCTGGTCCGCCGGACCAGATGATACGGATGACCAAAAGTGATCCGCCGTTTGGTCCGCTCATCAAATTTTTCCAAAAAGTTATTCGTTTGAGCGTTTCACATAAAATCAGATTTAGTTATTGATAATTCTGATTATATTGAATGATTTTAATGATTTTTTGTTTTGATGATGTGTACAGATATGGCAGATTTCAAATCGATTGGTGAACACAATGTTTGTGCTTTTCTAGATGCAACAGAAAGATGGAAACCTCAATTTCTTAACATCTTTGATTTCATGAGACGGTCAAGGGTATTTTATGCTGCTACACATGTGTGTCCTCCATACAAAGACTTGCTTGTGATGTTTTGAAATTCCGCTCAAGTTGATTGTTCCGTTGAGCCGTCCGTGATTAGTGCTCGAATTCTAAATACTGATGTTGTCATTTCTGAAGACGATGTGAGGAGGGTTCTGCAATTAAATGATCAAGCTGCCTATCCTACAGTTTTTCATGAAGCTGATTTAGTAGCCTTGCTTAAAAGAATCAAATATGATGGTCAACTTTATGTTCCGTGGTATTTGAAGGCGAATCTGAGTCCTCCGTACAAGTATCTGATGCATGTTATAATCAAGTGTTTTGGGAATCGAACGAGAGGGCAGGAGGAATTTGATTTGAGAGTGTTGTAATTTTTCTCTGCGTTGGTGTTAAATCGAGAATTCAATTTTTCTGGATGGATTTTCAATTATATGAAGGAGAATATCTTGACGAAACAAGTGAGAAGTATTATGTATCCGAGATTCATACAAATGATCTTGAATGATCTGCATCCAAATCTTCCGAAGAACGCTGCTGTAATTATTGATATGAAGCATATGAACAGAGTTGCTGTTAGGAAGATTCCTGTTTATCAGAAGCGTAAAGGAGGCAAAGGCAATCCGCCTGTTAAACGGTTGATTGATCATCTGGCGGATCTAACTTATGTAGCTCCTGCGGATGGAGCTGCCAAACATGCTGATAGTTCAAATGATGAGTTGGAATACGATGATAAAGGATTTCCTGTGGAGGATGTTGAAGATGATGATGCAGATGATCAAATACCTCAAAGACAGAATGATCAACCACCGATTATTCAAGATGAACCACCTGTGCAGCAACAAGAATCTGAGCCTATAGTTCAACAGAATATTGAATCTGAAGCTGTGAATGACCAGAATGATGAGATGTTGGATGATGCTGATATTCCACATGATGATGCTCGTGGAAGTTCTTCTGATACTGAATCAGATTATGATGCCTACGTGTCCATCTTGTACAATGCTAGAAATATTTCTGTCAAGAAGGGTTCCAAACAACATATCGCTTATCTAAAGTCGCAGAATTTGGATACTTCACAATATGAACAGAGGACTAAGCAGACTGAAGACACAGATGATCCATCGTATACTCCGGAAGCGGTGGAGTCTGTTAGAATGTCTTCAGCAGTTGACAAAGGCAAAGCTAAAGTGATTTATTCTGGAAAAGTCAAACGTATGGCTAAGCGATCTACTGTGCAACAAGGTTCATTTCTGGCCGATGCAAGAAAATCTGGTCACAGTTCGCCGGCTAAGAAGCAAAAAGTACAATCTCAGTCTTCTATTCCAGTACAACCGACTACAAAGAGCGTTAATGTTCAAAGTACGTCTGTTCCCCTGAGGCAAAAGTTGATTATCAAAAGGTTTACGTCTGCTGCTTCGGGTTCAACTGCTGCCTCTACCGCAAGTGCTTCTACTCAATCAACAATTTCGTCTACTAATCTGAAGCTGGCACTTCATCAAACCAGGCTCGATGAGTTGGAATCAACGAATCGTCAGCAAGCAGATGAACTCAGAGGGTTAAAGAATTTGGTGAAAGAATTGGTGTCTCGAGATCAAGAGAAAGATCGTGAAATTGCTAATTTACGATCTCGAGATCAAGAAAAAGACAAAGAAATTGCTAAACTGCAACAACTTTCTATCTCCTTAGGTGAGCAGCTAAACCAATTGCTTCAAGCTTTACCTGCTCAGGGGGAGAAAAGGCCTAATCCAGATGAAAGTTGCAAAGATGATGATGATGTGATGAGATATTTGAACGAAGATCCTGATCCTGAAGGAGGTGTTGGAGGATCTGGTACTGGTACTGGTGCAGCTGGAACATCTGCTGCTGCTGCTGGTACTTCTGCTACATCTCAGGGGGAGACCGACACTCAAATTTATGATGTGACTCCGGTGACCAGGGTTGAGGGAGAGTTCTTAAATCCGTACACAAAAGAGCAGTTAGCTGCTATCTTTGCTCTGAATGTAGAAGATGTGGATGATGTTCCGTTTGCTGATCCTTATAATGAAGAAGATTCAGATGAAAATGTAGATTATGAGGAGGAACAGGTAGAAGTGGAAGATATGACGGCTGAAGAATATCCGGATGATCCTACAATGTATGGAAACTTTGCAGATAATGATCAGTCTGGTGGGTTTAATTTCTTTGGAAAAGACGATGAAGACAAAATTGAAGATGAGTTAAAGAAGAAAGAGACTGAAAAGCAATCTGATCAGCCAGCATCAACTGAGTCTGAAGACTTGACTGAAGAACAAGAGAAGAAATGTTATTTGATGCGTGGTTAAAAGAGCAAAGGGCAAAGAAAATGCCGGTAAAATCATCTGTAAAAGAGGTTGATCAGAAGAAATACTTTGAAAGAAAGGGTAGACAAGCATCTGGGAGAATAATCAGTTGGATGTATGATTCTCAACTTAAGTGTTATGCTATCAAAAAGGAGTTTGGAATCATATATCTGAAATGTCCAACAAGATTCAGCACATTGCCGGTCTGTGATGTAAGGGACTTATCCAGATGTCAGTTTCTTAATTATGGAAATGATAAATTGGCTGCAGTTTTCAAAGAGAAATTGATTGATGAATGTCAAGGAAAGTTCCAATTTCTAACTCCTCAGAGACCAAGATTTGTTGAACATCCAACCGAAATCAAACCGAACACTGGAAAAGCCCTGATCATTGTGAAGTATAAGAAGCCAGTTCAGATGTAGAAAATTCCATTGAAGAAGCTAGAACAAGATTTCATCAAAACACTGAGATGGTGGTATTATGATGAAAGTACTGGTGAAGCGGTGGTGGTAGTGAAATAAGAGAACAAAGTAGTCAGATTGTATGATCCGATGTGGCTTATCAATTTATCAAAGGACGACATAGACAAACTCTATCACAGCAACATTTTATATAAGGCTGATTATGCTGAACAAGCCTTACAATTTCAACGGGTGATCAGAGTATGTTTTGCGTTCGGGATTCATGCGGGGAATAATAGAAGACAACACTGGAAAGAGACTTGATCAAGAGCTTCTGAAGACTAGCACAAGACAAGGAGGAGTTTGTAGAAGCATATATAGTTGTCTAGTGCTAGGTCTTGTATTTATAATGTTTTGTATAATCTGGTCTCAGCGGACCAGGGGCGGACCAGATGGTACGCCCGGACCATCTGGTACGCTGGTTAGTTGGTCCGCTGGCCAGATCTAGTATAAAAAGATCTAGCTCGTTTAGAGGTAGTAGTTGTGAGGTTTAAGCTGTAAACTGTGTGTTTTGTAAGGTGAAACCTGTTTACTTTCTCTCTCTAAAGGTTGAGCAATAAAGAAGTGTTATTTACCTTGTTGTTTACCGAATTGGAGATCGTCATGCACTAGCAAGACCGTTCCTGTGTTCTACATCACCTTCAGTTCTAGTTATAGATTTCAACCGATTACAATATGTGTTAACATTCATAGAGATGTTTCTGTACAACATCTTCTTTTGTTCTTTCCATTTTGTCCACCATTTTTACTGCACATGTACCTTACTGCACACAGAAAGTAAACAACAAAACAAATGGCTGACATATAGGAGAAACTATTTACCAATGGTTTACCCAAATCGAGATCAATTTATGACTAAATCTTTAAACAGCGAAAAGGAAAATTTCATGTTAATAATTGGATCACAGGGCGCTAAGTTGTGGCAAAAGGACTCCACCAGTTGCTGCAGAAACAGAAAATAAATTGTAGAAAATATAATGAAAACCTGCAATAAAGGCAGCAATTTGTTGAAAACCCAAATTAGACAACAAATATAACCAAGACCTGCAATCATAGAATGAAAATACATAAGCTCATTTCCATTGTTAGGGCAAAAAGCTGGTGACATCAAAAGTAATATAGGTTTGAAAATCAAATTGAGAATAATATTGAGGAGATACCTGACCATGATGATGCCACCGATGAAGGTGACTCAAAAGAACTGTAGAGGCTAGATTATGAGGCTTGTAATATTAAATATGTTGGGCTGGGCTTAGAGGGTTTGATTAGAATCATAGGCTAGTTTGATTATTGTTTAGGCTAGTTTATGATTGGGCTTGGGTTTACTATTGGGTTTATGATCCAAAAGGGGCCCAATAGTAAACCCAATGGTGGTCTACATATAGACCACTTGACCTCCTTGTTGAGGGGCTGAGTTTACGATTTCTGGAGTTGCCTTTGGTGTTTACAATCATAAACTCGATAGAGAGGAGATTACGATTACAAGACTTTGTACCCGACAAGTTCTCTTGTGTGCAATATCTGGTTTTGATTGTTTAATCATCGTTTTCTTGTGTTCTCTTCATCTTTCTTCTTTAATCAATCACCTACGAGGATTCCGCACTCGTTTGTGATAGAATATCGTGATTAGTTGTTGATCTCGGACCTACAAGAACTATCAGAGCCAAGAAACAAGTGTTTCGAGGTTCTCACGATATTGGATTCGAGTATTTCTGGAAAAAGTTCGAGTTTTTGAAGGTTTTGAAGCTGTTCTAACGTCCAGGGGAGCTCGTTTGGACCCCCAAATTCCACTCCGAAGGCCTCCGTTTTTCAGTTTTAAGTTTTTGACACTATTCTTTGAATAGTACTTTTGCCGTTTTTGCAGATTTTTCAAGATTTTCAGAAGCTGCAAAATGAGTTCAGTGGTTGAAGAAAAGAATATACTTGAGGACGATGATGCTGAGATATGCCCCAATCCTACTTGTGCTCGTATAATTCCTGAACTTAGGCAAATCTGTAAAAATTTTCAGTCAGAATTGTTTGAGACAAAATGCGAGAAGAGCTCATTTAAGGGTAGATGGCAAAAGAACGAAGAGAAGGTTAAAGCTCAAAAATTAGATATAACAAAATATAAGAACCTTGCAACTGAGAACGCCTATTTGTATGACAACGCTAAGTTAGAGATAGCTGAGCTAAGTAAGCAGATAGATGACCTGAAGCATAAGAACAATGAGATGCAGGTTAAGCTTGATATGAATCAAATGAGGAGCAAAAGAATGCTTGAAGCTGGAAAGGAATTGTCACATGCTGTTGTGACTGGTCAAGTTGGGAAACACACACCTGGATTTGGATCAGAAAAGACTGATAAGGCCTTGGCTGCAAACAGCATTATTCCTCCACCAGTTCCCAGAGACATTATAGGAATACTTCTTAGTGAGGATCAAGTTGAACGAACCAAGTCAGATTATAAAGAAGCTGCTCCTCCTATTGATAGTGTCTTGGTTGGAACTACACCATTGACTCAAGAGGAAATAGACAACGAGGCAAACATGACATATGGTGAAGGGAGAATAGAGGATGTATCAAGAGATGATGCTGAGTGCCAGGAGTATAACAGATGTCATAGCTCCAAGTCTGATGAAGCTGGGGTAGAGTTGAAACCATACCCTAAAATTGAAACCCCATGCTTCAAAGTAATTGACAAAGTCAAAAGGGAAAAGGTGATCTTGACGACCCGGCCTGAGGGGAAGATCTTTATGACATCTGGATCTATGTTTGACCAAGAACCAGATGTTGGGTATGACTTACCATCCTTCTCCTCCAAGTTCAAGGGACTAACTGATGGAGTGATAGGTGAAGCAAAAGTTGAGAAGCCAAAGATCACCATCAAGCATCCGAGTGTGAAGCCAACAGCTGGAGTGAAGAATGAAAAACTCAAGGGAGTAGCTACGTCTCCCATTTCTTCAGTTGGATCATGCAGTTGCCGTTGTGATTGCAAGAATGATGCTTCAACGTCAAAGAATCCAGAGAGCACAAAGACGATGAGGACAGGTTCTACTCAGGCTTCCAGGAACCAGCAGAAAGTCAAATCTGGAGCTGCTGACAAGGCAACGAAGCAGACACAAGGCAAACCAGATCCATATCAGCCACCAAAGACGAATGGGTACACGTCTGACTTCTATCTAAAGAAGCAGACTTGCTTTAATTGTGGCATTGCTGGTCATATTGCTAGGAACTGTCTGTATCGCCCCTATGAACCCTATTTTCCGAAAAGTCAAAGGGTTTCATCTCAGGAGTCTGTGAAGTCTAAGCCGATGATGGTGCAGAAACCTAAGGCAATGAAGACTGTTACTCCCAAGGTTAAACCCTCTGATCAACATTGGGGCGCTGCCAAAGCTGAAAGAAAATCTTTAAATCAAAACAACAGCTTTCCAAGTTACCAAAATTTTCAGAAAAAGGTGATGAAACCATTTTCAAAGCAATCAAAACTTGAAAAACCCAAAGTTACCCCTCCCAAGGTAACTAAAACTGTTTTGAAAAATATTTCTAAAATGCAGAAGGTTGAAATACCTAAAGTCACAACTCAAAAGGTGACTAAAACAAAAACTGTTTTGAAAAGTGAATCTAAAATGAAGAAGGTTGAAATACCTAAGGTCACAACTCCAAAAGTGACTAAAACAAATGTTAAATCACCTGGAATTTGGAAACCAAAAGTCAAGGCAGCTACAACCGAATCATCCCAATTTCCTGATTTTTCAAAGGGGATGTTCTTACAAGAGGTATCTTTCATTGATTCCTCAGGTGTACCCAGAAAAACAATGGCCTGGGTACCAATGGCTAACTAATCTCTCACTCTGTGCAGGAACGATCAAGGAGGATTATCACTAACTTTTTTATTACTAATTTGTTTGTTGATAAGTGATTGTTCCAGGCACAGTTTAGGAGACGTATCTTCATGTTATGTCAAGTAATCTATAAATCGAAGGTATGTCTCATTGAGAGGTAAAAGGTAAAATTCAGCACGAAAGGTACTGTTCTTAACTTGGTTGTGTGAATGAAGCGGCAAAGGGTGTTTTGAGTCAAACCAAATTTCCTAAAATTTTCACTTGATTGATTAAGTGTTTGACTTCAAATGCAATGAAGTGTGCATGTCATGAAACTTAATTTTCTAAAATTTTCAAATCAATACTTTGAAAGTTAGCTTGGCCAGATATCTTTAAAATTTTGTGTTTTGTTCTTTTAAGTGTGTTTTAATTTTTATTTAAAAATAAATAAATAAATAAATAAATAAATAAATAAAAAAAAATGTTCACAAGATTGTGACATTAAAAATCAAAAAGCAAGGGGAAGAAATGTAATGATGAAGAAAAAGTTGACCCCTCAAAAATTGTGCTTTTCCATTTTTAATTGTTTGTGCCTTGTTTCTGAGAAGTTTAGAGGAAGTAAATTGAATGCACGGATTGGAGATGGCTGACACGCGTAAGGCGGAAGTGAAAGGCAAGCTCCACGGTGATATGCTCGGTAGGCTCGACCTAAACTTATGACCTCCAATGAAAGTGCAGTGAACTTAAAAGATATATATGTTTAGCTTCCCATCCTAGGTTGCATGGTTTAAAAGACTGAGTCCCGACAAAAACGGGTTGAGAGTGGTAATTATACCTAGTATTCACTCTCTCACACGCCATGTTTATGCTATCTTGACAACACCACAGAGCAAAAGAAAATGAAAAAGAAAGGAAAAAGAAAAAGAAAAGAAAAAGAAAATGAAAAAGAAAAGAGAATAAATAATCACTCAGTTGGTCTTCTTTGCGTGCTTAGCGGCCGACCTGATCACCAACTAATGGTTAATGAAATAAGTGGTAGTCATAACGGTGTTGCATGGTTCCTCAAGTTGGGGGTTTGTGAATCCTCAATAAACTCTGAGGTTGGGTAGGTTTTGCTGTGTACGCTTGGGTGTGGGGACAATTAAACATGACGGTAATAATGTACTATATTAAGCATGACGCATTCGGTTGGGATTAAACGGGTTTGAGTTTAAAGCGGACAAACATACCGGCAATCACCTGGACTAGTCAAGTAACTGAAGCTGAAAAGGGTTCCTCAGTCAGATTCATACGGTTTGATCCCTTGTAAACTTTCTCATGTTTGGTTTGGTAAGTATTTGTTTGGTTTTTATCTTTCGTGTGTGAGTCGTTAAGTTCTTTTTGGTGTGTTTTTGTCTTGGCCAGGTTGATTTGAGAAGTCAAAATATGTTTTTCAAGGGTTTTAATGCATGACAATATGCCCCCGACAGATCTTGCCAAATTTTTAGGGGAAGGAGTATGAGATAATAAGTATTATCCGAAGGGAACTCGAGGATGATACTTATTATCTAATGGTAAAGACTTCCTCCGTCAGATCTTGACAAATTTTTAGGGGAAGGAGAGGGGATAATAAGTATTATCCGAAGGGAACTCGAGGATGATACTTATTATCCGAAAAGACTTCCATAATACATAGTATCCGAAGGGAACTCGAGGATAATATGTATTATCTCAAGGGAAGTCCTTAGCTGAGGGGAAGTAATCAGCTAAGGGGAAGTCTTTAGAGGTCTTTGGGTTCAGGGGAAGTTTTATAGAAAACCCGTAATCTATATTAGGGTTTTTGGTTAGAATTATGGTAATTTGAATCAACTGAACAGATGATAATTACCTTCTAACCCAAAGACCAGTCATCTAATGTCTGGTGGAGTATATTTTTTTTTCAAATGTGTGACAGACAGGTTGATGATAGAAAGATGCTGCTGCTGCTGCTCAAAGTTAAAGAACCAGCCGGACAAGACTACCATCTGAAAGCAACTGATCAGGGGAAGTTGTTGGTGTCTTTACAAGTTTCTCAAAAGCTTCAAAAGAGTTTCAAAGGAGATGTTCACAAGCTTAGGGGAAGCAGAAGACTTCAAGTCTCGTTGAAGAAAATGATACAGAGAGCAGTCAGAGATCTTGAAGTTCCAAGATCAACAATCAAAGTCTCTAAAGTTAGGAGGTTTTCAAAATTTACCCTCTAATTTTTGGAGATTCAAGACAGTTACCGAAGATTCAGCAAGAACCAGTGCTTTCAAAAGAAGCAAGTCAATGAGAGTCCTCCATTTCATTGCTTGTTCAATTCAAGAAGTTCGAGCTGATGCTGATCAAGAGGAAGTCCCAAGTGCCCGTCATGAAACCCATTGAAGATTTCTGCGGAAAGAATCTTCATCAGCATCTATGCCAGCCAGTCAAGAAGAAGTTTTTCAAAGATCGAAGACATTTAATATCACAAGCCTATGGGAAGATTGTAGAGGCTAGATTATGAGGCTTGTAATATTAAATATGTTGGGCTGGGCTTAGAGGGTTTGATTAGAATCATAGGCTAGTTTGATTATTGTTTAGGCTAGTTTATGATTGGGCTTGGGTTTACTATTGGGTTTATGATCCAAAAGGGGCCCAATAGTAAACCCAATGGTGGTCTACATATAGACCACTTGACCTCCTTGTTGAGGGGCTGAGTTTACGATTTCTGGAGTTGCCTTTGGTGTTTACAATCATAAACTCGATAGAGAGGAGATTACGATTACAAGACTTTGTACCCGACAAGTTCTCTTGTGTGCAATATCTGGTTTTGATTGTTTAATCATCGTTTTCTTGTGTTCGCTTCATCTTTCTTCTTGAATCAATCACCTACGAGGATTCCGCACTCGTTTGTGATAGAATATCGTGATTAGTTGTTGATCTCGGACCTACAAGAACTTCCAAAGTCTGTCAACAAACAAACACCCTAAATCAAAGAAAAAAGGTAAAAAAAAAGACGATTACCTTGTTTGTAGAAAATCGAAGAGATCAAACCTTCCATCACAAACTGAACCGATAAATTCGACCAATCGATAACCCAGAACCTTAAAAATTGTGAATCCCAGAACGGCAAGCCATGAGAGGTCACCATCAAAACGGCAAGCGGCGTGGACACGTCGTCGGTCCTTGCCCTCGCCACACACTCTCTCTTCTTACGATTATCTCATCGTTGCATTTGTTGGAAAGCCATGAGAGGTCACCTTCAACCATGCTGCTGAGTCGGTTGTAGATTTGAGAATAAGGTGAGAGAAAATGAGCTTCCATGAATTAGTTAGGTTAGAGAGAAAGAGTTCTTTAAGAAGAAAGAGAAAGAGATCGTGGACATACGCAATGCATAAAGCAATAAGGTTGTACCTAAAAAGTTGTTACCTGTACTTTAGGCTATAGAATTTATACATTGTGAATCAGATGTGGTACAATAACGTTGTATTATGTATATATAGGGGGATATATATATATATATATATATATATATATATATATATATAGGATGTGGTTCAAGAGAAAACCAAACTAAATCTAGAAAACCAAGAAAACTAATTACAACCAATCATAACATTTCTTGCTTTTTATATTTATTTAAAATAGAAAAGGTTAGTAATGTAATTTGACCACTACTCTAATTAATTAATAAATTAACTATTTAATACAAAACAGTTTCCTAATTTGTCTCATCTATCTCTCCTTTCTTTCCTGCTCTATCTTATGTATTATTCAAGTATTACTTGTTTATCTTAAGGTTACATATATGTATCTACTCATTGAAGTTATATGTTATCAGTTATTATCCGCCAAGAGCAACACAACAAATGAGTCTATATAAGGTTACATATACGTAACCACTTATAATAAGGTTTATAATCTGATTTTCATCAGGTTACTTCTATTACTATCTCGTTGTACCATGTATGTAATCATGTATCAAGTTTATCATCATGTTTATGTAAACATAACCACTCATTAGAGTTTATCATCAAGTTACACTTCATCTTACATATATGTAATCATAAGTTTTCGTTTAGAATAATAATTTATACCTTTGCAAACATGCTTACATATATGTAATCTTATCTTTTATGTAGAGATTAGTATTTATAGCTTCTTAGTTATGATTAAATATATAATTACATGTATTGAACTTTGTTAATATATGTTTTTTTGTAAACTATATAATTGATTTTTACGTAACCACTTATAATCTTACGTATATTTTATCAATTATTATCCGCCAAGAGCAATATAACAAATGAGTCCATCTAAGGTTACATAAACGTAACCACTTATAATATGGTTTATAATCTGATTTGTCATCAGGTTACTTCTTTTATTATCTCGTTGTACCATATATGTAATCATGTATCAAGTTTATCATCAGGTTTACGTAAACATAACCACTCATTAAAGATTATCATCAGGTTACAAATTATCTTACATATATGTAATCATAAGTTTTCGTTAACAATAATAATTTATAACTTTGCAAAACATGATTACATTTATGTAATCTTATCTTTTATGTACAGATTATAATTTATATTAGTATTTATAGCTTCTTATTTATGATTAAATATTGATTACATGTATGTAACTTTGTTTATTTATGTTGTTTTGTAAACTATATAATTGGTTTTTACCTATGTAATTACATATACATAATGCGGTTAGAGATGTGCTTACATACATGTAAGCAAATTTACATATGTCTGTTACGATTACTTGAATTTATTCTAAAAATGATGAAGATGAAGAAAAAAAATGAAGATGATTGAATTCTTTTAAAAACGTGTAATTTATGAGAGAGGAGAGAGAATGTAGGAAATTATTATGGAGTTTTTTAATTATGAAATTGTTATCCTTTTTACCAATTTTGCCCCTTACAATTTAATTGTAATTAATGTGAGATTTTTTTTCTTTTTTTGAAAATGACATATAATCTTCTCCATTCAATTTTTAATCAATGGCAATTAAGTGGTTTCCTTGGTTTTCTAGAATTGGGTGGTTTTCTCTAGAACCCTCCCCTATATATATATATATATATATATATATATATATATATATATATATATATATATATATACATATATATATATATATAGGGTTAGGTTCAAATGAGAACTTTTTGTTTTGAGAACTTTTGAGAACTAAATCTCCACCACTAATTTCAGTTGGGGACCACTACAATTCATGGGAGGGGGTATATGTAAATACAACTAGTGGCTTAAAATGGTTCTCAAAAGTTCTCTCAACCAATTAGTTTTCAAATGATCCTCTCCCTATATATATATATATATATATATATATAGGGGATGGATATAATGAAAACCTCTCCGAGTTTGGAAAACCGTGAAAACCAAGCTAAAAAATTCGTTTTTTGTTCCGATTTTTTTATGGTGACTCTTTAAGTTAAAAAAATCTCCTTTATGCAAAAAAGTTAAAAAAATCTCCTTTATGCAAAAAAGTAAAAAAAACGCCTAGTAATTGTTTTAAAAAAAAAATTTATAAACGATGTTACATATGTAACATTACCCTGTTACATACCCTGTTACATATGTAACAGCGGTTATAAACTAATTTTTTTTAAATTACTAGGCGTTTTTTTTACTTTTTTGAATAAAGGAGGGTTTTTAAACTTAGAGAGTCACCATAAAAAAATCGGAACAAAAAACTTATTTTTTAGCTTGGTTTTAACGGTTTTTCAAACTCAAAGAGGTTTTTATTTTATTCTTCCTCTCTCTCTCTCTAAATGGTCAAATATTCATTTCATTTGGCTTATAAAAATCAGTGACCTAATATAAATCCCTAAGTTTCCTAATTGGTGTTTATTCGATAGACGTAATTATCCTTACTAGTCATAATTAGGGTTTCCCCTTAAGTGTATAAATATAGATAATAGGCAGAGAGTTAACACCTTAATCTCTTTCTCTCTCTCCAATGTTGAGACTCTCTCTCTCCGCCTCTCTACAATTCGTGGGTCTCCTCACTTTAGCCATCCAAACCGTACACCGTAAACGGGAACCCGATCAGCATACCAGATGGATTCTCCAAGAAGCTCTCACGCTAACGATCTACAACATGTAATCTTTTATATTATTATCTGTTTATCATGTATTACGATTCATGATTCGTTCAACAAAGCCTAAAAGCACAAGGTATAGAATAGATTTTTTCCGTCTCGATCCGTGTTTTGGGCTTCACATTCGTTAATCTCGATTGATATACACTTCTCCTCTCATGCATCTCGATCTCCAACATGCCATTTTTCTAATATCTTGTAGTGTTCATGATTATAAATTAAAAAAAAAAAAGTTTTGATGACCAAAAAATTCTGAAATGAAGCTAGTATTAGACACATACATCAATAGAGAAATATTGGTTCTTAAAACACATTATTAGACGCTACAATCTTATTCCAATAGAAGGTACAATACCTCACAAAGCCCTTGAAACTTGGAGGAACAATAACAGAACACATCAAGGAAACCCTAAGCTTACTACAAAAACATCTAGAAAACATTTACATCAACAGACAGTAAGACAGACAAGACATACTGTCAGCCCACATGAAAAACAAATGGCCACGTTTGGTTTTGAATACTAAACAATAACTGATGAATTTGAGTTACACTATGATGATGTTTTTGTCTTGAACTTTCTCTGTGCTTTCAAGTCTATAATAATGACTGTTATGTTATCTTTACTTCCCTTTTGAAGAGCACGGTTCGAGAGGCTTTCTGCAGCCGCTTGGGCTGCGGGATCAATCCCTTGACCTCGTTCTTGTGGAAGATTGCTTGAACCATTTTTCTTGTGCCATAAGAGTATTCTTTTCCTAGCAATTTCACACACTTCCTCGTTGCTCATTACATCCCATAAACCATCGCTTGCTAGAATTAGGCATTCGTCTTCTTTGGCTCGGGGAATGAATGTTACTTCTGGATCGGGGATGATCCATGGTTTCAAATATCTATCACCTGCATCCCACGATGATTCCCGTTTTGTAGGAACTAATAGTATTAGTAGCTGAATTTCCTTTTTTGGAAAGTTTCAAGACAATACTATTTATATGTAGAGGTTGCAATTACAATATTTTACTTACAAAACGGGTCGTTGATTTGGGTCATGGTCTTTTGAAATGGGTTAAGGACAAATTTTGGGCAAAAAACAAAGTATTTTTGAGTGCATGCATCCTTAATAACTTTATTAAGATTTTTAGTATGATATTGTAATGATATAGTTTTTGTGAGTCATGTTTAATCCAGTAGTTGACTTGTTATGGATGGACAAAATAGGATTAAGAATGGGTTATGTCTTATTTCTAATAGACACGGGTCAAATGTTGGCCAAAGTGTCTGATTCCGTATAACTTCCTAAATCGATCTATTTAAAATTTGCTTTTTTATTGAACTTATTTAGGTGTTGTATATCATATTAAATGCATTAGGCTTGTAGAATCTATTTGAAATTGGACCAAAAAGGATCCAGTTGAGCTACAAAGGAACCATGTTAAAAGTAACCTAAAGTGTATTTTTAACTTCGTATAACTTTATTTAGGAAGTAACAATATTATTTTAAAGTTATAGTTTTTGTACATTATATGTATTAACTTTCTAATATATATCAAAAATAAAAATTGACAGAAAGGGGTTTGAGTGTCAACCCAACCAGTTTTGACCATCTATAACACGAACCCGTTTAACTGCCCAGCCCACCTATTTGCCACCTCTACTTGCATGGCTACCATTATCATTAAGGTCCATAAATTTGTTTCTAGTAGCTACTCATAGTTCAAAAGTATTTTAGACTTTTGGTTAAAAGTCAAACACTACTCTAAGAACATAACAAACAGTGGCGGATCCAGGAAAGAATATCAGGGGTAGCGGGGACCCCCGAAAAATTTTTTTAGGTAGTTAACGGGCTTTTAATCATATTTTTAAGAGACTTTTGATCATAATTTTAAGTAAAAGCCATAAAATTTCTTCCAGGGGTCGCGAAAAATTCGTTTCAGGGGTCGCGAAAAACCGAAAACCTATAAAAAAAAAAAATTTGCACGTCGGGGTAAAAGTTCAGGGGTAGCGGGCGCTACCCCTGGGCTCTATGTGGGTCCGCCCCTGATAACAAACACGTACCGATAGATCTTGACATTGCAAGAACACCAAAAACACGATGTCCGTTCCATTGTATGACCTTGCCTCCAGCCGCTTCAATCCTTGCATATTCATCCTCCCGATTTGGCTATTTTAGTGTAAAACAACACAATGATTAGTAGGAGATCAGCATATATGTAGTATAAAGATTAGAAAAATAAGTTTGATGATTTTCATGATAATCCGTAACAATGGCTGGCTATTCCGAGTATATATGTATGTATGTATACATGTATAACTAAATTCATAGAAGTCTAAAAACAGTCCTCTATTATAAGTTTTCTTCATAAACGGGTGTTTGGATGAGCTTTCTCAATGTGATTACATGGTATAATAATTAGAATTAAATATACAGTTGTAAATGAACATGTTTGGATGTGTTTTTGATGTTTGAAGTTGTAATAATCATATAATCAGACGCTTCTTGAGTATCTTGCAAATCTGATTCAAGATATAACAGATTAAAATATTAAGAAAAACTTTCCCACTAATAAACAATCAGAAACGGAACATTTCATCCAAAGTAACACAACAAAATTCTAAAACTTGAGTAATTGGACATAAGTAGAGATGTTTTTATCTTACTTTATGATCTACCGAGAGTGCCATGGCTTCCTTCCCTCTGCATAAAACCGCCCTTGAATCACCACAATTTGATACCACAATATGCGAAGAACATATTAATGCAACTACAGCAGTGGAGCCAACAGTTTCAGGAGCAACCGTTTCATGATTCCCTTGTTTTCCTCCAATTTCCTCATCAACCTTAAGGAAACAGTTAGCGAATGCTTTTCTCCACATTTCTTGACAGTTATTATCGTTACTAACACTACTTTCATTGCCACCCCAACTTTCCATGAGAGGCTCAAGTTCCTCTTGTAAAGCAGTATGAAGACGCGTACTACAATAATTTGCAACCTGATCATAGATTCAAAGTATTATACACATGAAAATGAAGATTTATTTGAGTAAATTCATGAGAAAATATCATCATATGTCCTAGACCCCACTTCCTATTTAGTTTGTTTGTTTGTTTTGGATGGAAATATCTACTTAGAGCGAAAAAGATGTGATTTGACTTTTTAAAGTCCTGCAAATAACGTCTTCTGAATCAAAATGTTGATGGTCATACATACTCTTACATATCATGTGTTTAGTTGTAATATACTTTAATCCGTTCGGCCTTGCCACCGAATTTCATTCAAACACATGAAAACATATGTATCAGTTTTAAATGTGAATCGTAATCAATTTGACTTTGAAAAGTCAAACTGTACCATTCACTTCAACTGCCCTGGAAAGAGTTAAGATACCTGAGCACCACCATGCCCGTCATAGACCCCGAAGAAATGGGTGGTCAGATGGCTCAGAGTTTTGTTCAACCGGTCACCATGGCCACCGGTTAGCATTTGAATAGGAACCTTCAAGAATCTAGGAACAGTTGCAACCGCATCTTCCATCTCGGGTCTCCTTCCACAGATGGAAGTGAATCCCCACAAAGGCACACAATCCACTTCAAAAACACTACGCGCTACCGTGCCAGTCCCAGCCCCAGCCACAGTCGAGACATTCTCCGAAATTACGATTTTACCCTCAACTGCACAAATGCTATTTTCACCAGACTCAAAAGCTATCAAATCTTCTCCACACAAACTAACTGGATCACTCACTACTGAGCCATCAAAGATTCTGTCAGTCTCTAATGACATTATGTCATCTTCACTTTCTTGATATCCATCATCTTGAGAATGATTACAGTCATGATTCTGAATAGGATCTTGAATCAAATTAGTTTTTTCTGCCATAATTTGTTGTATCCCGGTGATTACAACAAGGGTTTCCTCCAAAATCAGGGTTTTACAGACCAAATTACCTACATCTAATGGCACTATCACCGCCTGAAGCATCTCCTCCATCAAAATCACTTTCTTGATTGAAATTAGATTTACAGACCACCCCCTCAAAAGTCACACAAACTGTCATTGTTTGACTAATTCATCTCCTTATTGCACATTAAAGAAGCATGTAAGTCCATGCCTGTGAATCAAATCAAATCAAATCAAATCAAACTAAATCAACTTGATCCAATCATAACAAAAATAAAAAACAGAAAACTTGGGGAGGGAGGTAGATCTAATAAACAAATAAGAATCCAATCATCTAAAATGGTCCTAAAAAGATATTATTTTTTGTGTTGCGGGAGGGAATCTTTAACAAGTTCAAGACAACCCCACAAATTTCAACAATCTTTGCAACTCTAGATGCAAGAAAGCTTGAAAGAAAGTTTAAAAAGTGTGAGTAATCACAGGGAAACCCAAAAAAGATGGAACCTTTTTTGTTCATAAACTTTTGGAGTTCCCTGGATCTGAGGCAACAAATGTCAACCTCATATCATCAAAGATCAAACATGTGAAAGTTTTACAAGTTTCTTTCTGTCTTACCTAATCTTTACTTATATAATCAATCCTGGAGACTTGTTCTTGATGGCGTTCAGCACAACTATCATTCTCTTGTTTTCACACTTCCCACAAGTTTTTTTCTTTCAGAAACCATAAAACTGAATTTTTAGGGTTAAATGTGATATTGAATCTTTAGGGCTAAATGTGATTACCCATTTCTTGATTGTTGGGGAAGAACCAGAACTGAGTGAGAGCAGGTGATGGAGAGGTTGAGAGAGTGAAAAATATATTTTTGTTTTTTTGTTTTTGATGGAGAAGAAGAAATTGAGTAGACAAAAAAACTTAGAAAAGCATAACAAGTCATCTCCACACATTTAATTGTCATCTCCTTTATATATTTTTGTCTTTTGTATTGACCAATAGAAGGCCTCCATGTTTCCTACAAAGCATCATACAGTGTTAAGTCCAGTCTATTTCTTAATTATATTTTCTTTAATTGTCAAAAAATGATCGAGATTCTAGGTTTAAAGTTTTGGCTTTTCTTTAATTTATATTATCTTAAATATAGATATTTTTATTATAAAATTTATAAGCAATTATATTCTACTACAAAATTAGGTCCGCACTTCGCCACGTGTTTTACTTCATACAAGATGGTGATCCTTTGTGTTTCGTAGCGGATCATCCATTTATCCGTCAGTTTAAGTAAAAACGTTTTAAAGTATTAAATCGTTTAGAAATTAGCAATTCCATGTAAATAGAAGCTTTGACCATTTTAAAATATAAAACGTAAAAGTGTAAAAGTTTTGTTATCAAAGTAAGAAACCACAAAAGTTAATAAAAACAAAGTAGAAAACTTCATGGGTAAAAAACATAAATGTATAAAACATTGGTGGCCAGAGTAGGAAACACAAAAAAAAATGAAAGTATAAAAGTTAAGGGATATAAAACGTAAAAGTCTAAAAGTTTTGTTGTCAAAGTATAAAACTAAAAAGAAAGTCGTGGCCAAAGTTGAAAATATATAAATATACTAAAAACAATAGTATAAAAGTTAAGGTGTATAAAACGTAAATGTCTAAACGTTTCGTGGTCAAAAGTAGTGGCCAAATCTAAAAGTTTTGTGGTTAAAGTATAAAAGTAATAAAAAGTCGTGACCAAAGTTGAAAACTCTAATTAAAAGTATACTAAAAAACGAAAGTAGATAAGGGGCATAAAACATAAATGTCTAAAAGTTTCGTGGTCATAATATAAATAAAACTAAAAACAAACGTGGTGGCACAATCTAAAAGTTTTATTGTCAAAGTATAAAACTAAAAAGAAAAGTCGTGGCTAAAATTGAAAGCCCTAGAAGTATACTAAAAATCGACAATAGAAAAGTTAAGAGTATAAAACTTAAATGTTTAAAAGTTTCATGATCAAAATACAAAACAAAAAAAATATATATGACCAAAGTTTAAAACTATAAAACTATATTGTTCCTATTCAATTTAAATTGTTATATAAATCTTCCTATCTTCCTTCTTCCTATTATAATAAAGAAAAATTCTTATGAGATCCTTCTGCCACGTACTCATGTCTATAAGCTGCCACGTGTATCTCTCATTAAGCAAGACATACTCTCCTTCGGTGTTAGGGTTTTCTAACAAATCACGAATTTCCTATGAATTATTTTCAGTTTCATAATTAAATTCGCACTACTTGAGGGAGTTCAACCAAATCGCCTCTCTCTCCGCCGATATTCCATTCCAAACTCAATGAGAGATTATTTTGTTCATTTATCATTTCGATTGTTGTAGCTTTGATAAACCTAAATTTGCTTTCATTCTTTTATAGCATGCCATCATTTCTTCTCCCTGCCTCCCTTAATCGAATTTATTAAACCCTCGACTCATCTGGATTGAATATAGCATGTTAGTTTTTCTTCTGATTTAATACATTTTGATTCAATCTATCCCAATTAAAGATTTCAAGGTTCTGATTTCAAGCGATTTCGGGTTAATCCATCCACTGAATTGAAGATTTCACAGTTTATGGGGGAGGAAACGAGGGTTTCATATTGAGAAGGTTAGAATGGGCAATCGACAATCCTTCCTCTTCTTCAACGTTGCTTATTTCACGCCTTGCTCTTCTTAATCCCTAGGACACCATCGCAACAACATATTTCTTCACTATATGAGGTGATTGCTTCCTGTTCTCATGATTGGTTTAGGTTTACTTTGATTTCCTGGTTTAGTCTTAAATTGGGTTTTTGAATGTCGTAATTTTGATGTTTCTTTGTTCTTTTTTGAATGAATTATAGTTTAAGTTCGGCATCATTATAGTTTGATGGTTCTTGATTTCTTGGTTTGGGTTTCTCAAAGTGGGTATGGTTTGATTCTTGTACACCTGCTTTTTTTTACATTTAATATTGAATTGGTTCTAGTATGTTTAAGTGATTCTAAATCAAATTAGAGTTATTCTATAAGTGATTGGTGGTTGTTATAGGATTTATATGTATCTCAGAATGCATGGAGTTTTAGAGATGATGTGAAATAACCAAAAACTGATATTGTGAAATTGGATACTACTGCAGCTGAATATGAAATCACAAAATGTTGATGGATACTCTAAGTAAGATCAATGTATAGTATGGTTATCTTACATTTACCTTAGATAGTATGTTGTTGCACGTATATATGTACCTCGGCATCTTTCATCTTACTATATAACACATAATAATGTTTTTATGCCGTGGGTATTCATTATTTCGCAACCCGTGTCAATTTGTATCATTGAGTACTTAACCTATTGTACCATTCTTAAACAGAAAAGTCAAGCGTTAAGCATAGTCAAAAGCATTGCTTATAGAATCTTTCTAATTGTTATATAATGGTTATGAAAATTTTAAACCTTAGTACATCCATTCTTTTTTATAGCATTTTGTGTTAATTTTATGGTAGTTCTTGTATTAGATGTTCTATTTTAATTTTTTAATCAAAATGGGGCTATATATATATATATAGGGGAGGGTTAAAATAGAAACCCTCTTGAGTGAGGGAAACCAAAGAACCCCAAATGAAAGGCTCTTCTTGCTCCACATCAGCATTTTCTACCTTTTTTGTCTTATACCAAAGAAGGGTATAATAGTCAATGTACCATCTTTTTGTCTTATACAATACATGATTTCACCCTCAAGAAAGCCTTTTCTCTCCCCCTCTATCCTCTCTCCTCTTGTACTTTATATATAATTAATAATTTCTCTCACTTTTTTTTTGAACAGCTACTTCAATGAAAAAAAACCCCCTAGCGGGAAGCTAGAAAAGGGGTAACAAACATACAACAAAAGAGGGGGGACTTACATCATAAATTTATCCCACATATCCCAACTCAAACTACCCCACTTACCCTTATTTCTCTCACTTACTTTATTAATATTTCAATACATTTGTTTTTTCGTTTTTATAATTTAATAAAAATCTGTAGAGATTTGTTTTTACTTTTAGTTTTTTCTCTACTATTTTTTAATTTTCTTTTCCGGTATTTTAATCATCAGATATGAAATGTTACATACGTAACTTTTCTGGGTCTGGTGTAAACAAGAAATTGACAAAATATAGAATGTTACATACGTAACTTTTATGGGTCTGGTGTAAACAAGACATTGACAAAATATATTTGATTAATTTATAAGAAAACATTACAATCAACACTAAATTTAACAAAAATGTTTCATACGAATTATAATTTTAAAAAATATAACAACCTAACAAAAAACATATAAAAGCTATTTACGCTTCCATTCTTGGTAATCATTTTCATCTTTGATGCACAAATCCATTCACCTACGAAGAAAAATAAATTCATCACTTCATATATGTAAAATGTTACACATGTTATATTGACAAAAATCAAGAAACAAGTTTATGTAAGCTATTCATGTAACAACTCTTAACATATGTAATGTTACAAATGTTATATAGCAAAATAGAGAAGCAAGTTTATTTGACGCTCGAATGTAACAATTTGAAATATATGTAACGTTACATGTGTTATATAGACAAAAATCAGAAAACAAGTTTATTTGAGTTACGCATGTAAAAACTTGTAACATATGTAACAACTTGTTTCATCTGTAACGTTACACATGTTATATAGTCAAAATCAGGAAAACAAGTTTATTTGGGTTACGCATGTAAAAACTTGTAACATATGTAACAACTTGTTTCATATGTAACGTTACACTTGTTATATACAAAAAAAAAGAAGCAAGTTTATTTGAGCCTCAAATGTAACAGTTTATAACATATCTAACGTTACATGAGTTACATATACAAAAAACAAGAAACAAGTTTATTTGAGCTACGCATGTAATATTTTGTAACATATGTAACATTATATTTGTTATACATACAAAAATCAAGAAATAAATATATATTTGAGCTACGCATGTAACAAATTATAACATATGTAACAATACATGTGTTATATAGATAAAAATCATGAAATAAGTTTATTTGAGATATGCATGTAACAAGTTGTAACATATATAACTTTACACATGTAATATAGACAAAAATCAAGAAGCAAGTTTATTTGAGACACACATGTAACAACTTGTATATAGACAAATCTAAAAAGACATAAAACAAGTTACATTTGTAACGATAGACAGGTTACATATGTAACATCAAACATCTTACATATGTAATAGCAAACAGGTTACATACGCATGTAACAACTTGTAACGTATGTAACATTATATTTGTTATACAGACAAATATCAAAGAAATGAATATATTTGGGCTACATATGTAACAATACATGTGTAAAAAAATAAGAATGACATGCCGTGTATTGTGAGATATTCATAGTTTAAACAATAAATGAATCACAAGCCTCATTTCCTCTCTCTTTCCTTAATTGACAATATAACCATATTCATATCAGCATATACATGTATATATATATATATATATATCATAGAGAGTGAGAATTAAACAATCAAACCTGCAGGTTTTTAAAGAGATCAATTGAAAGAAGATATTGGTTTAACAATGGAACACCAAAACTCATCAAGAAAATCAATGAGCAAAATCTTGAATTTCCTCCCAAGAGCAACATCAGTCGTTACATTCCAAAGCCCTCCACCTTACAACCCGAATAAAGACAAGAAACCATCGGAAAAACCCCACAAATCCAATATCGGAATTGGATTCTCCGGTCCCATCATCAACTCGGAAACTCGCCAGAAAATCAAGAACCATGACGACAACAACCATCTAAACCCTAGCCGCCGCTAAGAAGGAGAGAGAGGTACCGTCGCTTGTGGGTGTTCTCGAGTGGGGCGATGGCAGTGGTGGTGGGTTTACAAGATTGGTGGTGGTGATGCACGGACAGCGACGAGGCGGAGCACAGCGGATGGAGATGGTGGCGAAAGATGAGATCTAAGAATGAGAAAGTTTGAATGGAGATGAAAGTGGAGATCTAAGAATGAGAAAGTTTGAATGGAGATGAGATCTGGAAAAAAATGGAGATTTAAGAAATGAAGAAAGCTTGAATAAGGAGATGGAGAAGTGATTGGAAGTGATGGGAGAGGGTAAGTAAAAGTACATTCAGGGATTAGGAACACAAAAATACTATGCCCATACTACCCTTTTAGCATATATGTCAAATGTTTTATTAATTAATGTTGGTCCGGAATCAACAACTAATCACGATATTTTAATCACAAACGAGTGCGGAATCCTCGTTTATGATTGATTCAAGATAGAGAAGAGAAGAAACACGAAGAATACGATGATTAAACGTTAAAAACTTGATCTTTTCAGACAAGAAAACTTGTCGGGTACAAAACAGAAAATCGTAAACTCTCTTGGCTGCTCCTCTAAGAATCGTAAACCAGCCCTTAGAATCGTAAACTAGCAAGCCCCCAAATGAGGAGGTCTAGTGGGGTTTATATAGGCACCCCAATGGGTTTACTATTGGGCCTCTTGAGTCATAAACCCAATAGTAAACTCAAGCCCAACCATAAACTAGCCTACATACAATAACCAAACTAGTCTACTAAACTAATGAAACCCTCTAAGCCCAGCCCAACATATTTAATATTACAAGCCTCATAATCTAGCCTCTACAATCTTCCCCTAGGCTTGTGATATTAAATGTCTTCAATCTCTGAAATTCTTCTTCTTGACTGGATGGCATAGATGTTGATGAAGATTCTTTCCGCAGAAATCTTCAATGGGTTTCATGACGGGCATTTGGGACTTTCTCTTGATCAGCATCAGCTCAAACTTCTTGAAATGAAAAAGTTAATGAGATGGAGGATTCTCATTGACTTGCTTCTCATGAATGAATTGGTTCTTGCTGAATCTTCGGTAACTGTCTTGAATCTTCATAAATTAGAGGGTTGAAATTTTGAAAGCCCCTAACTTTGAAGAATTTGATTGTTGAACTTGGCTCTTCACGATCTCTGACTGCTCTCTGCATCACTTTCTTCAACGAGACTTGAAGTCTTCTGCTTCCCCTAAGCTTGTGAACATCTTTTTTGATAATCTTTTAGAAGCTTGTAAAAAAACCAACAACTTCCCCTGAACACTTGCTTATTCAGATGGTAGTCTTGTCCGGCTGGTTCTTTAACTTTCAGCAGCAGCAACATCTTTCTATCATCAACTTGTCTGACATACATTTGAAAAAAATAAATACTCCACCAGACATTTGATGACTGGTCTTTGGGTTAGAGGGTAATTATCATCTGTTCAGTTGATTCAAATTAACAATATTTTAACCAAAAACCCTAATATAGATTACGGGTTTTCTATAAAACTTCCCCTGAACCCAAGACCTCTAAAGACTTCCCCTTAGCTGATAACTTCCCCTCAGCTAAGGACTTCCCCTGAGATAATACATATTATCTTCGAGTTCCCTTCAGATACTATGTATTATGGAAGTCTTTTCGGATAATACTTATTATCCTCCCTCCTTCCCCTAAAAATTTGTCAAGATCTGACGGAGGAAGTCTTTTCCATTAGATAATAAGTATCATCCTCGAGTTCCCTTCGGATAATACTTATTATCCCATACTCCTTCCCCTAAAAATTTGGCAAGATCTGTCGGGGGCATATTGTCATGCATTAAAACCCATGAAAAACACATTTTGACTTCTCAAATCAACCTGGCCAAGACGAAAACACACCAAAAAGAACTTAACGACTCACACACAAAAGATATAAACTAAACAAATACTTACCAAACCAAACATGAGAAAGTTTACAAGGGATCAAACCGTATGAATCTGACTGAGGAACCCTTTTCAGCTTTAGTTACTCGACTAGTCCAGGTGATTGCCAGTATGTTTGTCCGCTTTAAACTCAAACCCGTTCAATCCCAACCGAATGCGTCATGCTTAATATAGTACAATATTACCTTCATGTTTAATTGTCCCCACACCCAAGCGTACACAGCAAAACCTACCCAACCTCAGAGTTTATTGAGGATTCACAAACCCCCAGCTTGAGGAACCATGCAACACCGTTATGACTACCACTTATTTCATTAACCATCAGTTGGTGATCAGGTCGGCCGCTAAGCACGCAAAGAAGACCAACTGAGTGATTATTTATTCTCTTTTCTTTTTCATTTTTTTTAATTTCTTTTTCATTTCTTTTTCTTTTCTTTTTATTATGTGGTGTAGTCATGACAGCAGAGACATGGCGTGTGAGAGAGTGAATACTAGGTAATTACCACTCTCAACCCATTTTTGCCGGGACTCGGTCTTTTAAACCATGCAACCTGGGATGGGAAACTAAACATATATATCTTTTAAGTTCACTGCACTTTCATTGGAGGTCATAAGTTTAGGTCGAGCCTACCGAGCATATCACCGTGGAGCTTGCCTTTCACTTCCGCCTTACGCGTGTCAGCCATCTCCAACCCGGACATTCATTTTACTTCCCCTAAACTTCTCAAAAACAAGACACAAACAATTAAAAATTGAAAAGCACACTATTTTTGAGGGGTCAACTTTTTCTTCATCTTTACATTTCTTCCCCTTGCTTTTTGATTTTTAATGTCACAATCCTGTGAACGTCATTTTTCAGTTTTTTTTAATAAAAAATAAAACACACAAACACACTTAAAAGAACAAAACACAAAATTTTGAAGATATCTGGCCAAGCTAACTTTCAAAGTATTGATTTGAAAATTTTAGAAAATTGGGTTTCATGACATGCACACTTCATTGCATTTGAAGTCAAACACATAATCAATCAACAGCTTAATTGAAACTTTAATGAAATAGGTTTGACTCAAAAGACCCTTTGCTGCCTCATCATTCAAACAACCAAATTAAGAACAGTACCTTTCATGACGATTTTGACATTTTACCTCTCAAAGAGACATACCTTCCATTGTATAGATTACTTGACATGACATGAAGATACGTCTCCTAAACTGTGCCTGGAACAATCACTTATCAACAAACAAATTAGTAATAAAAACGTTAGTGATAATCCTCCTTGATCGTTCCTGCACAGAGTGAGAGATTAGTTAGCTAATGGTACCCAGGCCATTGTTTTTCTGGGTACACCTGAGGAATCAATAAAAGATACTTCTTGTAAGAACATCCCCTTTGAAAAATCAGGAAGTTGGGATGGAATTGCCTTGATTTTTGGTTTCCAAGTTCCAGGTGATTTAACATTTGTTTTAGTCACCTTTGGAGTTGTGACTTTAGGTATTTCAACCTTCTTCGTTTTAGATTCATTTTTTAAAACATTTTTTCTTTTAGTCACCTTTTGAATTGTGACTTTAGGTGTTTCAACCTTCTTCATTTTAGAATTATTTTTCAAAACAATTTTAGTTACCTTGGGAGGGGTAACTTTGGGTTTTTCAAGTTTTGATTGCTTTGAAAGTGGTTTCATCACCTTTTTCTGAAAATTTTGGTAACTTGGAAAGCTGTTGTTTTGATTTAAAGATTTTCTTTCAGCTTTGGCAGCACCCCAATGTTGATCAGAGGGTTTAACCTTAGGAGTATCAGTCTTCCTTGCCTTAGGTTTTTCCACCTTCATGGGCTTAGACTTCACAGACTCCTGAGATGAAACTCTTTGAGTTTTCGGATAATAGGGTTCATAGGGGCGATAAAGACAGTTTCTAGCAATATGACCAGCGATGCCACAATTGAAGCAAGTCTGCTTCTTTAGATAGAAGTCAGACGTGTACCCATTTGTCTTCGGTGGCTGATATGGAGCTGGTTTGCCTTGTGTCTGCTTCTTTGCTTTGACTGCAGCTTCAGATTTGACTTTCTCCTGGTTTGTCGAAGCCTGTGTCGAACATGTCTTTACTGTCTTTGTGCTTCCTTGATTCTTTGACGTTGAAGCACCATTCTTGCAATTACAACAGCAACTGCATGATCCAACTGAAGAAATGGGAGACACAGCTACTCCCTTGAGTTTTCCATTCTTCACTCCAGCTGTTGGTTTCATACTCGGATGTTTGATGGTGATCTTTGGCCTCTCAATTTCACCTTTACTTATTACTCCATCAGTTATTCCCTTGAACTTGGAGGAGAAGGATGGTAATTCATATCCTACATCTGGTTCTTGGTCAAACATTGATCCAGATGTCATAAAGATCTTCCCCTCAGGCCGTGTCGTCAAGATCACCTTTTCCCTTTTGACTTCGTCAATTACTTTGAAGCATGGGGTTTCAATTTTAGGGTATGGTTTCAACTCTATCCCAGCATCATCAGACTTAGAGTTATGACACCTGTCATATTTCTGACACTTAGCATCATTGTCTGATATATCCTTTACTCTCCCTTCACCATAAGTCATGTTTGCTTCATTATCAATTTCTTCTTGAGTCAATGGTGTAGTTCCAACCAAGACACTATCAATAGGAGGAGTAGCTCCTTTATAATCAGACTCGGTTCGTTCAACTTGATCCTCACTAAGAAGTATTCCTATAATGTCTCTGGGAACTGGTGGAGGAATAATGTTGTTCATTGCCAAAGATTTATCAGTTTTCTCTGACCCAAACCCAGATGTGTCTTTCCCAACTTGACCAGTTACAACAACATGTGACAATTCCTTTCCAGCATCGAGCATTCTTTTGCTTCTCATTTGATTCACATCTAGTTTCACTTGCAACTCATTGTTCTTATGTGTGAGCTCATCTACCTGCTTCCTAAGCTCAGCTATTTCTAACTTAGCATTGTCAAAACGGCAAAAGTACTATTCAAAGAATAGTGTCAAAAACTTAAAACTGAAAAAACGGAGGCCTTCGGAGTGGAATTTGGGGGTCCAAACGAGCTCCCCTGGACGTTAGTCGAGGGTAATTCTGGGGCTCGGTGTCACGAACGCGTGTTCAAATTTGAGCCTTTAACTCCAAACGAGTCAAAAGTTACGACCGTTTCCATGAAAGTGCGAAATAGTGACTTTTTGCCGCAAAACCTGTTTCCGATCGTAAACACTGTTCCCGATCGTAATCTCTGTCATAAACCCGATTCCGATAACCCTTAATCGTAAACTCGTTTCCGACCCAGGCTGATCGTAAACACGTTTCCGATATGAACAAATCGTAAACGCGATTCCGGTTTGAAAATATCGTAAACACCCAAAGTTCCGAACTTTAAGTTGTAAACTCAAAATTTCAGGTCGTAAACACACAAAAATCGTTTCTTGATATCGTAATCACGTTTCCGATGAAGATCTTCAAATGCTGCCAGTCGTAAACACTCAAGAAAACCCAGAAATTTATCGTAAACACTGAAGAACAGCAGCAACCCAGTCGTAAACCTTCAAACAGCCTTCAAATCTTCAAAAACTCAAACTTCTTCCAGCAAAAACTTGAATCCAGTATCGTGAGAACCTCGAAACACTCGTTTCTTGGCTCTGATACAAATTGTTGGTCCGGAATCAACAACTAATCACGATATTTTAATCACAAACGAGTGCGGAATCCTCGTTTATGATTGATTCAAGATAGAGAAGAGAAGAAACACGAAGAATACGATGATTAAACATTAAAAACTTGATCTTTGCACACAAGAAAACTTGTCGGGTACAAAACAGAAAATCGTAAACTCTCTTGGTTGCTCCTCTAAGAATCGTAAACCAGCCCCTAGAATCATAAACTAGCAAGCCCCCAAATGAGGAGGTCTAGTGGGGTTTATATAGGCACCCCAATGGGTTTACTATTGGGCCTCTTGAGTCATAAACCCAATAGTAAACTCAAGCCCAACCATAAACTAGCCTACATACAATAACCAAACTAGTCTACTAAACTAATGAAACCCTCTAAGCCCAGCCCAACATATTTAATATTACAAGCCTCATAATCTAGCCTCTACAATTAAGAATAATAAAAAATATAGGATTAAATGTGAGCCATAGGATCAACAAGATCAATGGTCCAAAAGGAGGTTCTTTGGTTTCCCTCACTTAAGAGGGTTTCCATTTTACCCTTTCTCTCTCTCTCTCTCTATATATATATATATATATATATATATATATATATATATATATATTAGATTTTAAGCAAATATTAGGAACTTATATTGATCCCCAAGACACATCACCATCAGCTCAGCTCTTCTTTGATAAAGAGAGATTTATAATGCTCGAGAAGAAAGCATTGATGCTCTTGTATAACCTTCTTTTGATCATTTAATATTGTCTGATTTGTAAATTTAGCTAAAGTTATATATTGTCTATGTGTTATGTTATTGGTAGCTCTTATAGAACACATTTATGTCTTCTAAGAAATTCACAATGGATATACCTATGATTTCATCAAGGACTGTAGTGATTTTATACAAAACATAAGATACAGTTATTAAAGGTTAGAAAAGCATGCAATCAATGCGAGTGCAGATTCAAGGCATTTATTTTACTAAATTGGGAAGAAAAAACGATGTGATATCAAGGCTGTTGGCTAATACAACAGGCGAATTTGGTTCTTATATCAAAATAATTGGTTCATGATGTGGTTTTAAAACAAACAACTTTGGTTACATAATAGATTATAGATAAAGAAGATATTGAGGTGAAACTAGATATTGAGTTTCCTAGAACACTTAATTTATTGTGTGAAGCTTATAACATGGGTGGTCAAGTTTGAGGCAGAGTATGCCACACCATTTTATTTAGCTTGGTTAGCCTTCTTTTAAGTTTAGGAGGCAACACATGTATTTATTTATTTATCATGCTAACTTTATTTGGATTAATTGAGTTACATTATATGATATAATATTTATAGGAACATTGTTAATGATACCCTAAATCCATACCGCCCACCCTAAGGACATACAAAATCTTATAAGAGAAGGAACAAAAGACTAATGGAAAAACTTAATATAATTGATTGTTAATGGTAACAATCACAACGAACCTCAGTAAAATTTGAAACAGTGATGCTGATTTGCAATTTTGTGATGCCAAACAACACCACATGTGATTTTGTGCCCTATATCTTTTAGGTTGTAATAGATTTTCAGGTCGATATTTAAGTATTATGTTTTCCTCGGTAAATACCCAAGGGCTGAACCAAAAATGGAGTTGCAGACATTTTGATCTGAGCTCGAGTTTCAAGTGGAGTATTCTAAAGAAAAATCGTGGCATACACTCCTAGCTTAATTTGAAACATTCCTCAAAGTTAATGTTTTAAATCATCTGAGTCATTCTTTTTTTTTCTTTTTTTCGCAAAAAACTACAAATCTAAGAATTGTAAAATTTTTTATTTATTTATTTTTATTTGTAAAAGACTACAAATTTAAGAATTGTAAAGAATGAAAAAAACGCACCATTAAATTAGCTAGATAGCTTTAAGTTAGATTTATATATTGGACTTTTGAAATTAAATATAGTTTTTTGTTTTGCTTAAAGGGTGACGAAAATGATACGTCCGTACCAAATGGTATGCTAGTTGGTTTTTGATCGTTAAGATGTGTAGTAGATGGACACACGAGTTCAGAGAGCTAAAAATCTCTGAATTTGGTCAAGTTTTCTGTAAGATGCGGGTAGAACACGGTTTGTCGATGATCCTTCGTTACACGGTTTGTCGATGATCCTTCGTTTTTTCCGGTCAGATTCCGGTCGTTCTAGGGTTCCAGAGGTTGAAGACGAATTGTGGGGACACAGGCTGACGTGTCAACTACTGATTGGGTGAATGGGAATTCTTTCCTCTCTCCTCTTTTGTCATCAACCGACATTCCTCTTCTGCTGTCCATTTCTGGTTGGTGGAAAATAATTGTGCGTGGGACCATGTCAAAATAAAGAGCCGTTGAGGCTATACGCTAGAACTATCCGATTGGAGGGAAATGAATGTTGGTGGGCCCCAACAACATAAGACAACCGATGGATGAAAGGTTGTATGGTTGTCGGTCTCCTATTGGCTGGGCGGCCATTCACTCGGATCCCTCATCTGGCCGTCGTTTTCATTAGATCTGGACCCTTCAATTGTTTCTTGTGTTTGTTCCTGATTGGCTGAATTTGAAACACACGGATTGTGTTACTTCTTGTGGAGATTTTTAAGACTAATTAATAATTTCAGCACTTTTCGTTAAATGCGGGGTATTTCTCATCAATTTTTCTACAAGAATAACGAGATAACGCCGTAACGAAATTGTGAAAATATTTTATTGGTCATGGATTTATTCCATCATATTTCGACTGGGTTTCTAGTTTTTGTTGACGTCAAGACCACGTTAGCTAACGACCACTGACGGACTGGTTTCGCTTCTCGGTTAAGTTTGTGACTATTTCGTTATATCTCACTCCAAGTTGTTTAACTGATGCAGCGCTAATGTCATCTAACCGAATTAACTGGAATCTCAGTTAAATATTGGAATATTCTGTTAAATCTCTAACTGAAGGCCCGTTACTTGAATAAATATTGGCGGTTTTCTCAGATTCATTCCAAATTGCACCGTTTGACTCAGATTTCTTCACGGAATATTTTTCTGAGCTCGATTTTCTTCGCCAAAATTATGAAGACTCCGGTTATGAATAAATTTTGTGTTTATGCTCGGGATCTCAGTTTTTCACTGATTTGACACTTTATTTTCGCATCCAACCCAGTCACGCGGAACAAGTTCAGTATTTATGGATCATTCACAACTGTCAGCACCCGACTTTCGGTTTTTCGCAAGATTGTCCAATTTCAGGATTTTAGTACCGTTTTCTCTTCGGAACTGAGCGGAACGGTTCCACTCTCTGCATCTAATTTTCCGCTTCCACATCGGATGTTTTCAGAGGGATCTAGAGAAAAGGGGGAACCATTATGGATTTGGATTATCGGGTCGATTATAAGAAGTTGGAGCATTTTCAGTGATTGATTGGTTTATCTGATTTGGTTTGTTGTGATTTTGACTCCAACGTTCAGCATTCTTAGTATTGTTCTCGACCGTGTGAACCGAGTGAACTGCAGCACTTGGATCTCAACTGGAGAAACAAGAACAGAAGGAGCTTATTCAAAGGGGGAATCTTTACAACAAAAAGATTCCGGTTTATCAGTTACTCTTTGAAGATATACGACAGAGCGGTTCTTCACCAGTATGACAGATTTGACAGCGTCAGTCAAGGGGGAATTGTTGGAACTAAAAATATGTGTGACTGACGCCATCAAATCTATTATCAAATAATTCAGTTGAAGAATCCATTGTGATTTGATTCAGATACGCGAGTTGTGATGATCGGGGCTTGCAAGTTTGGACCGAAGACATTTTCTTGAAAAGTCAACTGTTCGAGTCAACGGTCAACGTAAAAGTCAACGGAAGATCGGTTCGAGCGAGTCAAGCTTCATATTAATTAAATCAACTTTGATTTAATTAATAATTTACTTTAGTTGTTTATTTGTAATTTTACTCATTGTTTTTGTGTTTTACTAGTTAGTGGGCTAGTGAGCACATGGGCTCTCTATATATAGGGGTGGTAGCTTCATTTGAGAAAAAGGGGGAATAATGAATGAATAAGGATGATCTAGAGAGATGTGAGCTATCATTTCTAGAGAGAGAGAGTCTCACATTGGGTTTGAGCTCAACGCAATGTGACCGTGGATTTCCTATGACGAGTTTGTAATATTTCGGTTCGTTCTAATCATTCAGCAATAATCAATGAATCGTTTGATTTATTATGTCTTGTTATAGATTATCTTTGATTCTCATCATCACGTCTCCTTCATCTAATCTTTGTTCTTGCTCAATGTCGAGATTCTTGATGTGAAATCGGTCCGGACAGTTCTTGATTTCTTGGTTTCGGTTTCTCAAAGTGGGTATGGTTTGATTCTTGTAACCCTGTTTTTTTTACATTTAATATTGATCCCGTTGGGAATTGGTTCTATCATGTTTAAGTGATTCTAAATCAAATTAGAGTTATTCTATTAGTGATTGGTGGTTGTTATAGGATTTATATGTATCTCAGAATGCATGGAGTTTTAGAGATGATATGAAATAACCAAAAAGTGATATTGTGAAATTGGATAAAAATACAGCTGAAGATGAAATCACAAAATGTTGATGGATACTCTAAGTAAGATCAATGTGTAGTATGGTTATCTTACATGTACCTTAGATAGTATGTTGTTGCAGGTATATATGTACCTCGGCATCTTTCATCTTACTATATAACACATAATAATGTTTTTATGCCGTGGGTATTCATTATTTCGCAACCCGTGTCAATTTGTATCAATAAGTACTTAAACTTTTATACCATTCTTAAACAGAAAAGTCAAGCGTTAAGCATAGTCAAAAGCATTGCTTATAGAATCTTTCTAATTGTTATATAATGGTTATGAAAATTTTAAACCATAGTACCTCCATTCTTTTTTATAGCATTTTGTGTTAAACTTTCATGGTAGGTCTTGTATTAGATGTTCTATTTTAATTTTTTAATCAAAATGGGGCTATATAAATATATATATATTTGTTTTATAAACTTTATGCAAATATTAGGAACTTATATTGTTCCCCAAGACACATCACTATCAGTTCAGCTCTTCTTTGATAACGAGAGATTTATAATGCTCGAGAAGAAAGCATTGATGCTCTTGTATAATCTTCTTTTGATCATTTAATATTGTCTGATTTGCAAATTTAGCTAAAGTTATATACTGTCTATGTGTTATGTTATTGGTAGCTCTTATAGAACACATTTATATCTTCTAAGAAATTAACAATGGATATACTTATGATTTCATCAAGGACTATAGTGATTTTATACAAAACATAAGATACAGTTATTAAAGGTTAGAAAAGCATGCAATCAATGCGAGTGCCTGTTGATACATAGTTTCTGATCGTCATGTGAAGTATCGAATACAAGACGAAGACATGCAAGTTAGCTGAGGTCCGAACCTCCAGCGAACCTGGAGTTCGGAGGTCTGAGGCTCGGCCGAACCTGAGGTTCGGCCAGTCGTGATTTCAGCCTATAAATATGTTTGTCTTGTATAGACTTGGAGAGCTTCCGTGCCATATACTTTCTAAGTGTACTCTGTGGTTCTCAGTGGTCAATACAAAGTCTGTTTGTATTTACTCTTTGTGTCTCTACTCATATTACATTGATTTCTATACGACTAAGTAGAAGATCCTCACGCTCAGGCAATTTCAAGTGGTATCAGAGCTATCTGGTTAAGTTTAGTTCGATTTGATTCAATTCGTGTGTCACAAAGCTCGTTTTTCATCTTCGTTTCTCAAAAATCTCGTCTAAAACACCATGCTTTACGTTTAAATTGTGTGTTTTTGCTCGTTTTTGTTCATTTGAGTAGTCTCAGCTCGAGAGGTGTCGAATTCAGTGAGTTTTTCCGAAATTTTTTAGTTTTTCGCGTTCGGCCGAACTCCACGTTCGGTGTAACCGCTCCGAACTCCAGGTTCGGAGTACGCTCAGCATAACCGCTCCGAACACCAGGTTCGGAGTACGTTCGGAGGAGTTCGGTGAAGGATCAGAGTCTGTTTTGTAGGTCGGTGAAAGTTCGGAGCTCGTTCGGAGAGCATTCGGACTATATATCTCGTTCGGTGAGAGTTTGGACTAGGATCGGAGGGTCTTCGGTGTTTATAAGGTTCGTTGAGAGTTCGGAGGAAGTTCGGCGATAGTTTGGACTGTGTATCTGAGTTCGGACCTAGTTCGGAGGAAGCTCGGAGGGTATAGTAGGTTCGGACCGAGTTCGGACAAATTAGAATTTTTCAATTTTTGACAATGTCGGACTTTCAAGCGTTTGCTGCAATTCAGTCACAAATGCAAACTCTGTTGAATTATGACAATGAGATCAGGACTAATCAGAAGGTTCCTAAACTTCTCAAGTTTGAAGATTATCCGAATTGGAAGACACGTTTCGAAGCTTACATTGGAACAAATGATCCGGATGTATGGATTGCTATGGATGCACCATATGTTTATCCGGTGGGTATTAACAATGTACCTGTTATGCAAAGAAATTTGGATCTTGCTCAAAAGACTGATTTTAACAGGGAACAAAAGGCTTATGGAATTATAACTCAAGCTTTACCAAAAGAATTGTTACATCAACTTAAAGCTTGTAAAAACTCTCATGAATTGTGGACAACTCTAAAAGAACGATGTGAAGGAAATGAACAATACAAAAAGAGCAAGAAAAAGGTTTTGAATAAAGAATTTGACAACTTCAAGCACTTTGAGGGAGAAGGTGTTCCTGAACTGATTTCAAGGTATTGCCATTTATTATCTGAAATGGATACCGTTCAAATCAAGAAGGACGATGAAGAATTTAAAGAGAAACTACTTGAAGGTTTACCATCTAAATGGGAATCGTATGTTTTGATGCTAACAAATGATAAAGATTTTTCAGATTTGACTTTTGTGAAATTGTTGGGCAAGCTGCAAGCAAGAGATTTGGAAATGAAAAATGTAAACACTACACCTGCTGAAGTTCAGAATCCGGATGTCTATTACGGGTGAAATGCAGCTACAATTTCGGGTAAATCGGGCAAATCAACAAGTTCTGCACCAGCAATGGCTTTCATGGCTGGAAGTTCACATATGTCAAATTCAGGAACTAG